>CM057132.1:12519396-12609857 GCA_029964075.1 Patiria pectinifera | reverse complement strand
TACTTTTTTAATGAAATTTGGTCAAAAATTGACTTTTTTTCAAAACAATGCAGAAATTCCTTTGAAAAGTCTATCTATCCACAAATGGCATTGGAATGTGTTCTAAGGTCCCTTAGGCATCTTTCCTGCAAGTTTGAAGCAATTTCATTTTTTGGCCAAAATTGAAAAAAGTGCAAGGGGTTAGCCTTACTTTTTTGATGAAATTTGGTCAAAACTTGACTTTTTCAAAACAATGCAGAAATTCCTTTGAAAAGTCCATCCGTCCACAAATCGCATTGGAATGTGTTCTAGGGTCCCTTAGGCATCTTTCCTGCAAGTTTGAAGCAATTTCATTTTTTGGCCAAAATTGAAAAAAATGCAAGGGGTTAGCCTTACTTTTTTGATGAAATTTGGTCAAAAATTCACTCTTTTCAAAACAATGCAGAAATTCCTTTGAAAAGTCCATCCGTCCACAATTGCATTGGAATGTGTTTTAGGGTCCCTAAGGCATCTTTCCTGCAAGTTTGAAGCAATTTCATTTTTGGCCAATATTGAAAAAAAAATGCAAGGGGTTAGCCTTACATTTTTATGAAAATTTGGCCCAAATTGACTTTTCTCAAAACAATGCAGAAATTCTCTTGAAAAGTCCATCCGTCCACAAATTGCATTGGAATGAGTTCTAGGGTCCCTTAGGCATCTTTTCGGATCAGTCTACAGCAAATTGAGAAGCCCATTGAACCATAGCAAAAAAAAGTTAAGTTGAATTCATGAATGTTTTATTCATTTTACTGTGTATATTATGTAAAAGCAAGAATTTAAACTTGCCCTTTTAGTGATTTTTGAGAATGAATACAAAAAATGTTATTTAAAAAAGTACAGGAAATTAAATAATTCATATACGATTATCTGTTTTCATGTAAATTTCATCTCTGAATTCCAAAAATGACAATTTTTAAAGTAAAGATTCATGCACCTTTTAAAGTGAGAATTGATGCACACATGAAAATTGATAAAAGTGCAAAAAATAAAATAGTTTGTAGAATTTCAGAACAGAAAGATATTCATAGCCCAACATTTCAGGCACTCCCCATGTAATGGTTGACTTCCAAGTTGTTGATAAAATCAGCGATACAAAAAAAAGATGTGAAACTAGAAAACATGAATTTTCTCATTTAATAGAGTATAAGAGTTAGCCTACAAACTTTATTATTCAGTTGAATAAACTTTAACTTTGCCACTTATGAAACAGTAAGTCTAGAAAGTAAGAAACCTGATGGCAAATATTCTTTGACAATTGGGTGAAAGTAGAGTTGAGGATTCCAAACCCAAACACATAAGTTGTCGCTTTAACAACAAACTTATAGCCACTCTTTTAACAAGAAAAAGTTTTGAGTTAGAACTCAAACCTTTTATGTCTGCGTATATCACAACTGCCAAGCTTCTAGCTTCTAGTGCAGGAAACATTTTAAACCTGAAAAGAGGGAGGAAGTGCATTTGTCTATAATTGAAACTAAAACGTCTCATTTCTGTCAAGTATTCATTGCGACTTATTCATTGTTTTATTGGCTAAGCACTTCCATGGGTAAAGCAGAAGAAGAAAAACTATGAGGAAAAAAAAGAGCTGTCTGTTTGTTTAGGTGAGATAAATGTACAGCAATTAATGTTGCATGCAATAACAATTTTTCATGCAAATGCTTTGTCAGTTGGAGCATAATTGAAAAAAAGCGTGGTTGCTGGTTAAGGCATTGCTCATACACGTCAAAACACAATAAAGAAGGCCAGAAACCATTACTTATGTATTCTTGTCAAGTATCTAACAAGATGTGTCAGCCCTGGAACATGAATAGAAACAAGTCACTACATGCAGGAATTTTACAGCCATATGATCTGACAATTTGAAAAGGCCCAGAGAACATGAATAAGACATCAGTTGAAAATGAATAGAGTGCAATTTTGAAAATGGCCACGGAACATGAATAGGCCAGTCATTAACCACAAACAGGAGGTATGGGTATAAGTTTTTGCATGAAAATGCAACAACACATAACGGATATACAACCAAAAATTATACAAAATATTTCTTAAGATATGACAGAATACATTTTTTTGGGCACACTCTCGATGTCAAAATGCCTCATGAAAAGAAGCGTGAGTTAAAGTTGAAAAGGATTTAAAGTTAACATGCTAATGGAGCACAGAGGGTTTACTTTTATAAATTCTAGTATTTCCAAGAATATTGCAACTTTAATGATCAGGATATATGTTTGTTCTGGAACACAGATTCCAAAATATGCTGATGAAATTAAAAAAGCCATTCATAAACTTCATAATCATTTTAAAATCATATGGCAATCGCCCATAGATTAATGTTCATTACATATTAATTCCATAAATATCAATATAGACACAATTTATATCCATCTTTTAATACTTCCGTACATACATTCCTTGTTAAAATCCTCAAATAACATTCACTTTTTTGTGTGGAAGTTTGAAAAATGTGCCCGAATGGTAGACTTTCACATTCCTTCTATGGTGTCAATTTTACACTTTTAAACTGTTAAAATTGTTTTTTTTTACTAGATCTGTGATTTTTACATGGATAAGGATGGATGGGAGACAGAAAAAATCTTCACTCATTAATTGACAGATACTTTGCCCTCTGTTTTTCTTTTTTTAAGTATCACTACTCCAATAATCAAAACCTCCAAAGCTTGGACGTATTTGCAAGACTGGCCTTCCCTCTTTGGGAAAATGGTATCTTCCTTCTAATAATGACTAGGCCATGGCGAGCAGGTACATTGTCCAGCTGGGCCCGTTCCATTTCCGTGCAGGTGATGTTGAACTTATACAGGCCGGGAAATCAGGAAGATGAAAGACTGATGTGTGCATGAGTTGACTGTTTCAGCCTCTAACTGTTATTTAAACGAAATAAAAAAATAATAATAAAAAAAATTTTTAAAAAGAATTAAAATTCAAAATGAAATAAAATACTTTAAAAAAAAACAACAACTGGTACAGTTCGTTTTGTAGTTGAACACAAAATGAGAAAAAGAAATCAAGAAATCCAGTAAAGAAAATCACATTGTGACTTAACTTCAATTTTCACCTATAACACATCCCTGTCTATGACTACATACCAGTTTCAAGTCAATCTGTGATTCTGGTTCTAAGGTAGACACTTGGGCTTTGAAAATATTGCACCTTTAATGTGACGTCACGGCTGACACATGGGCAGAAATGGAATGCGTCATCATGACAAAATTGTACAGGACACAATGCCTTCAGATGAGGGTTAATGGCCATGGAATGGTTTAATCGTTAATTAAATTAATTAAAAAGTTCCCGCCGAAACTGGCTATAAGAAATGTTGGAAAGATCTAGGAGAAACACCCACACCGAAAAACCCATAAAGATCACTAAAAAAGAGCAACTAACCAAAAATTGTCAGACAAACAATAAATTAGTCTGAGTTTCATGACATCAACTTTCGTTTGCAAAAAAAAAAGTTTGAGAGTAAATTTTCCAACAAATGAGGCGCGCGTTTCTTAGAACCTTCATCTCGTCACAACTTTCCTATGTAAGGGTTGCTAGTGACCTCTTGTAAAAAAGTAGACCGACAAAGTAAAATTACTAATATCATTACCGTTACTCAACAATGACCCCCATAAATGAGAATGGAATCTACCCTTGTAGCACTGTTAATACTGCCAGTTTCCGGAGCAGACCACTTTCTCCTGGGGGTTGATTATCTCTGGTTTCGTCCTGATGGTCCGTGTAGGGTTCAAACCATTGCAGTTGTAATCCTGGCTGTTGCCTCAGTCTAGCAAAATGAAAATCTTTATCATTTTCTGTTTTGTTGGCAATGATGTAAGAAAAGAGATTTTGTTTATTCTCATGCAAAAAGCTAGTATTCTCACAGGATTTCCCAAAGATTCGCAGCTACTTGTGCAATGTTAAAGCATTTTACTGCCTAATATAACTCACGCAGTAACATCATACGAATAGTTTTCCACTCACCATGGTTTGAAAGATAATGATAAAAAAACTATTCCAATACAATCTGTAATTGTCACTCTTGCCTCTGAACTCCCAAAATCGAAGCAAGATAAGTGGTAAAGTGCCTTGCTCAAACAGCACAAGGACCATGTTCCACGGTCAGGTATTGAACCCAGTGTCCGACCAATCGGCCACACGAGTCAAAACCCGTAACCATTGCAATCACAGCACACCCCAGACTTACCCACATATTATTAGTCACAGTGACGTCCCACACACAGCGGCTCCCCTACAGGAGAGGTGCAGCTGTCCGTCAGAGCTGTCCGACTAGCCTGTCGTTCAAGGCACAGACCTGCCAGTTGATAGGCAGGTTCGTATATGATCCATCATGGAGGGGACAGGTCTTAGATGGTCTACATCCAAGTTGGACTTTTTTAAGACGAGGTGCAATGAATAGTCAAGGGAAAGACAGAAAAAGTGCCATGACAGTAGAGTCTGAATTAATACAAACTCGTTCGGACATAGCCAAATTGTTTGTTATATCAGAATTTTTTTATTAAGAAGGAAACATTAGTTCATTCATTGTGCACATGAATGCACAGTCGGAACCAAGGCTTTATGTTTGTCTTTTATAAGCCCAGAATTTTGTATCTCTAACAGAGTTTGTATGACTCGAGATTTGACCGTATTTCTTGCGCACGTGCGATTTTTGTTACTGAATTACATGAAAATCAAGAAAAATTCTGCCAATGATTCAACAGCATACAAACAGTTGTTAGTTAGTTCCATCTGACATTTAAAAAAAATTTCTCATTTTTTTTTAGCTATCAGGCTGCAACTCTTAACATTATCGTGTGGGGAGACTGCAAAAAGTTTTAAGAAGCGCTGTCTAAGAGCCCTGTACAAGTGATAACAAAAAGAATTAAATCGAATTGAATAGACTTCAAACACACAAAAATGAAAAATATAGAAATACAAATCACATCTGTTGGGCTGTGCAAAGAGGCTTTAAAGATGATCTAGTATCCATGAATGATTTTACAGCTAACGGTGACACCATAAATTCGTCCTTCAATTGAGAATATTCACTGAAATTTACTACGCAGCTCGTCCAATAAATGTGGTGTAACGAATAAGGTTACGCCATTGTGCAATTGATTAAGTAAACCGTCTTTTCTCAAAGGCAGATGCATTTCCATCGATGTTGACCACCTGGTTCGCCAATGCTGGTCGGAACAGGCTGCTCTGGTGAGACTGTTGCCGTGGTTGGTCACCAGCAACTTGGCTGTTTCGCTATTGCACCTTCGAATTTGGTAACGGATTCGTTCTGCTTGGACCTTTACGGCGCACCTCCGAAACTTGCCGAGGGTTGGCTTTCTGGCTGGGCTATTACGAAATTATTCAACTTTACATGACCTAAATATGGGACAAGCGCAATACGAACAGTTTTCCAAGTCAACCAGGAGTCCATGCACACTGCCTAGATTAAGTTTTCCCACTCTTTGCCAACCTAATTCGAACCCCCAGCCGCCAGAACGGCACCTTTTATTCTGCTGACTCCCCCAGATCAACGTGGCCTGGTCACCATATTGCACTTTTAGTTCCTATTGTGTGTTTGAGTTAATTCAGCATGCAAATGGAACTCTTTGGATCTGTAACGAGCGGACAATTCAGAACACAGGACAAGCGAGGCTGTGAAAACTGGAGGTACATAGAGTGGGAATGGAGATGCCAAATACAAAGTGAAGTCATCATAGATTCTTCTAATTAGGAATCAAACTTGGTAGGTACATAGTGGGACTAGTATGCATGCACAAAATACATAATGAAGTTATGAGAATCTCAATTGTTTGTAGAAAGCCAAAAAAATCTACTGGAAAATTTGGCAGAATGATCAGACCTTCCTAAACTTCAAAAAATATACACCGTGAATAAAAACTTTCCCTCATAAAATATTCGAATACATTATTACAATTTTTGAGGAATTTTTTTTATTTTGGAATAGTTTGAACCAACTTTTGCAGAACACTGTTTCTAATTCACAGTAAGAACATGACACACACTGTGACACACAGAGTCATAGACCCAGGGACAGATAGGTTACTGGTGCAGGATGCACTCCATTGCGTGAGATGATTGTAACTGTTCTATGTCGAGTCTGAGCAGCACATGGCCTCTGGAAAATCTCCCTCCATGTCTTGGCCCTCGCAGTAGCTGACCCGACGTGACTCAGAACCCTAAAAATACGCGTAGACCAGAAGAACTGAACTCATCAAAAATTAGGTTATCTGACCCCTATGGTTGGGTCTAAATAGCAGATTCACGGGCAGTTTTGATAGATTTGTGATGGGCTTACATAATGGCAGAGTCCAATTTTTAAGATTTCCATTTATTTTGGACAATGCCGCGAATGATGAAGCCAAACCAGAAATGAACCCTAGGTTTGGATGTCCCATGTTTAAATACAGTCTGCAGGCTGTCTGGTTCCACGACTCCCGCTATCTGTTTGCACGCCTTAGGAAGGTGGAGGTTGCGGGTTGCGGGTGTACTTTTGGACTGTATGTAGGTTGACTGGGAGTAGGCTGCCCACAGGAATGTCTGCTGGAATGACATAATCAAACGAGTTACGAATTCTGCATAGACCAACCCAGCATTAGATTGATAAGGCAAGGATGATGCAATTAACGAAAACCTGTCATTAAGGTTAAAAGGACCTTGGCACCTGTGGTCTTAACAGTGGAGAGCACAGGTTCATGATCGTGTGGGTTGTGGGTTTGAGTCTTTCCATGGCCACTGCATGTTGTGCCCTTGAGTAAGGCCGCTTTAATCTCAATTACTCCTCTACCCAGGTGTTAAATGGGTACGGCATTATTCATTGCTGGAAGGTAAACAGACTCGCTGTGGAGGAGGTGTGGCGATCCCCACAACAGCATATGTAGTCTGGGCCCACGTGAACTAAAGAGAGATGGAATTCTCGTTCTGTTAACCCAGGTTCGGCTCTTTAACCCTTCTACAAATCGACTTGATACACAACCACTTGTACTCTTAACCAAATTACACATCAGACCAAATTGATTTATCTACTCAGTCCCACTGAACCACCTTAGCACCTGTTTCTTGAACAAAAGCTCTAAAATCTTTTAAGAACCTAAACCCCCTCAAAAAATCAAACATGCTGCCAAACATATGTCACGTCTCAGTTGTTTTTGGGTTTGGCAATAAACCTGCCAAACAGCCTTGATGTAGAACTCAATACCCATCTGAATCTCGGGCTGCAGCGGTAGCTGGGCTCTGAATGTTCTCCTCGCTTCCAAACTAAATACTTTATCAGCTAGCACACCTAAGAGACAGACATTCTTTTTTACTGTGTTCAGATCTAACACTATTTATTGCAGATTTTGCTGCGTTGCATTGCACATACTGTTGTACTTTTCATGTCAGCTGGGAGCTTCCAATTTTTTTAAAACAATTAGGCCAAAAAAACATGTTTAGCCTCTGCCTTTCCCAAAAACAAGGAAGAAGGCCCTTTTTTTTCTCTAATGGCTACCTTACCATTTTCCAAAGTTGATGGCTTGGGGCTATTTTTTCAGATGGCTGCCAATATTTTTTCTTTGATGGCCGTCAATATTTTTTTTCTCAAATGGCTTGCGACTTGGACTCAGGAAATGACATACTAGCTTTCAGAATGAAGTACGACTTTCTTTCTGAACAAGATCATGGATCTCATCATTTCCCCAGGTTTTTTTTCAATGAAAAGAAAGAGGTGGCCTCCAAAAAGGCTGTTGGGACGGTGAAACATGTTTGTTTTTTATTTGGCCTTAGCTGAGCACATCCAGTTTCTGTTTGTACAAATTTACAAGTAAACTCAATATATCCAATATCCAATCCAACCTTATTTCACCCATCAACTCTTCATGCAACATTGTAATGTCAATAAAAAAAATTCTCACAGATCCTTAAACAATCATTTCTCTACAGCCACCATTTACCTGATTCCTAGGACAATTTCAGTGAAAGAGATTTTGTACCCTGGAACTTTCCCCTCGTCTAATTAACCAATCTCGCACTCACAACTGAGGAGATAAAAAATACATATCATTTGACGCTGTTGAGCAACAAAATTGTTCAAAATTTTAGAAGTGGTGCATTGAACCTTTTCCTAAGATTTAGCTCTGTGGACACTTCACTATACATTTTGTAAAAAAACCGGAAAACATATGCGGGAGTTTTGAGGTCTTGTTGCTGAGCCCGGGGACATTTTCTTAAACCACCTCCTATGATTGTTTTTTTCTTTGAATGATACAATTTCAGGCAGAATAATTTGACAGGGTATTTGTGAAGGAATCTCGACGGACCTTTCCCCTGGAATAAGCTTAACAGCTGCGCTGGTGTTTGCTTTACTCTCGGCCGGGTCCAGGCTCAGCGTGCTGACGGCCTGGGGTAGGGACGTCTTGACCCTCAGTAGGGGTAACGCGGGGACCACCTCTACCTCGTAGTAGGACTGGGGCACGGTGGGGATGTGCTTGAAACGACAGTGGCTCTCCACGCCCAGGACGTTGGTGGTGTAGCCTATGGAGGGTTGGCAAAAAAAACGAAACCGTGAAATCAGACTTGTAGTTTAAGTCAAGAAAATCAGGTATCAAACACATGTCATGCACATGTCAAACACATGTTGTTCACATATCAAACACATATCGTTCATATGCCAATCACAAATATCACGTCAAACACATGTTTATCGCATGTCAAATGTACATGTAGTTCACATGTCCAAACACATGTCGTTCATATGTCCCAATCACAAGTATATATCACATGTCATACACATGTTTATCGCATATCAAACACATGTTGTTCACATGTCAAACACATGTTGTTCACATATCAAACATATCGTGCAAATATCAAACACATGTCATTCACATCTTAATCATGTCACTCAGAGGTCTTCCACCTTTATACAGGTCAATGGAAGTCAATCACATGTTATCAACATGTCAATCATACCTGTCGCATGTCAATGATATGTCAATTACAAGTCTATCCTACAGTCAAACACATATAAATCACACACGGCAACCTACAAGTTAATCACAAGTCAATCACATATTGCATCATATAATCACATGTTCATCACATGTCACTCATAAGTCAAACACATGCAAATCACACATGACAATCACGAATAATCACATGTTAATCACATGTCAATCGCATGCATATCACAAGTCAAACATATGTCAAACATAGAAGATAACATGTCAATCACATGTCAACTACAAGTTAATCACAAGTCAATCACATGTCAATCAGAGTTAATGCATGTCAATCACATATAAGTTCACATGTCAATCAGAGTCAATCGCAAGTCAAGTCACAAGTCTTCTGTAGGAAGCCTTTTAGTCACGTTCTTTAGTAACCAGCGGTGCTTCTTACCTACTATGGTCAGGATCCCTGCCCCCTTTGGTGTCCCATAGCTGGAGACAGCGTGGGGACCCTGACTCTGCTGGCAAAGGTCACTGTGGCCGGGATGGGTTAGTGCAAACCTTCTGTCAGAAAGCCCTTTAAAACAAAAGCAGCAAAAATGTTTTAAGATCAGACATTAACCTCATGAAAGTTTATCAAATGTAAACCTGAACCTTATAGATGCGTTCCTGTATTATTTTAGAGTTTTCCTTCGCTATTTTCCTAACTTTGAAGTTACTCAATTTTGAATGAGACACGGAACAAAAGAATTCACAGACATTTATTTATTAAGTTTCTCATCAAAACATTTACATTATGGGCTGTCTAACAATAATTTGGTTGTCGTAGGCGGGTTCAAAATGGCCTTTTTTCAGAGAGTTTCAAATGTCAAAATCAGAATAAAGTAGGTTTTTTCATTAAAACAAAACAAAATTTGCTGGATAAAAGCTGCATTGTTTTTTTTTTTTTTTTAAGAGCATGTGATATGCAACTTTAAAAGGAAAATACAACCTTTGCAAACATCCAAAAATAAAACTACCAAATCGTATTGAAATACCTTGCCAGGACTGTTATTGAATGACAATTATAAGCATCCTGTAAAATCATGGCACCTGAGTATACTATCATTTCAGAAAAAATGAGTATTTTTGTATCAATTTCAATGCTGAGTCGGCCGACCATGGTTGGAAAAACTATTTTTAAATACCAGCTGATTGACCATAGCACTTGTTTGCAATCGATTACCACCTATGAAGCAGGTACAAACCAGCTAGACTGGTTCCTGACCTTACAATTCCCCAATATATGTAAACTGCTCTGTTTCTTCTTAAATGGAGTCAGGAACCAGACTACAGAGGAAAATGATTGTTTTCTTGGTTTTCATAGCATTTTCAGACTGAGCCTCAAAAGTCAGTGTAACTATGTTGCTATATATTTCCAACCCCCAATTCTATCATTTCTGAAAATTACCTTAAAAAGCAAATGCTGTATATTCCCTTTAAATAAGTTTATACTGAAGGTGCTGTTAATAACTTTTATTATTACCCCTGATCAACATGCCAATAAAGAGATTTCTCACATCAACTCTGCTGATCCGGCAGTATGTATGGAGAGGGGAGCCTTGAATTTAAACTTAAAAGCTCACCAAGTTACCTGACTAGCAGCTCAAACGGCAGCAGAAGTTGTAGAAGCTGAGACACACATCTCGCAGGCGTCGTCTGCCACCCATGAAATCTACAGGAAGACAAATCAACACAAACATGTGTTTCCAAACACGACAACTGAGCCTACGAAGAAGCCTCTGGCTTCGATGACATCACTACTGGCTCATGAATATGTATATTATTCTTTACTTACAAACCAAAGAGGCTCTGGAGCCAATGACAGACCAAAGGAGCTGAAGCGTGAAGACAGTATGGAGCGTTAAGGTGCACACACAGATTTGGATTAAATGGGTTTCCATTATTACAGGCCCACTTGAAAACAAAATCAATTATTATTTTTGATGGATGAAATTCAAATTATATTAGGCCAAAAAAAATAATATTCGGTCTCTGATATCAGACCAAAGTTCCAGAATTAGCCTTGACTACAGCAGCTTTTTTCTTCAAGCTTGGATTATTCTGTAGACAAGGTGGGTACTATTTTAACTTTTTTGGTGTCCTCCATTACATTGGTGTCCTCCATAATTTGCCTTGGTGCTTTTGATCATTTGCCTTGGTGCAATTTCCCATTCCTTGGTGTATCTTTGGTAAAAAAAAATTGAGGAGGTGCGCGGAAATAGAAAGGCTGTTGGAGCCTCACTGCAGACATTTTGGAAGAAAAAAAAAGATCGTAGCGCATGATTAAAATCGGCCTTCCGCTGACCAGAGACCGACTTATTTATTTTTTTGGCCTTACATCAAATGTCTATAACATCCTATTAATTATCTCAGGCAGATGATATTTTGAGTGATTATAACTTGAGCATTTTTGGGGGAGGAGAGATGGTGGTTAAGAAAGCAAACAATATGCGACATTTGTTTTCTGTAAACTCACCGACTCGTGGTTTCAACTTCTTATCTTTGCAGACTCTGTTCTGTATGCTCGGAGAGTAGATGAATGGTCCTAGTGACTCGCTGGAGGGACTGGTACTAAGACTAGCTTTCTTGTATCCAGGGGAGTCAGCTGCCCTAGACAACGGAACCAGTCTAAAGGCCCTAGGAAAATAACAAAACATTAATGTCAATGCATAAAAACTGGTATCAAATCAGCGCAATGAAATGATCTTCAAAGATGGGCTACAACTAAGCTCAAAATAGAGCAATTATTTCTAAAAAAAAAATTTAAGTAGATACAATAATTCTAAATTGAGGACTGATGCATGGTTCCAAGAAGTATACTTTTATTAAAAAATAAAATAATGATTTTACATCAGATTCATTCCAAAATGCTCACTTGACAGCCGGGAATCTTGTGAAGCAGCACAGCTGGCGGTAAAATGGTGCCGTTTCCCTGGCGATGGGGTGCTGGGCGCCTTGACCACCTTGTTGGTCAGCGTGCCCAGGTTGATGGCAATGTCTCGCTTCTCGGCCCCAGACAGCTGGTCATTGAGGACTTGCAGCATGAAGGACAGAATCCTGATGATTTCAAGAAACAAAAAATTTGGTGGCAGCAGTGGGATTGATGGCAAGCTCAGCATCCAGAGTGAGGTCACGAGAAACAGTAGATCCAAGGTATTTGGAGCAAGTTACATTTTTGTATATAACAGGCCTACAAATACTTTTATAAACATCTGTGCTCAGACATGTTTTATACTTTCAAAGCACAGATAAAATCTCTAAAACAAATTCTCAACACTGCAAAACATACCTAACAGCAATCCGTATTCACCCATCGTCGCGCGCGGAGAAGACAAGCTCGGTGGAAGGATCCGGGTTTGTAGTAGTGGCCAGCCACAGGGTCGATCTACAAAAAACAACACTGCAAGTAAAACTTGCGCGATCCCCCTAGCATTCTGCCAGTTTTTATTATGTACATCTACAGGCAATTAGTAAGAACAATTTTCAGTGAGGCCTTGATTGTCCACCCGGCATGGTACCAGTTCTCAGTTGAATGGGGAGTTTGGAATAAATGGGAGTTTATAATAAATGGAGAGTTAGAGTTTGGGTGAGACACCAGACTAACATATGTAAACAGTCATTAGTAATACTGAGCTGAGCTCTCCAGAGACCTCGTAAAAGTCCATATTGGAAAGGATTTTTTGACATCGGCCTTCTCTCCACAGACCACTTTTCAAGTTTGGTTGAGATTGACGACTGAACTTTACAGTGAAATAGATCACACACACATAGACACACAGACACACAGAAAGAATACGCGATCGCAATGTCCCCCGTCTGGCTTGAAAGCCAGGGGGATAAAAAACATATCTTACCTGTTGGATACTCCCTGGGGTCAAGGGTCAGCTTATAGCCTTTTAATGTCTCCATTAGTAACTGGTTGCACTGGAACACGATAAAAAAAAGGTTTTATTTGACAAATGCTTACTGATATCATATGGAACATACACATGTTTTATAGACCTGAAGATGCATGCATCTTCAAAAGCAAGGTTGTAAAGCGGAGACACCGACCAACCAAAAATAAAACAGCGTGTATACCATGTTCCATGCGGGGTGCTGATTCTGCGTGGCACTGCATGGACGGCAACTCGCTTGAAGAAGGCCGCCTTGCGTATGGAAGCCGATGAGCGTGAAGAGCCGAGAGAGGGCGCATGGCGCTCCACCTTCTCCTGGTCGCTCAGGTTCACGTTGATGTAGATGACGTTCTGGAGAAAATCCGCAGCCTCTAAGGTTTCTAAAGGCAGACACAGGAAAGTTATTGATCATAAAATCATTTAATTCTATTTGCCCTAACAGAATATTCCCCAATTACAACTCATTAGCTTGATTTTTAGTTTCCAAAGGTAAAAGGGAACATGGGAAAAAGTCTATTAAAAGGCCATGCAATGTAATTTATTTTTAATGCAATCCTTGAACATGCACCTTTGTGTCTCATTTACCGGCGACTTTATTTTCGATTTTCCTTTTACCATTTTTCTTTAGCTGAACCGATTTGTCACTTTGTGAAGGTAATAAAATTGACCACAAAAACTAACCGCTAAAATCTAGACTGACTCTTTTACAACAAACAAAAACATTTCAAGGAATATAAAAAATCAACCATTCACATATGCGTTTTAACACATTATTCATGCAAAAAAAATTAACAACATATAACATCCTCTTCTACAAATATAAACACTATTATACATGATATTTTCATGCTACAATCATTTGTCCACATAAAACTAAACATGGCAATGCACATGACACAAAATAAACCAAAAACAGTGCATTCTATAGACCTTTATCATGCTGCCACCATTTCAGTCATGTTCCCTGTATCCAATAACAGTATTGAATGATAATAATTTTTGTGCAAAAAGGAACCAGACTATTTTCCCGTCCAGCCTCGCTTTGGTTACGATGACTTGAGCGGGAAAAAATCAAGATGGCCACAACATGATAATGGTCTATTGTGAAGTACAATTGTGTCCATCAATATTTTTTATAGTATAATGACAAATCAAAAATGAAATACCAGAGCCCATCATTCATATTTTCAATTTTTTTTAACAGCCTGAATGACTTCTTTCAGCAGATGTCTCGGCACCTTTTAACAGTAATTTTCAAACAAAGCATTGCAGAGATATGATTTGTGCAGAAAGCATACTATTTTGAGGGCAGTGCGATCAAGTACTAAATTCTTCAATGATGTGTAGACAAAAAGTGTTCTTTGCGCATTTAAGTTCTTTTCTGTTCTGCCCTCTCCCCATATCAGAATAGACTTCTGAAAGTCCAGTGCAATATTTCTTCTCGAAATGTGTAAAACAGTGCTTTCATAGCCACATTATTAGACTTACCGCATGGCAATGACAAATGGAGTGGTATTCCTTTTTATCAATTCACTACATGACACGGCATGTACATGCCTAGCACATTCATGCCAACTAAGTGTTTCAAAACTCGGAACCCTTAAAGTGCGCTTGCAGCTTGGAACTCCTGCTACGGCCTTCCATGCACTAGTACCCCCTCAACGGTTACAGAGAGAGAGTTTGGCAGGGACCACTGACATTACAATAAGCCAGTTTGGTACTTCAACTGCGCATGCGCACAATGATATTCCTCAAGACATGTTCCCACATTCGCCAAAAGGAAGTTCTGAGTGGGCGGTAGGGTTCCAGTTTTGACACACTACTACCTAAATGCCAGAAGATTATATATTTATACTGCTTGTGATTGCAGTAACAAGCCTGTAGAGCAAGATTAAGTACAATTAAAACAGAGGGTGGTTAGTGTGACGAATAGCGCCATACAGGTGTTATGTTTAAGAAAACAGACAATAAATGCGTTCGGAAAACCTGTTGAGAAATACTGCCAAATATGTATTTCATTTCCTTATTCATAACAGTTAGAGTTATAGACAACTTTTCACACGTTAACCACGAGTCGATCATACGAGTCCATCGCAAATCAATAACGGGCCTATCACAGTCACCCAGTTCCATGTCAAATGACAAGCTATTCGAATGGAATGTGACAAAGGCACTTCTGCGTATTCAGCCTCTCTCTTACCCGTGACCCGACTCGTGATTGAAAATTGGTGACTGACTAGAGATGGCTTAGTGACAAACTTGTCACTTGACCTGCGGCTGTACTTGTGATGGTCAAGTGATTGCCTTGTGATTGACTTGCGATGGACCTACGATTGACTTCGGACAAACTCGACAACTCTTCTGTAAATATATGTGGCCATGGAGACAGAAAGGTGGTTTTGAGACTTCAGACAAAGGGATAAACAGACAAATGGACAGACCAACCAACAGACAATCTCACCTTCTGTTGGACAAGGACCTGAGTGGCTTTAATGCAGGCCTCCATCTCCACAATGCCAGCGTTGGTGTACTGGTGCAATCAGGAGAGAAAAATATACAAAGTCAGACAGAAATCAAAGTCAAAGTTGGCTTTGTATCGGTTGTTCTTAACCCAGTCAGTTTTGAGGGCCAGTAGCGGCAGTTCGAATTCCTCGGGGAGGAGTCTGGCCCACTGGTAAGGGTTAGTGATTCATGATCAGAGGGTCATGGTTCTGATCCAGTTGCTGGTCATATGTTGTGTCCTTGGGCAAGCCACTTCACCCCGAACTTGCCTCTCTCCACCCAGGAGTATAAATGGGTACCGGCATTAGCTGGGAGTAACCTGCGATGGACTTGCATCTCATCCAGGAGGATTAGAAATATTCTCGGTCGTTTCATGCCAAGGAAACTGGAGATAAACGCCGGCCTGATGGGCCACATTGGCTGCGTGACAGACTTGACTTTACTTTTCTCAAAGGGAAACTGACTAGGCGATTATAATAATTCTCGGTAAAGTTGAAAAAAAGGAATTCACTGGAGTGGAGTTTGAGCCTGTGACTCTGTATTACTTCAAAGTTTTCTGGCGCTAGCAGATTAACCCTGACCTCTTGCACCTTTTGCTAGGATGCATCCTCAATCCTTTGAAATCCTCCGTTTGCCTCCATGAACAAAATTGGGTACAGCCTCAATCCTCAAAAATCATATGTTATTTTCTTGAATTTGTCCAGTGGATTTAGGCAGTGCTGATGATATTTAGAAGCAGTGTGGATGTTATCCAGTTGAAATGTACGCCTAAATGTATGCACGGCTAAGCCTAAACATCACAAGACACAGCTTAAGACCTCGATACAATACATCATCCAAAATCAACTGACACTTTTTTTGCCATTGAGACATGTTTCCAATCCTCCAAAAGCGCCTGGTTGATTTTGGAGGATTGAGGAGGATTAGGGTTAAGCCAAAGCCTGAAGGAAGCCGAGGTTTGGAAACCTCCCAATGCGTTCTCTACTAGCTCACCTTACTGTAGTGACTGATAGCCTCTTTGTATTTGTCCACGATGTCGTCAGCTGACAGGCAGTTTTTGGGTCTCTCCTCCGAGACAAAGTCGGGCAGACCGTTGGCAATATCAAAGGATTCTGAGGGAGGGAAAAAGATTGTTCTATCGTGTCTCGGATACTGTAATTTCAAGCTTCTCCTTTGACTGAGACTGAATAATTTGTGATTGACTTGACATTTCAGAATTCTCAGTTTTAGTGAGGCCGGAGATACAGCCAGAGCTACAGACAAAACCCAAATTTCGGAAATGGCCATAGTAAATATCTTTTCCTGGTCTATGTATTCTTCCACCTTTTAGAAAAAAGTTTCCTGCGTGGATTTTTTTTTTATTGTGAGGCTCTTTAATGCCAGAGCTAAAATGAAACCCAAGTTTCAGAAGTGCCTATGTTAAAAAGCTAACATTTATCTGTGTATTCTTGTACTGGCTTCTACAATTAAAATTCCCATGCTTAATTGGCTCCAAAATTATTACAAAGCCTGAGATAGAGCCTGAGCTGGGAACATAGCCTATGTTTCAGAAATGATCACAGTAATTGTCATACCTGATCTGTGTATCCTTTTACTGAGACAGTTCGTGCTAAAACTTTTACATTTCGGCCAAACTTTTCATTTGAACATGAAGTTAATCTTGGAGCCAGGGATGAAGCCACAGCTGATATAAAAACCTAGGTTTCAGAAATGGCTACAGTAAATGTCCATACCTGATCTGTGTATTCTTGCGCCTCCAATGAGGGAGTTTCCTCCGCTGAATGAAGCGTTCCGAGGGATGCCTGTCTTGGGCTTAGGAGGATACAGCTGGATGACTGATGCAGCGCACATGCCTTCCCAGCAAGCTGAGAGAAAAACACAAACAATGCAATAAAACCAAAACAATATAACGTACGTAAGGTATTGGAATGATGTTAGCAAAGAAGTGGCATCTACATGTATGCACAAAATTGTATTATGTTTGCACAAGGACTGAACAGTTTTATGATTTTTGTTTGCACAATTTTAGGTTGCAATTGGTTTTTTTTTTTTTTTATTTCAAAAATTACCTCCCATCCACAGCCAGTCGTTTGCGCCTCGGAGTATTTCCAGTGCGGATTGGTAATGTACGAAGGCCTCCTGCGTCAGGCCAGCTAGGAGGTGCAGATCAGCGAGGTGCTTACGCATCCTGCCCTGTACCTTACGCTTGAAGGTTCTGGAAACAAAACGTCATGAGAATGAGAAAAGCAGGACTGATGAAGATCATAATCAGTCACGTTGACTGTAAATGGGGCTCGATGCAACTTGAAAATTGTTATTTAAGTGCAACAAATATTGCCATTAGCTGTATGCACAGTGGTTGAATTTGGAGAAGTCCGTACGGATTCTTTTAGAGTTATAGTAACAAACATATTATTGACATCAAGGATGTTATCAGCCAATGTGCTAGTCCCGAACTTTTCTGAGATTTTTTTCTGAGATTTTCTGGAAAAACGTTTAAAAAGATATCCCAGTACCTTGTTTCTGTGTCGATTCCCACCATGTCTTTCCTCTCGAAAGGCGCCATCATCAAAGGCAAACGGTCGCTCTTGTCATTTTTCCGATCCAGCCTTTTGGACTCCAGCACCCAAAACAGCGACGACGCAAAATCCTTGACGTGGTCCTCCAACTGTTCGCAGTTATCAAAGCCCGAGTAGTAGATGACGTCTGTCCGGCTGCCCGAGGCCGTCTGCTCCGCCTCGGCTTGGGTCATGCCGAAGAGGAAGCACCTTGCGTCAAAGAGGGTGTAGCGATACGTTTGCTTCAGGGTTTCAAAGTTCGAGTAGACTGTCGCCAGTTCAATGTCGCACGAGGCTTTGCCCAGGCAGATGACGCCTGCAACACGTCGATGAACCTTGGCAAAATACCGTTAAAATAACAAATATAAAAGTCAGGTGCTACAATTAAAAGTGAGGTTCTTCACCTAAAAATAAGGTGCAGTGCCCCAAAATTGCTACAAGGCGTAGCTTCTCACTACAAGACGAGTATCGCACCTTGAATTCAGGTGCTTCACCTTAGAATGATGTGCTGCATCTAAAAATGAGGTGCTTCACCTTAAAATAAGGTGCAGCACCCCAAATTTCTATAGGGTGTAGCTTCTGACTACAAGGTATCGCACCTTGAAATCAGGTGCTACGCCTTGGAATGTGCTGCACCTAAAAATGAGGTGCTTCACCTTAATATAAGGTGCAGCACCCCAAATTTCTATAGCGTGTAGCTTCTCACTACAAGGTATCGCACCTTGAAATCAGGTGCTACACCTTGAAATCAGGTGCTACACCTTGGAATGTGCTGCACCTACAAATTAGGTGCTTCACCTTAAAGTAAGGTGCTGTTCCTGCTCACCTGGAAATCTCCCCAGTCGTTGTTCTCCAGGTGCATGTGCTGCTTGTAGCGGATCCACAGGCTGCGCTTGGAGTCCGGCAGCTGGATGTAGGTCACGCTGGTGACCCGGTCGATGATGCGGGCGTAGGACTTGGTCCTCAGCTGCACGAGGGGCTTGACCAGGACCAACAGGCGCTGGTGTCCCTCGGCCCGTTGGCCGTAATCGGCGGCACTCATGGCTTTGCTGGAAATACCTGGACAGAACAAGTTCAACTAGATTTAGTTCCCGTATAACCTGAAAGAGCCTGGCATGTTACTCCCTATAGACCATTATCAAGTTGCGGCCATCATGATTTTTTCCCATTCAAATCAACATAACCAAAGCGAGGCTGGAAGGAAAAATAGTCTGGTTCCTCTTTGCACAAAAAACATTATCATTCAGTCCTGTTATTGGATACAGGGAACATGACTGAAATGGTGGCAGCATGATAAAGATCTTTACTGCCCAAAACTGCCACAGCATTTTATGTTTCTATGGATTCATCAAGTAGTACATATGAACAATGTAAAAGAATTTTGCCTTGAAAATGGTAGCAAGATTCATTATACACGGCAAGGCTTTGATTCGCCCAGGGAAAGCTGTTGCCAGCTTCGCTTTGATCTCGCCTGCTACTTTTGTGTGTTACCCCCTTCGCTTGGGTGTTGTCCACTATGTTGTCTCCCCCATGGAGAGTCCCCACTTCACGGGGGGATCACCTACTATGTGGGAGATCTACCATAGCAGTCTGAATTACTGTGGGAACTCTTCCTTGAATACACACACATAGTATAGCGGTGATAGGTATTGTACTAATTTGTACAGGTACATGCTTTTTCGGTTGTGGAGTGTACATTGTATGATTCTGTTACATTGAATAATCTGTCAAAATCAACTCCAAATTAGTCCAGATTCACATTAGTCACTCCTAAAACACATTCTGTTAAATACTCTAGTCAAGAAGTGTTATTCTTTAACTCTTTATGACAGATGTTAGCCATGCTTTAGTGAATTTCTTCCCAAAAGGTCAAGAACATGAAAGCTGAATATGCAAAGTAGAACAGAAAACAAATTGATGCTAAAGCATAGAAACATTTTGCACGTAAAGGAAAATGAACTGTAAATGTGCACATGTACAGTCTTGTAAGAATTTTCAAATAGCATATTCTTTGCAACTTAGAGGAGAGAGCAAACGATGTACAACTTGCATGGTGAGGATACATTCCTAAGCAGTTTAAAGAGCACCTTTAAAACTCTAACCCACCTCGATCCTCCAAAATCCTCATTGCAGTTTTGGAAGATTTTGGAGGATTGAGGATGAATGGTGTTTGAGTAACACAAGGATTTTGGAAGATTGAGGACAAATGGTGTTTGAAGATGAGGAGGATTTTGGAGCATTGAGGATGAATGCATTTTGAGGCAGTACTGTCTGATGATTTTGAGAAACACGAGGATTTTGGAGGATTGAGGATGAATGGTGTTTGAGAAACACAAGGATTTTGGAAGATTGAGGACAAATGGTGTTTGAAGATGAGGAGGATTTTGGAGCATTGAGGAGCATTGAGGATGAATGCATTTTGAGGCAGGACTGTCTGATGATTTTGAAGGATTGAGGCGCTGGGTAGCCTTCATTTGAACATAAGTGCACAATTTTGGGATGAGGAGGATTTTGGAGGATTGAGGATGATTCCTAGAAAAAAGAGCCTAGGGGTTAGTCCCTGTCCCCCACCAATTGAAGCCCATGGAGTGCGTGCTTTAAAATAGGCTTTGTGCTCGCATTAGTTCTGATTAAAGGTATGTTTTGCAAAGTGATTGACGCTCTTGACGCACTCATTTACTGATGTAATTTTGTAGATGTCTACTGCTATTCTACACCCGTAATATCCCCCCCCCACCCCAAAAAGAAAAAATGTCAGCACCAACTTGGCCTAAATTTATTATCTTCATTGTACTACAATGTGTCACGTTGTCCACTGCCTCATGCCTTCCTCCGTGCATGTCATGTAAATTATTCATACATATGTGTACATGTGCTCAGATGATATACAATTTACAGTATGATAATGACAACTGCCTACTTCAAGTAACATTTTCAACACTGAACTATCTCCTCCATTGTACATGTATACATGAGGTTCCCCACTGCAATGGCACATGTTTGTCATGGTTTTTGAGCATGTAGTACATGTACGTACCGAGACTCCTACATGTATGACTCACTTCATGTAGACTTGCCCAAGTCCTTCACCTAAAACCTATTCACCCTATACAGCCTTTTTCACACTAGATCCTCTCAACCCGGGTTGAACTCAACCCTGGGCGAACCCAGTGTCGCCCAGGGTTAGGTTTTTTATTTTTCGACCCCGCGTTCAACCCCGCATTGTTCACACTTGTTTCATGCAAATCAAGCTTATCATGCTCAGTTACTACTGTTTTGAACCCTGGCAAGAATTTCAACCCGGGTTGAAAATCTCAACCCTGGTCTGGAGCAGGGTTGAGTTTAACCTGGGGCGAAATCAATCTCGGGGTTGACGTCGGGTTGGGGCAGGGTTGAAAATCTTTAAGTGTGAAACGTTGTTTAACGATGCATATTTTCAACCCTGCGTCAACCCTAAGATTTGTCTAGTATGAAAAGGACTAGGGTGGCTTTAGCTGCAAACTCAAGCTGTAATTGAAGCTGTAGCTATGTATTATGGACATAGCCTCACACCATGAACATGCACATAATTTTGACACTGTGAGTGAGATGTGAGCCATGGAATTTGTTGACACCCAAGAGGCGCACGGCAGCCTTGGCTTTGCCTAGGGTTCCATATGCTAAATAGCCACAAATCAATGCAATAGGGATTTGTTAAAAAGATAGCAAAAATGGTTAATTTTAATTGGTTAAAATTAGTCAAAAACACAGCATGAACACGGTTAGAATGAATGCTAAATTAATGGTTGCGTCAGTTTTCAACAAAGACATTGACCAAATGGGACCCGCCAGCATAGGGCTGGATAGCTCAGTTGGTCGAGCACCGGAACCGCGATCCGGAGGTCGCAGGTTCATACTCTGTTCCGGTCAATTTCTTTGTTCTTAACAACAAAATTAGTTTTCAAAATTATTTAAGCAAATTATTATGATGAATGGAAAGTTAGCTGGTCCCCACTCGCCTCTTACAATGTATTTGCCTGGTTTTATGGGACGGGGTGCCAGCGGCCATGGAGTGCAAACAAATCTACGAAGAGGGCTGGAAAAAGAAACTGTACATTTGATTTACAACAAAAAAGACACAATGAAATCTTCATCAGAACAATCATTTGGATAGACAAATACCGCTCCGTGACAGGCATGACAGGGCCCCTAAGTGCTGCAAAACATAAAGTTACGGTGAAAAATATTCTACAACTATTGTACAAATATTGTACAAAATGACTCAAACGGATGTTGTCAAATGGATTTAAGTTAATAAGAAAGACTTTATCAAATAAATATGATGATTCATAACCGACGATATCGTGTTAAATCATGTAATTTAATGAAAGACAAAGAAAATCATGCAGATTATTTAAATATTGCAAATATGACTTATGAGGAAAACCATTGTGTAATTATAAAGCAAGTAGAAGTGAAATGTTTCCTTATACCATATATGGTAATTAATAATGAATTAAACAACTTAAAATCAACGTGTCACTGTCACAGTGTCAGCTGATTCTGTGTGTCCAGTAATTTAGGACAAGTTTACATTTTTTTATTCCGAAAAATTGCTTAATACTCACAAACTTCAGGATAGTACGGACGTGACGATCAGGACCAGTCTCGTAGCTCCAAACATGTTGATAAACCTTTGGTTTATTTTCGATGTAAAGTTCACGGCAACGCCTACATTTCGAAAGCAAAAAGCAAGTCAATAATTTTCACACTAGCCAAGTACGTCTGATGCATGTGCGCTCGTTCTCACACAGTGCGCACATCCTTGTATTACAACGTCAAGTAATCACGAAAAGTGCTCGGGGAAAGAGGTAACGAATTTACACTGAGTCCTTCGTTATTACATTAATCTTCAATTTATTTCGTTTTAATTGAATGTACCTTTCCTGATGAACATCCACAATGTTCTCTAATTAAAACTGTCCCGATTTGTATAACGAAAATGTCCCGATTTATTCACTCTGGGGTAAATATCGAAGAAAAACCAAGATTATTCACTTACCGATTCTTGATAGTCGGGTACCGGTCGCACTTATTGACGCAGGTTTCGTTGCATTTCGCGCAAGAAGCATGCTGATGAAGACGGGGTTCTCACATAACAGGGGACTTGAAAAAATGGCGGACAAATCAACGAAGCTGACGCTGTTGCCGGTCGCGAGAATTCGAACTATCATGAAAAGTTCGCCAGATATTACAGTCATTGGGCAGGAGTCGTTGTTCTTGATAACCAAAGCAACGGTAGGATAAGTTTCGGAAATATTTAGTGTGTATTTTCACAAAAAAACAGACTTTGATTATTGTCATTGTGGTCAACATCGTTTAATTTACCGTGAACCTAGCTGGAGTTACCCAGCCCTGAGTTTTATCATTGGGTTGTCATCTAGGTGACAACCCAATGATAAAACTCAGGGCTGGGTAACTCCAGCTACCGTAAACCGGTACGGTGCCGATTTTTTTCCGTTCTTAACTTAAGTCATTGTAAGTTTAGTTAAGCCGGCAAACCGTATACATGGTATAGCGCCCTCATGCGCACCTATATACAAGTAGGTATATAAAAGTACAACAAGATATTAAATTACCAACCCAACTCGCGCGAACAAGTGGCCTATCAAATGCTAGGTATAGGTGGATGCCACTTTGCATAACCTCAGGTCAAAAATATGGGGGGGGGAATCAAGGCATCTATTTTTTCAGAAAAAAAAATCCCAAGCTGTATTCTGATGAAAGTAAGATAGGCCCTAGTTTTGAATTTCATTTTGTGTCTTTATTCAGGAGCTTTTTGTGCAGCACATCGCACAGGAGTCGCACAGCCGAAGCCAAAACAAGAACAGTCTGGTGTACGGTAATCTGGCCCAGGTGGTGGACGACGATATTGCATTCCAGTTCTTAGCAGGCAAGTTGACCGAAGTTGAACAAAGAAATCGACTGTAGCAGGGTTTAAAGTTGCGATCTCCTGGTTTAAGTTTTTTTTATAACCCATATTCAGTCTTATTTTTCTTTGTTCCGTACAGATGTTCTTCCAAAGAAAGTACTCGCAAGGGACTACCTACAGTCATTGGAAAACAACAGCTAGCACGATTGGGAGAACATGAACCTATTTCCTTGTCGTTCCTGTCCTGCGGAGTGTGCAGCTAGTATATAAGAACCATCTAACCCTAGCTACCGCTGCCCAAATTCAGAAATAACCGCCACCCGGTTTTGTAGGAATTTGATGGATATAGGACTGTACAGCCAAGCAAACATTGGGGTTCAGGTCTCTGTTTTGCTTCAAGCACAATTTGTGGCATTGGTTTTCCTGTGTAGTGTTGGATTTGGGAGGATTAAGGACGCTTGCAAGCAAAGGAAATATCCAAGAATTTAGGGTTCATCCTGAATCTTTTCTCTCCCAGATCCATCAGAATCTATCAATTATTTG
Source organism: Patiria pectinifera (assembly GCA_029964075.1). Classification (NCBI taxonomy): domain Eukaryota; kingdom Metazoa; phylum Echinodermata; class Asteroidea; order Valvatida; family Asterinidae; genus Patiria; species Patiria pectinifera. The sequence goes on along the minus strand of CM057132.1, from coordinate 12,585,442 downwards.
AAGGATTTTGTAGGAGTGAGCAACGCAGAGCACATCACTATACTAATACACAGGGCTGGATTCCCCTTAAAAAGTACAAATGAGTTTCTATTGGTTTTCCTGCACAGTGGAGGAGTACGGAGAGTTCAAGATGGTTCCTACATGTAAATCTGTACAGTGGAGATCGTGTGAGAAATATTAAGGAAGTGCCATTATTTCGGGGTACTTAGTACATTTTTTAGGAAAGCATGTTGCATCCTGACGCCACTTGTTTTCATAATTTGTTATCTAAATGAAGGTCAGTCATTGCAAAAACGTTGAAAAGACATGAATCTGGGACGGAGAAAGATTTCCAATTTTGTTAGAAAACACTTAGAAAATGCACTCAACTCTCCATAGCCTTTGTACACAACCAAAGAAGTGGTGTCTGGATACTTCATTCTTTCCCATTTTTAACAATAGGACAAGTCACATTTTATTTCAGTATCTGTTTTCACTTTTGAAGTGTTTTTATTTATTTAAGAAGTGTAAATGCTAGACCCCGTGGATCATGCACATTTAACATGCGTGATATAAACTGTAAATGTATTCATTCTTTTCACTTATGTCCAAAAAGACTTAAAGGGAATGTACATCATTGGCTTTTGCTGTAATTTTCAGAAATTAACTATTTGAGGGGTTAGTATAATAGATCAAATATTGTTACACTGACATGTCTGAAGTTTTGTGTTCGAAAATGCTGGAAAAACCAAGAAAAACAAAAATGTTCAAGTAGTCTGGTTCCCTGACTCAACTAAAGATGAAATGGATCAATTTATAGATGCCGGAAAATTGTAAGGTAAGGGAACCAGTTGTAGCTGGCCTGCACCCGTTCATGAACATGTAACCAATAGCAAACAATATTTGGACTGAAAAAAATTGTAAATTTGGAGCAGTAGTTGAAAAATAGTTAAGTTTTTCCAACGGTGGTCGGCCGACCATTGTTGGAAATGTATGCAAAAATACCATTTTCTTGAAAATGACTTCACACCAGGTGCCATAATTTTACAGGATGTTTTAGACTGTCATTTACCAACATCCTAGTAAGGTATTTCGTAAAAACTTGGTAGTTTTATTTTTCGATGTTTGCAAATGTTGTATATTCCCTTTAATACAATAATATTTGTATCACACATCCTGACTTTTGTCTACATAAGTAAATAAAACTCTCATTTAAAAAAAAAATATGTGATTTGTTCAGTAATTTATTTGTTTTTTATTCTTGATGGAATATTGACCAATGAACAATTTAAAAATTGTCCTTCATAATTGAACTAATTTCTTCTTGTATGAAAGAAATTGATCTTTGGTGTGACAGAAAACACCTGACTTTAATAGTCCAAATTCCAAACTAACATTCAATTTCATAAAAAGTCTGTCGGCCTTGCAATCATTACAAATATGTTTGACAGGAACAAATACGTGTCCGTAATGCTCTGTCCATAGACTTCAACTTGAAAAATAAATTTTCTTTACTTCTAGAGTAACTAAAGATGAAATCGATAAATATCACCTTGTTTCACAACACCGAAAAAAAAACCGGAAAAACAAAAATTATTTGATATATTCTTTAAAACTACAGTTCGTAAAAAGGTAACATGGATTTTCAGTAATTTTGTTCACAATATGAGGCCACTGAGTAGAATGGAGAACGTACAGATAAAAAAATAGATATGTGAATGGTAGGATGCTGAACATGACTGGTACAATGGCAAATGCAAGAGTTGTAGTCGAGTCCAGTTACGAGTCCATAAACAGCATGAACGACAAATGAAGGAATGTCATTGTTAGAGTTTATTTGAATAGCCTATCACTTGACTTGGGACTAGATGACTTGTGAGGACATATGGTGGACTTGAGTACAGGTCATTGACCTGGGAAGGATTTGTGAGGACGTGTGATGGACTAGGACTTATGAGGGACTAGTGAGGACTTATGATTGTGAGGACTAATAATCGACCTGTGGAAACTTGGGAAGACTTGTGATGGACTTGTGAGGACTTGCAGAGACTTGTGTGGACTTAGGAGGGACTTGTGAGGACTTTTGATTGTGGGGACTAATAATTGACCTGTGGTAACTTGGGAAGACTTGTGATGGACTTGTGAGGACTTGTAAGGGACTTAATTGTGTGGACTTGAGATGAACTAGTGAGGACCTGTGAGGGACTTGTGTGGACTTGGGAGGGACTTGTGAGGACTTGAGATGAACTAGTGAGGACCTGTGATGGACTTGTGAGGGACTTGTGTAAACTTGTGGACAATTGTGTGGACTCACGATGGACTTGTAATGGACTTGTGATGAACTAGTGAGGACCTGTGCTGGCCTTGTTGGGGACTTGTGATTGACCTGTGATAGACATGTGAGGACTTGTCATTGGACTTGACTACAACACTGCTCAGAACCTAGTTATCCAGTAGTTAAAATGCAAAATATTAAAGCAATTGGAGGACACTTCACGACCCTTGTGATGTCACTCAGAAAACAAATTTTTCAAAACTGAATTAAAATGAGTTCCTCATATTTCCAGTCATTTGTCCCGGAAAATCAGAGCACACGCGTAATACAATGAATAGGAAAACAAACTTAAATCAACTCAAAATTAGTTTCCTTTCAATCACAGTTTTGCAATTTCTCTCGCGTACCCAACAGCGCCCTCAACTGCGTCCATCATGGCCCCTCGTACGCCACGTTGCTCCATGATGTGGACCCCGCGAATGGTCGTACCCCCGGGCGACGTCACGTTGTCTTTCACTTGGGCTGGATGGATCCCTGTTTCCACAATCAGTTTTGCCGCGCCCTGTTGGATGAAAAATTATAGTTTTAAAATGCCAGCCATGAAACTAATCTCATTTGCATTTATCCCACAAGTTAAAGTAGAATTACTATCACAAAGCATACTTGGTTTAATGTCAATTTTTGGGCTATTATTTGAATTCGACACGGCAGAAGTTCGACGTTAAGAGCGGGCCTTAGGCGCAAGGAAGCTAATTCAATCACAATAACCATCTTTGTCCATTTACTCCTGGGTGGAGAGAAGCAACGAGTGACAAAGTGCCTTGCCCAAGGGCACACGCTACATGACCCCAGGCTGGACTCGAACCCACAACCTGCAGCTTTACCTGCAGACCACGAATCCAATGCCCTTAACCACGAGGCCACAGCACTCCACATCTGGTAAGATGTAATCTCGGCCAGACATTTTTGCAAGACAAAGGTAAACAAACAAAATTTTGCCAACAGGTGTGGGCAAAAAGGTTATCTGTAACTTTAAAAAGCCTGAAATCTTGTAATTGCAGATGGACCCACAACCCTGTATTGTGTTGCAGTTTTAATGCAAGTCCACTTTCTTTACAATTTAGAGATGTTATGTGTCTTACCATCATTGATTGTGGAGCCAGCTTGTTGGCTAGGTCGCGAGGCAGTCCCATCTTGACCGCTCCGTCAGCCAGAGCTTCAATAATCATGGCATGCTACAAGAAATGTCACCAAAAAAAAAAACGCAACGTTTATTTCTTCAATTGTGACAGTGGCAATCTCACTAAATTCCCTCATATAGTGTTGAATTTTAAACTGGTCAAATGAAGAAATGATGGACATACAAGGTTGGACATTCAAAAACAAAAATTGTTAAAAATTATTTCAAATCCGCAAGAGCGTAACAACATTTGACAAGTTGCGGCAATTCCTTGCAAAAGTGGACATGCTTCATTCCGTTATTACTAATAATTCGTTAACCAAAAGAGGTTTTCATAAAATGAAAGTGGAAATAAAAGGTAGTGGTCAGGAGTAAGAAAACAAAGATTGGTTTGATTTTGTAGTATAAATGCTTTGAAGTTGAAAAAAAAGAGTGTGAATGCCATTCCGTTACCGTGGAGTTGACCTTTGGGGTAATTGCAGCATGTTATTTTTTTTTAAACAAGTCTACTGGGGAAGTACGTGGTTACCAAATCTGAATTCTGCAAATTGTTATGCAATAAAAAAAAAACATTGAAACTTTCATTTGCACGAAAATAAGCAAAATCTCCGAAGAGGCGGAGCAATTTTTGCTGTTCAAACTTGTTGAAATTTTGTGCTTACTTCAGAAAAAAAGATAATATTTTTAATTTGGCTGGTACCCACCCATGCACAAGCAGCTCCGCCGAGTTGCGCCGTAATATCCAACATTGACTCCTTCACCTCCTCACAGAACCCGAGGGGTTTAAAAATGGCTTCAACTTTGGCTTTGTCATCCGGTGTGGCTTTGCTGGAGGACGTATATGCTGCGATGCCGGCGGCAACTTCATTGGGCAAGCTGGGCATGACACGGATAACTTGCGCATGTGGCAATCCCTGTAAAACGGTAAAGTTTAATGTTATAAGTTCATTTCGCTGTGATATCCCCAAATAACCTACCAAATTATTATCACAAAGCTTACTAGGATTAAAGATGTACTGATACTAAATACACAATGGAATTATTCGGTCTGACTTGCTGTCATTTAGAAGAAATCAAGAAATATAGGTGTTTCAAATATCAGTCAATTGATTGATTTTTGTAAATTGGGTTTTCAGTCCCAACCTGATTCCGTGGGTTTCCCCAGAATATTCTTCTGGGGTTTTCCTCCAGCCTCTAAAACTGTAACTTCTTCTCATTGTCTTCTCTCTACAGGTTTCTTCAGGCTTGCGAGATACAGTGCCTAGTTAGGGCACTTTGAGGACTGCTTGTTTTCATAACCAGAAACAATTAACAGATTTGACAGATTTGAAAGATGTAAATTACGGCTAATATTCTAACAGAAACTCTTAAATTATGCGTGCAACTTGGATGTCCACCAAAAAAAAAAAACATGTTGGGACAACAACAAAAAGTCTCCAGTTTCTGGTATGGAGCTTGCCCAAAAAGTGGTGCAACAACGCAGCTTTTTTTATTTTTTTATTACCTGATTTCTTTGCTTCAAATGTCGGCTGATGACTGCAAATGGTGCCCGACTAAACTTAGTGCAAATATATGGAAGTCCAGAGAGGCCACATAAAGCTTATTCTCGACCATAACCCAATCTAAAAACACATTAAAATTGTGCAACAGCAGGATTCCAGTCAAACCAGTGAGTTTGGCGGTTTTGAGACATCATCTTTCACTGAAAAAAAACTTTTTCACTTTGCCGACGCGCATGGCTACGGCGACGCGCGCGCATACCAGAAACCAGAGACTTTTTTTTTGGCCTTATTTGACTCACAAATAATAAAGCCTCTGAATTATATCAGGGTCAAGTTTTTTGTCATCTTCAAAAGGTTCAAAATTTTTGAATATTCCATTTGGGATATTCGTTCTGATCGAATATTCGGATATCTGGTATATACCGCACAGCCCTAGCCAAGCGAAAAAAGAATTTACAAGAAGAGCTTTGTTTCTAAATAATTGTATTATTTAAGATGTTTTACCCTTTCAAACATTTCAACCGGTGTCCCAACACTGATTGGAATAACGAGCTGGTCGTAACGCACAGATGACTGAATCTCCGCCATCACATCGACCATGTGATACGGCTTACATGCTAGGAAGAACAAGCTGCTTGCCTCAACAACCTCTGTGTTGCTGTGTGTCACTCGGAGTCCTAAGTCCTGTAGGGGAAGATATACATCATCTGTAAATTTAAGTCTGTTGGTAGTCTGGTTTCCAAATCTTTTGATTGCTTGATATCGCTTAGAAGATCAGGTAAATGAAGTTCAACAAGTCTACGGATCTACTGATCACGCCCAACACGTTAATTCACAAGGCTTTAAGTTTATTTTGAAGAAAAAAAATTATACCCTGCACTTCTTGAGATTCTTGTCGCTCGGTGCACTGATGATAAACTGTTCAGGTTTAAAGACATCTGTAATTGAAAGACAAAAAAAAAAGTTACAAATTGGTTATTAGGTTCAGCTTGTGTTCTTGGGCAAGTCAATTTACTACAACTGCCTCTTGCAAACCACTTATAAATGGGTAATTGAGCTTTGGCCAGTGGTCCTGAATATGCACAGAAAACTTTAAAAAATAATAATATCAAGATTAGCAATAATTTCTACCGACTTTGATTTGAACTGCTTACTTTCCCTCAGTAGTCCTTTGATGATGGACCGTGCCATATTGCCACCTCCTATGAAGCCCACTTTCTCATGACTCAGATCTACGGCTGTTTTCTGGGACCCTGCCATATCGCTCTGCTGCTTTTTTTGATGTCTGCTGTTCTGAAAATACAAAAGCTGAAATTAATACGGCGTTGAAATAAAGGTTTTTAGGTGTCATGTTTAGATTCCCATTTTTAGAAAAGTCCATAAAAAATATGAATGTTTTCAAGAACATGAGACCCACGTACTCTAAATCCCATAATGCTCCACGGAGCAAAGCATCGCTCCGCAGAGCATAGCTCCGCGCCGCAGAGCAATTGTACTCTAAATCATGTGGCAATCCAATCAAATTGTAAAATGTGATTAAGTATTGGGACTTCCAGCCAAACAAACAACCACCCAAACAAACAACCGCAATAGCTGTAACCCCCGATAAAAATGATTGCATTGATAGTGATAGTGATACCGATTGCGGGCATTGCAAATCTTACATGTCTAAACGTGCAGCGTTGGTCAGTGAATGAATAGAGTTTTTAAAAGCCCTTTGACCAACCCGTACGTACTCTACATTTCCGTGAAAACAAAAGAAACTTAAAACACAAATAAAGATGGGTTAATAAATATCTCTGACTTACGTTCCAAACTATCTACAGCTGGCTGCGAAGTGATCTGCCCGCTTTTTGTTTGGACACTTGTTTCGAATCGAGAAGTGGACAACGTGACAGCGTTGAATAGCGCCACCAAGCGTTTGGATGTGGTTTCGTGGTTCAGAAACTTTCAGATGAAAATATTGAAATGTCTCTTTAAAAATTGTCAACTTCGTTGGTGAAATACCGAGCACCTTTTCTTTGCTCCAATGGAATTTTTTGAGAAATATGCCTGGTTAAAGAGTGAGTGAAGTTGACCTGACCATGACCTGAGTTTTGCTCAGTTCAGAGCACTACCCTGGACACGCTTTTGTTATGCAAATAATCAAGGCACCCACTCAGCTGGCGCGCCATATGCACGGCGTGCTATGACCACGAGGCGCGATGCGTCAGTACAGTCTGTTCCTTGCAGTGCACCGACATAAACCTGACTCAGTGACTGGCGTGTTCTTCTGGCGCTGTTGAAAAACACTACATTTGCGTTCAGACAAACACTTCCAGTAAAGCTATTGTAAGCCCAGATTTAGTATCGCAATTAACTTTAATTACAGTAGCCTTACTTATTACCCGTTGACATCTTTAAGATTATTTCAAATTACTTTGTGGTCCACAGAGACACCCTGTCTCCATTTGTGTGGTCGCACTGGCTCGGTCGTAGACCTGAGTGTAAAACCACATCCTAGATTCCTTGTATTTACCGTCCGTGGTTTAATTCACTTACAATTACACACAATCCATTGTGTTCCATTCCTGTATTTAATGAGCCCCTCTCCCCCTCAGTCCTCACTTCTTTATACTTTCCACTTTCTGCGTTCACTGTCTCTCTCTCTGTCAAGTGATTTTAGTCGGTGCTCTCAATAAACACACCTAACCCTATAATCCTTGTCACGAGTTTTATTCCTTCAGTGAAAGTTTCTTCTCCGTCTTCAACTTAATGATTTTGTCCGCTCCGGCTACAGTGTACGCGCTACTAGGAGACATATCATTCTATACCTCCACGTAACCAAGACACTCTACGACTGGTACACAACAACCTCCTATGAACAAATAACTTGTGTTACAATTGGTAGCAGCGGTTTTTTCACCTGCCCAAGGCATCGTCATCTACACCTGTCTCCACAGCTTCATCTTCATCTTCATCTTCTAGCCCATATTCTGTAAAGTGATGTGGTTGAATAGTCAACAGAATAAGCAAGATTTAAGATTTTGAATGCAGGTGGATATATACAACTGATGAGTGAATGGTTTGCGGAAACACAGTGTAGAAATAATTTTCAAATTGATATTTGTTTTTAAGTTTTTAACCAACAGATAGTTCCTGAACTATATGTATGTGGTAATAAACTTCTGGTTACAATGTATTAAGATTACACAATATTTTTTTGAAGTTTGAATTTTTTTCTCAACAAATTGTGCCCACATTTGTTGGGCGAAGTTATTATTTTTTTTGGGGGGGGGGGGAGGGGGGACTATTTTGACATTGGTTGTGACTATTTTGACTTGGGGGGGGGGGAGTTCCCCTTGGGTGCGCCACTGCCCCCGCCCTGCAAATAGGACGCTGGGAAGGGCTAATCTCTTCAAGCTCTCATTGGATAGATTTGGCATAACCTCTGACATAGCATGCAGCACACAAACTTGTCATGTCTGTTTAGCATACGAAGTGCGCTAGCTACATGCAAAGGTAATGCATGAATTTGTTTCTCTGCAGCGGCATATTGGCCCTTCCCACCATCGCCCTGTTTGCAACAAAATGCCCTACCTATCGACTTTGAAAAAAGACAATCGAAAAATAATTTGTAGATAGTGATTTTTGATGTCATAATATAGTACATTAACTAAATACTTTCAATTTTGGGATTAGTCCTATATGCATAAATATAGCTTTAAATTATTGCTGTTAGTATACGCTGCAAAAGGGGGGTGTTAAATTTTTTTACCAGTCCAAAATTTAACTGGTGTAAAAATCACACAAGGAATTCGTTTTTGCAGCGACGGTATTGGCGATTTAATAATGGCGATTAGCAGGTTTCTCCTTGAACAGTTGGAACATGATTGTTATTTTTTAACATATAATTTTAATTAGATGTATATACGTCAGACATTTAAGATCGGCCTGCATGTAAAGAAATGCTCACAGAGATTTCAAACTAAAATACCGAAACTATATATGCATTCCTCAAATTTGATTTGTGACACTGACTGGTTTTTCGCAAAGTCCATCTCAGATTCATCATTTTACATGTATGATGCAGAATCATATTCTCAAGTGAATTCTTGTTTTTCTCGTGTTTTTCTTGTTTTAAATCAAAAATAAATGACCTAATTTTCCATTACTTTAGTCAAGGCTAGTCTCTTACTTTTACGCACTTTGAAATAAGTTAAAGTTATAGCGCTGTTTGTGATGGGGGAGGGGGCGCTGATACCATCTTCCGACATAGGGGGCACTCTTCAAAACCGATGATTATATGCCAACTATGCATTTATGTGCCCATTTTCAGGGCGTATTGTATGGGATTTGGGGTTTGGTTACATATTCCTCGTTTATATCAAAAATATCTATACCATTTTGGAGAAATGGTTACTTACAAGAAAAAGTCAGATATTTTTAGGGCCATTTTTTTTTATCTGAGGGGCACTTTCATGCTCGAGGGGGGCACATTTATGGCCGCAAAAGGGGCATTTGGGAAAATGGGGGGCAACTGACCCTCCCCAGCCCCCCGGTTCTGCCGCCCCTGAGCTAGGCCTACGAACTTTTCCGATCGCGTTCTGTGTATCCGATCCGATCGAAGTTTCACCATGTTATGAAATTCTCGCAAAGTTAACTATTTTATGACCTAGTTCGAGTCCTCCTAATAATACTATAACGATTCTGGACCATAAAACAGTCGTCGGTTCAGTGGAAGTCGAGTTGTGCAATATCATTCCGCTCTAAGTACAATTTTTCAGTTATCACATTCTAATAAGAAGCAACTTGTAACTTACAAGTATTTTTTATTGCTTTGAGTCTGAGTTTGACACATTTGTTGCAGTTGGAGGGTTAATTTGCTGGAATAAAATCAATTTCTGGTTGGGTGAAATAAAGCAGTGCGGCGGAGGCTTATTCCAATTGCAGAAAGCAGTTCTTCGGTCTTTCTCCTCGTGTCGGCCATTTTCTCAAAATGAGGTAAAGAATCTGCCAAATGATACCCCTCAATTTTCCCTTTTTGAGAGTCCCAAAAATATATAACTAGCATATACGAAAACACTGTTGTTTGTAGGTTATGACCAATATTATTTCATAGTTATTTGATATGAATTTCCACAAATAATAAACGCGTTAACTGTGTTGATTTTTCACTGTTCTGTTGAGTGGAGCCCTGCGCGTTACATGTTTGTGTGCGTAGTCGGCCTTGCCTTGCATTGCAATACGTGTACCGTAGACTACAATACAATACATGGATTACGATTGGTGGTGCAGCCGTGTAGCACTGACAATGGCGTAGACATGATGACTACAGTCTGGCAGTGTAGTTGTTTTGAGATAAAAGGTGCTGATTTTTATGCACATCATCTGAATTCTGATTCTGTCTTTGTTTTCAATGATTGAAATGTTTGCAGATCTGCAGATAATTAATTTACATATTTTGTATTGCAGGTCTGTCACTTTTTTTGTCAGTCATGTCAGTGCAGTTTCATTTGTCGTTTGTGTCCCAACACAATGAATAAAATTCATCGATGGAATTTTTGTTGAGTGACGCAAATCACGCAATGAAGTTTGGAAAGAATGTTGCAAAAATGTTGAAAAAAGGCATGAATCTTAAGACTGAGAAACATTTCGAATTTTGTTAAAAAAACAAACAAGAAAATGTACTCTACTCTCCAGACTTGGTACGCAAGTCTCAACCAAAGAAGAGGCGTCTGGATACTACATTCTTTCTGTTCAGGTTCTTGACATTATTGAGCGTTGTTCATAAGTTCATGTATATACTAACCTACATATATACCGGAGTAATTGCAGAATACCCCATGACTCGGAAATACACCCCTATTCTAAAATCATCTGGCTAGACGGTTGGAATCGCTGGAAAAGAAACAATGCAAGTCCAAACCAATTGTTGCCAGCTACAGGGACACTTGAGTTGAGGTCCCATTGAGAACGAAGCAACACAAAAGGAATGGGAGTTGCTGGAAAAATTATAAGTCCAAATCAACCAACCTGTTGCCGGCTACGCGGATACAGAGTGGGAGTCCCCTTGACAATGCTTGAGCACGAAGCAACACAAAAGGAATGGCAGTTGCGGAAAACATTTTAAAGTCCAAACAGGTAGCGCTGAGAAGGTTTATTGAGGGCAATCAACCGTGACTCCGTAGCCAGCTACGAGGTTCCCAGATTGAGTGGCGGGGTATTCTGCAATTGTGCCTATAAACCTACAGTCACAAACGTTTCCGGCAGATAAATTTAATGAACTGAGCTTAACGGTCCTACTTTTGTCTTGACAGTAATCTTCGGCTGCAGAAGCGCTTAGCATCCAGCGTGCTAAGCTGCGGCAAGAACAAGGTCTGGTTGGATCCCAACGAGATCAACGAGATTGCCAATGCTAACTCACGTAAGCTGGTTTCTTTCTTGTCTTGCAGCCACCCGCTGCCCTAAATCTTTAGCCCTCTCATAACTGTTAAAATCCCCCACAGAATTTTCAAGGATTTTTTTTCAGAATTGAGGAAAGTGGAGCCTGGTGACTATTACTTTATTTGGGACTTGATGTTCTTTGGAAGTTTAAGTACCAACAATGTGCTGATCGTTAATTGCACAGTGGAGAATTCAGGTAGATCAAAAACGCAACAGGTATTAGCAAGTTTTTGAATGGTCCCCTTGCATAACCAAAGACTTAAGGACACAAAGTGTTGAGACCGGGACTGAAACCCGCACTCTGCTGATTAGAAACACCAGAGCTTGAGTCTGGTAAGCTTAACCGCCCGGCCATCACACTCCATGACACTCCTTCATGACTGAAGTTCTAAAATTAACAATTCGATAGTGGCCTTGCTTTAGAGGCCGATAGCTCAACCATTTCTTTTGGTTGATGATTTTTGTTATTTTGTTGTTGGTTTTTTGGGGATACCAACCTCAAAAATTGCCAGCCGTCTTGATAAACCATGTTTGTTGTCTTCTCACAGGTCAGAATATCCGAAAGCTTGTCAAAGATGGTCTGATCATCAGGAAACCGGTGGCTGTCCACTCCAGGGCACGCGTCCGCAAGAACGCCTTGGCCCGACGGAAGGGACGACACAGCGGCACAGGTCAGTCAATAGAACCAAGCAGGGGTGGATCCAGGAATTTTCGCAGGGAGGAGGAGGGGGGTGGCGCTTCATTGACAAAAAAAATCTGAATTGTAGACGAGGTTTTTATCTCCGGACCCTTGGCCTCCAAAAATCAATAGGGGGGAAGGGGGAGGGGCTCGTACCATACTTTCAGTGGGGGCGCTGTTCAAATCCAACGATTAATTACACTATATCACAGAATAGTTGACTCCCCTCTGGATCCGCGCTTGCCTAGCCAGTTTCCCTGTGTGGTTCATTTGAAAATTTGGAATAAAATGCTGTATCCTCACTGAGTGATCGCCATTTGCTATATCCCAGGTCTGTATCATGACTTTGGACGTGATCCCTGGCTGCATGGTGTTGTGGCTTAATGGCTTCTGTCTAGCGCCCCTTGAACAAAGATATTGACTAATTGGGGAACCACCAACATAGGACTGGATAGCTCGTTGGTAGAGCACCGGAACGGTTATCTGGAGGTTGCAGGTTCAAACCCCGCTCCAGTCAATTTCTTTGTTCAATTTTTCAAAGATTTTATTGCCAGGAAAATCCACTGATATTGCTCATTGGCCATTTCAAGCTGTGCGAAAAAGTGAAGCTACACACTGGTTCCCTTTTGCCGGCCAGAAAGTTGAATGCTCTGTGATGCTTTTCTTGTCTTGTAGGTAAGAGGAAGGGTACGGCCAACGCCCGTATGCCGCAGAAGGTCATCTGGATCCGCAGGATGCGTGTGCTGAGACGACTCCTCAAGAAGTATCGGGAAGCCAAGAAGATTGACCGCCATCTGTAAGCACTTTGTTCTTTCTGTTGTTGATTTTTTGTGTGGACTCGAAAGGTCAGGCTATTGTCCTGTGACTTGGTCGCTGACTGACTGATCGACCGACTGTGTCACTAAGTCTAAATTATGTCATACGCTTAAAATTTCAATTGCAGCACGACTAGGCAAAAATAACACACCAGTAGTTCTGCTTCCGATTACATGGCATTCGAAGATAGGGTAGGTAGGGTGGGAATTTTTTTTTGGCCAGTTTTTTTGTGTACGATCATATGGAGGTGTCTGCATGCAAGTCCAGGGTAATAGGTAGTAATTGATAATTTTGGGTGTTTTCTTCCCTCATTTAAACAAAAATTGGGGTAGGGGCTGTCAGAATAGGGTATGAAGGGAAACCGGAAGCAGAACTATTTTTTTAGGCCTCGGGCAAGCCCAGTCTTGTAAAGTTTAAAAATGTTCAACCTCAGCATCTCAATTATTGAAATATTCAAATATTGGGAAGATTTCGCTTGGATTAATGTTTGTCTAATTGGGAATATGCTGTTCGCTGTGGGCACAAATACTCCCTTAGTAGCAGAATCGGGCGACCAAAATTGGAAGCTGTTACTGCGGTGGTGTCACTCTCACGCGCGTGCTGCATGGGTTCTTAAAGACACGGTACGCACGCATTTTGGTAACTCTTATCAGTCGAAGGAGCCCGGTGTGTGTGAAAGAACCTGAGCGTGATTAGTGTGAGCCTGGTGCCACCTCAGAAAACGGCTGTCGATGAATTAGTCAATACTTGAGCGCCATTGTTGTCATTCACCGGTGTGGGGGGGGGGGGATGGCATTAATATGGGTTTGTGCACAATTGAATGAAAATTAGGTGTACGTGTTTTGAACTTCACATGTATAAATCACTTAACGCATGTGGTGTGTGGCACCTTCATTAGCATTCTGAGTCCGTCAACAAGTATCTGATGTCAAAATAACAACAAAAATGACAGTTTCAAAATTGTATAAGATTGTATCCGCTCCGTTCACAAGTACCCCCTCACCGGCAAAGAGAGTACAGTTGGGGGTGACCGACTGACGCCATCTTGCCTGACTGCAATTCATTTGCTGCAAAGCGCGACCCCTGCGTGTACATAGAACAAATCCCCTGGTGTACGTGCGTCACACACAAGGAACTGCGCGTCAACCATTGAAATGTCCCGCCCATGGGATGTCGTTGCTAGGTAAGAGGGCGCCCTCTTTTGGTAGCGCACGGAGCTCATATGCTGTTGTTATATGGTCATATGCACAGTTTGCTGCGGTTGTACATGACAGATTCTGATTTTTCACATTGATATCACTTGCGATTTTACAGTTACCACAGTCTGTACATGAAGGCCAAGGGCAACGTCTTCAAGAACAAGCGCGTCTTGATGGAGTTCATCCACAAGAAGAAGGCCGAGAAGACACGCAGCAAGCTGCTCCAGTAAGTATACGCTTCTCTGATCATCACCATCGGGAGTCTGGGTTCAAGACTCAATTCAGATTTTGTTCTACAAATGCAGCCTTTCCCAGGAAGCAGGGTCAAGCCCCTTTAGTGGGCAGTTCGCTTTATTGACATGTCAAACAAATAAAATACTGAGAAAAGGTTTTGACTGTTCTGAAGTCGTGAAAATGAAAGATGCCATTTTTTTCCGTTCAAAACAAGGTTATTCCACAATTTTACAACTCTTTCTATAAAACTTTGTAGTAGACATCAAGGAGTACACCTATCAGTAAATTTGAAAATCCAAAAAAATCACACCCATTTGGGTAAAAAAAAAAAAAAAAAGGTCCCCATTACGGCCTTTGCCCAGTTCTTATTTTGCCAGAACGCCTCACAAATGTCTTATGTGGTGACTAAAAGGTTGAAGGATTGTATTGAACCACTCACAGAATATTAAATGTATTTCCCTTTTTTTTAAATTCCACCAATCAGAGACCAAGCTGAAGCCCGTCGGCAGAAGACCAAGGAGGCGCGCAAGCGTCGCGAGGAACGCCAGCAGGCCAAGCGCTCGGAGATGCTCAAGGCTTACATCAAGGAAGACGAGGAACAAGCCGGAAAGAAGTAAAAACATGAAACAGCCGCTGGAGAAAAAAACTGACACATCAAACAGTCACAGACAAGCGCCTAGACTGGTTAATAGTCTAACTAGGGTTTATGTCAACAAAACCTTGGGGAATAAATAAGAAACAGGACGTTTCTAGGGAGAGAATGCTATATCTTTTCATGTTTGGTCATTTTCTGTTGACAAATTTTGAAAGATTCTTGACATATAAGAATATGCGTTATATACGAAAATAAAGGTTTTTCTTTCTAGATCCGACCAATGTAAAAAGGATGGTGTACAGTGTTTTATTTGCATGGAGTTAATTTTACAATGAAACTGCATTTTTCTTTCACTCCTGTCCAATAACTAAGTAGGTAAACTGGTGTAGCAATTTGAGTAGAATTTTGGATTATGTGAACAAAATCCATTAAACCAGTAGAAAACCACGGCTCATACTAATATAAACAGTGAATGGTTTAATCTTGTGCCTTTTCCTACCCCCCCCCCCTAAGGTCTATGGAAAATCTGCTTGCGCATAAAGTGTCTGTGATTTTGTGATTAATTATACAAAACCAGACTTGTGTCTTGACCTCTAGATCCGATCGACCAATCAGCAGGCACCTTCTATCGGGTCTTTGGTAACCAGTAACATGACAGCCATATTGACCAATCAACAACTTAGTCCACATTTCTGCTTGAAATGAGGTCACAATTTCTGGCTGGTGCATGCATGGGGTCACATAAAATTTGCATATATCATGTTAAGAAGCGGACTTCATTAATGGATGATACCCCGACTACCCCTCCCCCCTCCAAAAAAAATATATATATTAATGAAAATAAAATCAGTCCTTAAAATCAAAGCATTCCTTTTAGTCGAAAATGCTGTACACAGGGACTTGGAATAATGGGCAAAATTTCTTGTACAGTAATGTTTACAAAACGAATTCCATTATACTAGCACATGGTGATTATATTTATAGACATTCACTGTCTGTGTGCCGCGCTGAGATGGTTATCGGAATAGCGCCCTCTACAGGTTATACTTAATAAAAAAAACCCATAAATTTTCACCTTTCATCCAGCAATCCTTTCCCTAACATACAGCATCCGAAGAATGTTTTATTTGAACCCAAGGAACGTTGTGTTGCGACAATTTGAAGTTGGTAACAACTGCTTCGCCAAATGGTTCTAATTGCTCAAACTAAAAAAAAAAAAATTACAAAGGGGGTTGTGGCACGGAAATTATTAAGCGCGGTATAAATGTTTGCTATTATTATTATTATTTATAATTATTAATACAATGTAGTCGAAGATATATGTTGCATTGTTGCTGCTAATTTTAAGTGAACCGATTTCTTTACAACTGAATTAATCAGCTTTAGTGGGTTTTATGTCGGTTAGGGGGCGGGGCAAGGTACTCTCTGAAATCCTTTTCTAATCTTTAAATCCATTTGTGTAGGCCCTACATTTATTTTCGAAATTTGTCCGCAGATATAGAGGAATCAAATAATCAAAATATTTAGGTTATCATTATCGACAACGAAAGTAATAAACTTTCATCACTTTCATTTTTCAAATTGATTGAAATGCTATAAGAGTATACCACACTGCCGATCTTCTAGCTACAAGTTGAGGCCATGATTTTTTGTTTCAGTATGCACACAAAGATCGACCCTTATTTAAACAATGACAATTTTGGCTGCTCCTTTCTACCCTGATGTTGACATTGTGGACGCCATTCGCTGGCCACAAAGCACACGAAACCATTGAGCAACGTTTTTCCCCAACAAAGAAATAATGCAATCTGTAACGGAAACTGTTCCACCACTGATAAGCTTAAAATGACCTTCGATACGAAACGGACCAAATTGGACACATGTCTTTTTTTGAGTAATTTATGTAGATTATTATCATTGCTTAAATCTAGTGGTATACGGATGGATGTATTAATGGTAGGCCTAGTGGTGTGTTTGTAAATGTATTTTCTGATGGTAGGCCGATGTTAATATTAATGGTTGTCGCGTGACTACTTGCTCATGGATTTATCACTAATCCCATCTGCACGCACATGTCACCCTCATCCAGTATCACTACGCGTTTTATTTGATTCACTGAAAATGCAACATGGGCCTGGTCATTTATCTTGTGTTCCCATTAGAAGATTTCTCATTCAAGATGGGAAAATGAGTAATTTTGTGGTGGTTTGGGGTTTAAAGAAGTGATTATGGTTGGCGAACTACTTTGCACGCGGATGAATACAAGGCGAGCCCAGTGCGTTAATCCATAATCCCTTTCCGCTGAGCCGACCGTCGCACAAAGCCGTACAGATGTCTAAATCTCACGCTGGAAATCACTCACTTCGTCTCCGTTTTCGACGTCGCTGCTCTGATGTATCATATGGTGGAGGTTTTCTGGTCTGAAACAGTATTTTTGCTGGCATTTTGGGGACCTTTTCGGAGGTGGAAAGGGGTCTTGTTTTGATGCTTAATCGGCTCAGGTAAATGGATCTGCAAGAGCAAGTTGCGCATAGCATGCAGGATCTAGCCGAGGCTTGGGTAGCGGCCAACACAGAAACCAGCTTCAGACGGTCTCAGGTAAGCCCAATTTTTCACCAGAAATTCACCATATTTTCTCACCAAACCTCTCGCAGTCAATAAAGGGAGGACATACGAACCTACTTGTGAAATTTGGACGCATTTTGAGGAAGGGAAAGATGAATTTCGGGCTGGGAAAATGGACACGAATTTCCGATTTTCGAGGGATATGCAGATGTGTTTGAATGCATGAATGAGCACGGCTATTGTGCACAATATCCGTGTGCTCTGTGTGCGGCATGCATAATGCACGATTGTTATTGTGTACATGTATACCATGTGTACTGGAGATAGGCCTACTTCAAAAATTTATAAATCGATGTTTGCATGCGGTTGACTTGATTGATGTGTGTGAAATGAGGCAAAACGTCGACATGGAGAAATTTTGGTCAATTTGTATAAATGCTAAGTAAATTGTCATTTACAGCCTTGTTATTTTCGGAGGAACAAAATGAATTAAGTGGATGTAAACATTTTTTTGTTATGTTGATTGTTTTTGCGATGCCATACGTGTTGCAGTTGCAATGAAAACACATGTTTTGGTTTAACTTGTATTGTTATGTTATAAACTAGGCCTAAATCACCTGTGCTGATGCATGTAGGTAGGAAACATTGTTGATGTGACTCATGTGAGAAATGTACCCAAAGCAGCTAAACCAGATGATAGAACCATGGAACTAACATGTTAAAGAAAAGGGAAAGAATGTTGCTTCCTGATGCCAGTATTATTAATTTCATCGTATAGAACCTAGGCCCTATATTTTTTATTATCTCAATGAAGGTCAGTCATTGCAAAAATGCTGAAAAGGCATGAATCTGTGACTGAGAAACATTTTAAATTTTGTTAGAAAATACTTTGAAAATACACTCGACTCTCCATAGACTTTGCAGGTACACAACCAAATTAGTGGCGTCTGGAAACTACATTCTATCCAAGAAAAGTTGTGTTAAAACAATCCAACCTAAATAAATCAATCATTTTCCATAATATTTGTAGTTTATGGCATTTTTTCACCCACAAAAAAAATTGGCATTTTTCAATATAGGCCCTACAGTTTATGCGTTTAGGGTTTATTGCCTAATTTGTATATTATTTTTTAATTTTTTTTTTTACATAATATCTACTTTACCACAAAATATACTTCACCAAGTCAAAAGTAATGAACTCTGAATTATTAAAACGGAAAGAAAACTTTTTTCTTTTAAAATCTGTAACTAGTTTGTTAGGTATTTTTTTAATAGTTTTCGGTCAAAAATTGGTATTTTTCTAAAAGCTTGCAAGACTTTCTATAATCGAGGTTATAGTTAATGTAACGGTATTTGGTGAAATTTTAAGTTAAATTGAACTTTTGCATGGGATGCGCTGCTCAGACTCAGAGGATTGACAACGACATTGATAGCCTCAAAAAAAACTTGAAAGACTTTAAAAAAAAATAAGTCCAGGAATCTTTCTCTGCAACAATTTTGATAAAAAGGCTTTGTAAATTTTTATTTTTATTTCCGATGAAATGACTATCCTCTCACCGTGTTGTTCTCGTATCACATGAGTGATTTTCAGCATTGTAACTCATCTTTGAGGGAAACAATGAAAAAGACAAGAACTGGGAAACATTTTAATTAGAAGAAAATGTTTTTAAATTGTACGCAGTCAACAAAGAGGCTTCATTCTATCTCCGTTTGCATTTGTTTGGTCGGACTTTTACTTTGCTGTTGATTTCTTTGATATCAAAAAGATGTACACAAGGAACGCTTTTAGCAAATTGTTATTGTGCACCATATCTTAAGCAGCCTGTCCTTTTGTTTCACTGCATTTTGTTAAAGTAAGAGTTGTCAATGTTTCTGACCAACCTCATTGAAAGTAAATAATTTGAAAAATCAGACTTGTAAAATGTTAATTTCGTTTTCAGTTAAAAATTCACTTGTGTTTAACCTTTCATAAGTTGACTTCATAAGTTACAACTCCCCCCCCCCCCGGCCCCGCCCCTTGGTTTTGCCTTTTTCAAACACAATTAATTAGCATGATTTACGAGAGGTTGTACATGTATATGTACAAACAATTGATAATTATTAAGTGTGGAAATTTTGGTGGTGTTTGAACCCACAACCGCTAGTTACTAGTATGGATGTCTTTACCACATGACCACTCAGCTTGCTGGGTTTGGTGGCCAATTCAGCTTTTTTTAAATCCAGTCCTCCATAGTTTTGTTTTTAAATCTATGATTGCAAATGTAACCGTTTTGCCTTGCTACGAAAAAGAATGGGGGGGAGGACATGATAATCAGCAGTTATCATCAGTACGTACATGTACTGTATGTATGCTGGTACTGAAGCAAATTAACTTGGATAAATATCAAAAATAAATGGGTTTTATATACAGGTATATCGAGAAAATAAGGTTTCTCAATTACCATGATTTACATGAGCTGTGTTTTATTGTTCGATTCCAATTATTAAATGTAAATTAAGTGAATATGAAATACAACGTATGAGTCAGCAATCTGCCCGTTGTTTTTACATTAAATTTCACAATAAAGCCCATTCCAAATCATAAAACATATTTTTGGAGGGGAATACGTGTTTACAACTATCTTCGATTCAGCTTTTGGTTTTAATTTTTTAGTTCAGTAATTTTTAAAATGAATGAATGAATGACTTTGTCCATCTATAAGAAAATGCCAAGTTAAAAAAATTAATCAGTTTCTCATTTTGGGGTTTTTACTCAGCCTAAAAGGAGTGGTTTGTCATGTTTATGTATATTTGTAAACCAATGGCTCACTGATCACTTTGTAGCATAATTTGAGAAAAAAAATGTCTTTTTAAATTCTTGTTTGACAGCAAGAGGCAGTCGGTCCCGCCGCCTCATTTTCCGAAGACCTGTCAACGTCAGACACCCCTCAAGATGTCATCGCCGTGGCCCCGCCCCCTCCAGAAGACCAGAGGGCGCCCTCAGTGTCCAACCAGTGCCAGGTCCCATCTGCCAGCAGGACCGCCGTGGTGCCAGCGTCACGCAAACGCAAGCAGGCCAGCCCTCAGCCCTGCCGGGAAACAGTCGACGTGGTTGGTGCTCCGTTGCCGGCCAAGGTCCCCGCGAAAGAGAAGATACCAGTTGACTCTAAACATGGTAAGCATATTTGTTTTTTGTGTTTTTGTTTGTGTGAATGGTACCAGGGTCACTACCATTGCAGAGTAGATTTCTAGAGTCGCCCCCAAATAAATTATTCTGAGGATTAAAATTATGTTCAATGTTCGAAACAAATAGGAGCAACTATGTATGTATTCACAAAATATTGACTGTTGCCAGGTTTCGAAATGACACAGTCCACACAAGGGAAAATTATGACATAAACGGTCTACCGTCTGTGGCCAAATGCTGCCATGTCTACAGGGTATTTGGATTGACTTGAGTTACTCCAATTTGAGTCAGCGTTACTTTGGAATGCCAGTCTAAAAAGGGGGTTAAAAACCTTGACAACCTTACATACTTTGGTTGCGGTACCCGCTGCTATATATTCGAACCAGACAGCTGACCCCGACAAGCTCCATGGTTGAGTGGTAAGAAGTCTGCAGTTAGTAAGCAGGAGGTTGTGGGTTCGAGTCCCACCCGAGCGATTTTTTTTTTCACAGTCACTTGGGACATCACTGAATACAGCGTTCATAAAAATACATCGGTGAATTCAATATTGAATCATTTACCTCACCCTGACGCAAATTCCATCTTATGAAGGTAAGGTACCTGAAGCTTGACAACCTTGATACCGATACATTAAAATTCAATAAGCTAGCTTTGCCATTCCAAATTTGCATAATGTGCACATCAAAATTGACTGATTTTCAATTTTTAAAGAAAATTAAACATAGAAGTGTGTGCGAAAGTGATAAATAATGCAGATTTTCATGTCAGAAAGAAGAAGATGACAATTTTATGTGTTTCAGCATCAAAATTCTTTGAGCTGAAACCATGTGACGGAAAGATTAACGAAGTTCACTCAACACCCTGTGTACAAACCCTATGAGATTGGACTGAAAAATTCTAAGTGTTTTCTAAGAAAACATGCTTGTATTTTCTCACTGCTCAAATTGACTTTGATGACGTGAAATTGCTATCTGGGGGCTTGTTAGTCAATACAGAGGAAAATTAGTGAACTTCGTATATGGAAATCTTTCCCATGTGACCATCGTACAAAATAGATTGTTTTTTCCCACATTGACAGTCACTCTTCCTATCAATCAGCAACGTATAACATTCTTAAGCCGGCTCCGTACCGGCCAACAGTCATCGTGAGTCATGAAACCAGCGTTTCTACTGATCTCATGAATGTGGACATGCCTCTCTTGACATCGGTTTATGCGGAAAAAGAACATTCACCCACTTGAACTCTAACTCCATTTTTGGGTGCAGTTTTACTGGCAATCGTCCTGACTCGGGACTGCAAAATCATGTTTTGTACGGGAACCTCCTCAAAAGTGTATCCTAAAGATGGTCAAGATGGTGAACACAATAGGGGGCCGTTATTTGGTTTGTGTTAACACTTTTAATTCGGACTAAAACCAAATATCCCCCTCCTATCCGTTCCGTTCACAAGTACCCCCTCACCGGCAAAGAAATACAGTTGGGTGTGACCGAGCGACGCCATCTTGCCTGACTGCAATATTTTGCCGCAAATATGTGTCCCGCCCATGGGACGTCGTTGCTAGGTAAAAGAGCGCCCTCTTTTGTTGGCGCACAGAGCCCTATGTGTCTGCCATATACCGGTATATCTCAAAAAGAGTGGCGCCTCCTTAACACGGCAACAGAAAAGAAAAAAACAAGTTTAAAAAAAAATTGTTGACTGCAACACCTCAGGCACCCCATCTCAAAACTTTAGTATCTGCCACTGAAGTCATTTTTTTGGTGTGTCAAGGAAGACGGTGTGGGCTGTATTTGTGATTGCTCGGGTAGGGGAGAAGAATGGGTTGAAGTACATCTTAATTACTTGGCTATAACATGCAATTATCCATGCGCGTCATAGATGAACGCTGCCATCAAATGATCAAGCCTCTACCATCAAGCCTCTACCCATAGACCCATGTGCTAATGCCGGCCAAAGCCAAGATATGCAGATCCCCATCATGCAGCCTTAAACATAAGCTGTCATTTGATGTTTGCGTCAAGAAGTTGTCTAGAAACAATTTATTACATAAGAATAGATTGTTGATGACCATTAATTTGCAGTCAGTTGTGCTCGGCAAGAGACTCTGGCGCCGACAGTAATTTCAACACTAAACCCCTTTGAAAAGCGGCAGCAGTTGTGACTGAAACGGTCCCCTTTGTACAAAAAAAAAAAAAAAAAAAAAAATCCGCGGAAAGTGCAAGGACAAGGTCGCTGCCAGATTAAAAGATAAAAAAAACGCTGGGTTAGAAGAAGAAAAAAAAAAGAGCAGTGGAAAGGAAAGGAAAGGATGCGCAGAGCTGAAAGCCCTATTAATCCTCTTAACTCTTAATCCCCGGATTAAGAAACACCATTATTAAACCCCTAATCTTTTACTGCAGTTTTTATATCCCAAGAGGGGATTGTGAAAGCGCCAAGGTTTTTTTGTTGTGCGCTGAAAGCTTAAGTCTGTCTTGAGAGGTTCCCCGTGCGCGTTTCCGCCATGACGTGCTTGAATACATCCCCTGTGAGTTTGGTGAATTCGTGAGTTTGCGACATTAAGTAACATTATCATTTACACAAAATTTAATGGCGATTATGTTTTTGCAAAACTTAAACTTTCAAACAACTTTAATAGAGTTGACTTTTTGGTTGAATTTTAAACATTTAGTCTGTTTGCTTGAATTTTACTGTCTTTTGGTACATCACATTTCAATTTTCCTATTCACAAAAATGGATCTTAAATACACATGCCCGTAATTAAAATCACTTAAAAGTTTAGAAACTTCATTAATTGAAATTCCCATTTGGTCAGGAATATCAGATTGGAAGTTGATTTTAAAAGTGGTGAAAATTACTGTTGGACCAACACTTACAAAAATGTTGTGTACATGTACCGGTGTATTACTGACTGACAAAAAGGGAAAATTGACATTATAGGGGCCTAACACAAAGTTTACATGTACCCGTACCGGTACATAATATTTACAACATGTACAGTATGCACTGATGTAAAATAGTTTTGGAAGACATGTATGCATTTTAATGATCAACAGAAGCTTGGGTTCGTTTGCATGTACGGTAGCTGAGTTGTGTGGTGTATAACTGTATAATATGTACATGTACCATAGTACATCACACATACCGGGACATGTACATGACAACATGTGCTCCAGTTTGCCTGGACGTAGTATGTACTGCTACGTTTTCTGCGACAGGCGCAATGTTTCCTACCTCCATGTCTAAATTGAACTAGACAGAATCAGATCCTCAGTGTTCATGTTAAATCAGTTCGTTAAAACATGCCAGTACTTTATACATCTTACTTAGAAGAACATGGTTTAATATATGGAGCAGTATTGTGAACCATATGGGAAGTTTTATGCCAATTTTATAGGAATCTATCAATCATTGATCTGAGTATAGTGAACAAAAACCTTTTGTTCAACTTTTTTAATATGTTGGGTGCACACTTTTCTGTCAGACTCTGTTTCATATTGCAATGTTCATCTGATTGCCAAAAAAAGAAAAATTCTAAAAAACAGAAATAGAGTTGAACAGGAATAGCAATCTCTGATCGAGGCAACAAACTTATGATTCACATGGGTCCCTCCCCCCTCGACTTAAGAGCCTAATCTGGCTATTTTGCCAAGGTTTAGCCACTTAAGATCTCGACTCCAGCGAGTCTGTGGCCCTGCTGGCGTCAGCGGACGGTTCCGCTGGACGAGATAATCCCACCAGTCGTGCGTAATATCCTGCAAGCAGAAGGCTCTCTTCCCCCTCACAACCCCCACTACCCGGCTACTCTCTCTCCCCCCCCCCCCCCCATCCATTAACAGATTAACCCGTAACCCACTGGGGGATTAGCAAGGCCATTAGGAAGATTAAAATTGCAAATCCGGGGAGCTCAAGAGAGTTCGGGGAGAGAGAGGTAAAGGCGGGGAGCGGTTTGTTATTGATCTCGGAGTTTGCTAATCCGCCACGCGATCTGAGCGGAATCCGCCGGGACGACCCAGCGCACACTCCCCGCCATAATCGCTTCAACTTCTCCCCTCGTTTCCTGCAGTCCACTCGCTTCTCCATTTGCAGACCCAGTTTCCGATCTGCTGTTTTTCAGTCTTTGTATGATTTGTTTAATGTTTGTGGTCGGATGTTTGCTTCGTCATTGCCGAAGCGGCTTTAGATTGCCTGTTCTCCCCAATGAATTTGACAAAGAAAAAAACTAAAAGGGAAGATACCGGTAGAAGTTGCGATATCTAAGTACCAAAAAAAAAGAAGACTTTTTGAAAATAACCTAATGGATCGACAGAAATACGTAGATGCGTCAGGTTAAATTAAAAGGTTGCAAGGGGAAGTGACTGATGCAAGCAGAATACCTGTACACGAGCGTAATACGTGCCTAAAAGTCAGCGCCGATATCTATCAGAATCCACTTAGATGGAGCCAGGGGCGTGTTTGTGAGCGCGATTCACACAGACGTAGACCCAGCACGCATACCAGACCTTCACGCGTGGGCAGGCATTTAGCTGTAATCCCTAGCCCTGTATGCAGGCCGTATCTCCGGTAAGCTTGTAAGGTCTGTATTTCGGCAATTTGTTTTTTCACAGTCCCGCCATCACGTTCTTTCTTCAGTCGGTGTTTATGTAAAGAGTAAGATGCACAAGATTGGCATTTCAAGAAGATCGGTCGTACAAGTAAAATAGGTGTGTACACGCATGACATCAGACATGTCAGAGAAATTGTGTACTGGTTAACTTACGTACGGTAATGACACACATGTTTGAGTGTGGACTTTCCTTTGTTTTCGTGTAGTTAAGAAAAATCTGTTAAAAAAAATCATTTTACGCACACTGTGAAAACTCACAGAATCGATAACGCGCTAGATTAGTCTTTAGACAGATTCTTATTTGAACACTGCACATTCACTATTTAAGTTACATTTTTTGGGGTTGTTCAAGAATTTCCAGAACAAATGAAAATTTCATTTGTATATCGGCTCCCCTGAACTTCCCACTTGGGCCAAATGCTTTGACCTAGATTTCCCAATCACCTTGGCTTAAAAAACAAGCTTTTTTTTGCCCCAGCTCCGCGGAGAGATTAAAATCTGGGGCAGGCGTGCATCAGGGGACTTACGGGGACCGGGCCGAGTTGAATAGATAAAGTGGTTGATATGGAAAGAAGTCCAAGTTACGATTAGGCATCTGTGTGCGTGGGATTGGTTGCAGTGCATTAAGTGCCCATCCATTCACGGCCTGTTTCTAAAACCTTGGACTTGTTTTGTTGAGCGGAGCGGGAGTGATCGATCCGTCATGTTCGTCGCTGATAACTTTAAATTTGCTATAATACAACTACCGATAGATTTGGTCCGAGACTGGATTTTGAATTTGTTTCCTTATTGCAGCCAGTCCTTGGAGCAGCCTATGTAGACTGGTCCCCGCTCCCATAATAGGTCTCTCTCAAAGACGGCCATCTCTGTAGGAGAACTGCAACTGCGTATTTTACTCAATCAAGCACACATTGCGCAGTGTTGAAAATGTTCCAAACACGCGTGCTTGTTGCTCGAAATGTGTTCGAAATATGACGCAGCCGATGCGCGTTATATGCAAGTTGACGCTCAAAATGCTGATGCACGTGGCTGGTCTGTAGGAAATGACGTCATTCGAGAGAGTCCTGATATGGGGACCGGCAGGTACATGAAGTTCCATTTCGAGAGCCCAGTGGAGAGAACACTAAGTCATCTAAAGTGTCTTGGCGTGAGCATCAAGCGTTGTCGGCAATGGATTACCGAAGTGTGACGTCATTTAGAACCAGAAAGTGTAGTGCAAACGAATGGAGTACGCGCGCATGTTGGTTCTCGGGCTGAATCACGCGCTAATGTCTTTTACACCCTTTTTGTGCGCGTGACGTATTCACTTACATACATTCATTCAAATGTCCCTTCCACTGGTCTCTCCCAACTCTAACACTGAGGGGTTACTTGTGCACGGATCCCATAGAAAAATTCTGTCAATGACATACCGGTATGTGTACATAATGTACATGTATACATACACATGTTTAACATGTACATTGTACATCTTGAAGCAGACACTCGTTTAACATACTCATATTTTATGTAGAATCCAAAATTTTCGGGGCCCTTAAGCAGGCCCCGAACCCCATAGCATAGGGCTTCGCGCACTGCTCTCGCATAAGAGCTCGTCAAGGTATGCCCCCCCCCCCCTTTTGAGAAGCAATTGACGCCCATGCATGTACCGGTACGCTGTATGTAAATATGAGGAAAATTACATTCAGGAAAAGGAGCTTTGTTCATCATGCTTCTATAAATAACTAAAATTGAATGTGTTGATCCACGACCGTTTGGATGACTGCTGAGCTACATTTCCATGTGTGTAGTCCGTTATCAGCCAGGTGTTGCTGTATGGGGCTTGAGTCCTGGTGACAAGGATTCAACGGGGGATTATCTTGTCAGCTTGGAGCCGAGCGGAACGACGGCTCATTCCTAGGATATGACAGTGGCAGTAGAGGAATAGATGGGAACTTGTGATGATGAAATCCTCAATATCCTCCTTGTTAAATCCTACTTCCCCCCCCCCCCGCCTCCTTCACAGCCCCACCCACCCCTACCAAACCCCTACCCTTCTCAGAAAGAGAATGAAACTGGATGCTCTATGATCCTACACACAATGAATGTGCATGGAGCTGTTGTATAACATATGAGACGAAGCTAATCAAGAAAAAAATGTGAAAAAAAGTTAAGATTTGAACAATGGAGAAAAAAAGAAGTAAAGAAACAGACATGACAGATGAAAGTAAATTAAACAAAAAAGACAGAATAGTTACAGTAGATGTAGTTTCAGTGAATGTGTACGTGTTCTACATAACCCCCGAGGACCGACACACAAAGGTAGAACAATTACAACAGATCCTTTCAGTCCTTGGGCGTTGGGTCTTTTGTTTAAAACGGTCCTCTGTAGTAGGTTTGTGTGCCTTAGTGTATGGGAGAGTGCTAATTTCAAGGGAAACACAAAGCATTGTCCTCGGGAGTATAGTAAAACAAGAGTGTGTGTCCCAGTACATGTACTTGTATGTATGTATGTATACACTTGCATGTGAGCTATTTAAAGATTAGGCCTTGGAGTCCTACTGATAATTGAAGTGTCACAAACTGTCAAAAAACTATCCCACTTCCTGTCCAATAGCTTCTGCACAGGCATGTCACCAACTACCAGAATCCCTATGGATTGAACCACATAACTGTCAAACCTGTTGAAGGGGTTTGATAGATAGGTGCCCTCAAATACTGCAACAGCTTTTACTGCACTTCTATAGACCTTGTGCACAGCAGCCATTGCCCTCAAATAGAGGGCAATGCCTTTGTTTTACTGGGATGTGCACGAGTGAGCACTTTGTGCCATCATTGGTACTGAATTAGTCACTCATTGCCAGGCACTCAGCAGTACTTAAACCTATTACTGCTTGTTTCAAGGCATGATATCTACATGGTTCCGGTACTTATACATGTATCGTCAAAATTGCTGCCATCGTAAGCAAATGCAGATGAGATTATTATTCAGTACTTGGTAGTGGACGCTTATATTTTTTCATGGATAGAGAGCTGGATAGTGTGGCTATATTCTCCAACAAGTTTGGAGTTCGAAGACCATAAAATAACTGGATATAAATCCAGCGACAAAATAAAGAAAAAGATGGGCCAACACGATTTGTTGTCCCAAGGCGTTTGTTCCTCGCCAGCTGGCGTACATGTACATATCAGCTGCGTGAAATCGCTGTTCGCACTTCGTACGTACAGTGCATTCATCATAGCACGTGGCTAGTGTCTACATGAGCGGCCAGATACAATCACGGAGACTGTCGACGAACACCAATGCCACATATTTTGGAGCTTTCAAAATTTGCAGATATTACCGAATACGTAAAAAGTGTTGGAACACACACTCAAGAGGACCGTTGAGAAGCTAATTTCGCCACATGCACGACATATCGACGATGATTGGTCTTAACCCATTTTAATATTACCTGCGTGCTAAAGTGACACACAATTTCAATATCCTCACATTTGGGCTTCTGAAGAAGAGAGCAAAAAAAAAAAGCTCCTTTGCAACAAATTACCATCATCACAGATATCGCTCGGCCGGCCCCACGGAATAATTCAGGTTAATAGAGCAGCCGTCCTCTGCTCTAATCTTGTATCATTGCTAGGTAATCTCTCAGGCATTCTTCGAAGAAAGAGAAGAAAAAACTGGCGAGGATGAAGAAGCAAAAAAACTGGCGTTTCTGGAACAGCAAATTCACAAAGATGTATCGGGGGATCGCCGACTCGTAATTGCGATAAGAAGAGTCCAGAATAGAAGTAGAAAGAATATAAATAAAACATATTGGCTACTGCGGTTTATTCAATGCGATAGCGAGTGGTGAATTAGACTCAGCAAGGACGATCTGCTCCCCGTCTATTCTTGCGGATGTCTGATTGGGAATCCATCGGGTACCTTGAGATGGGCGTTATTTACATGTAAGTCTCAGGAGCAAAGCTTTGCATTACTGTTGATGGAAAAAAAAACCTACATGTATTACTTTGTAGGTTTAAAGGGGCACTTTCGAGAGAAAGCACCCATTTGGGCACAAAATGATAAGAATTGGTAAGATCGTTGAGAAGTATGATATGAAAGTTCACACAACTACCCGGTACATGTGTACATGTATACATGTTCCTTGGAAATGCTGTTTCTTGTAATAGCCATGTGACGTCTTCGTTCCAGTCACAAATTTCTTGTCGAAACGTTCTTCAAACACGCACATACCGGTACATGTACATGTATGCACATGGATTGCCATGTGTGTATTTCTGCGTACACATGAAGATTTCTATTGTTACGTCACTGATTTAAGCAACTTTTTTGTATGGGGTTAATTAAGCGTGGTTTTGCTGTGCTTACTGCTTAATATGGTTTCCACAAAATAGAGGGAGGCTCTGTCAGCAGAAAACGGCGTGTTTAGCAGCGCCATGAAATTGGGCCAAGTTCATAGTTGACGTCATGAAACAGTTGCTGCGGAATTCACCAGGGTTGAAATGAATTTGCAAATTCGCAGCGCGCAAAACATCCCATGACGTCAGAAATTTGTGTTCGCGTTCGTTTTTGCGTTAAATATGAACCGGGCTTAAATTTTGAAATTCTGGGGAAATCTTGCTGAACGTGCACCTTTAACGTAAATTAAAAGTTTGGCAACGAATGTATTTGATGATAACATTACTGTAACGTACTGTCACTGACAAGGCCTAGTGGCCATACTCAAGGTACGGCAGGCCAATAACAGGATATGAGGGGAAGTGCTCAAAGAAAGGATATCTCTATTCATCATTCTCATTTAACATGAAAGCCGGGAGACTGTTAAAAGCATTTGAGGGTGGAAACAGGATGTGGGCATTGTATGTTAGAAAGAATGAAAAACCCATAGGACTTGCCTTCATGGATTATTTGCCTTCAGATTCTGAAAGCAAAAAATAAAGATGGACACAACGAAGAAGAATTGTATACAAATGTATACAATTGTATACAAATGTATACAATTGTATACAAATGTATACTGTGTAGAAGTTGTAGCCTGGTGGATACTACATTGACATTGTACATGTATATATTTTGTGATCACGGTAAAGGTTATCCCTAACTCCCTGGGCATTTTTGCTAGGATGCAACCTCAATCCTGCAAAATCCTCCAACTGCCTCCATGTCAAAATTGCATACAGCCTCAATCCTGCAAAATCCTCCGTCTTACAGTCTCAATACTGCAAAATCCTCCGTTATTTCTTGAATGTGGTCCTTGGTCCTTGGATGGGTGACCACTGCCTCAATCTTGCAAAATCCTCCAGCAACCACTGTCAGTATGTTGAGGCAGAGCCAGTGACATTCTGGAGCAGTGCAGAGGATTTCAAGTATAATCTAGACCTAATTTTATGCACGGCTGGGCATAAAGAACACAAGGTCCGGCCCAAGACCTTGACACAGTGCATCCTGCAAAATCAGCCACACAGATTTGCCATAAAGCTTCACTCCGGAAAAATCCTCCATTTTGCAACTTTGAGATTTTGGAGGATTTGGGAAGGTTGGAGTTATTGTATAAAGAAATGGCCTTTCATTTCCTGGAGAGGTTGGGATTTTCAAGGATTCAGACAGACTCCTTCAAATTATTCTCCCAGTTTGGCTTATTGTTCTTTTCACGTCTTGATTGTTTTTTTAACAGGTAAAATGCTGCCAGTTCATTGTTCCATCGAGACAGTAGACCTGCCCTCAACCAAAGAGAAGGACAGCGTCGTGGAGGGTTACGCCATCGTGCCCAGTACCTTACTCCTGAAGGAACTGGTCCGAGTGGCTCTGATCAAGCTGGACTATCCTAAGGACCAGATCCGCAATGCGACTGGTAAGTACCGGTAGTCTGAGTATCACCCGTTATCCACGGAGCCAAGTCTCCTGTCTAACGTCTGATATGTCAAAGCATGCAGATTTATGCGATCCCGCGCGCCAGCCAATCGGAGTCGACTTTACTAAATCGTGACGTCATTTCTTTCCCGAATCAGGACTAAACGTTTGATTGGTCAATTTGAATGCAGTTTTTTTGTAATAAGCCAGGTGTGTATCGCGTTACATAACACAGCGCGTGACCACAGCTATGTTGCTGTGTCTGGGTATTTTTTTATCCATGTCTATGACGCGACAACGGTGAATGACCAAAGACCCAATATAGAAAGCGCCCGCCGATTGGTCAAAATCTAGAGGTCAAGATGCGGTTGTCTTGCATAATTAATCAGCGAATCTGCTTAAATGTTATAGACTTTTACATGTACATAGACTAACTGGTAAGTCGTTCCATAATTTGGCGTCTCTGCTTTGAGAAGGTTTTTTTAAACTGAATTACCTATTGCAAGTCCTTTGTCACCTTTGCAGGTGTCATTCAGGTGCAGAATTGGAAGGCCCTGCCCTTCAGCATGATCACGGAGGATCAACAGGCCACGGTTGGGCAGATACTAGGTGACCTCCTGTCCTACATCACCCTCAAGATCAAAATAGCCAGCAGGTGAGAAACAAGCCACATGCCAAAAATAGAGCTGTAATGCTGGTATTTTTTACTATAAAGGTGTGAATGTCTTGAGATATGTTTAGATTTGTGTTGGTTTAAATATGAAATGCTTACTTCAGAAGCAACAACAAAGTTAATTTTTGAAAAGCACATGCATTAAGGATGTATTGCCCATGTTATTTGTGAGTTTCAACCTCAAGATAATTTTTGTTCATTTTGTTACAGAAATACAAACAAAATTGGGGGAAAAAATCAAATTCATTGAAAAGCACGGACAATGCATCTTTAAGTGGTATTACCAGCAGTTAAGGAATATGTTCTCTGCTGTGGGATTTTATCGGTGGTTGGTGAACGCAGATATCGTACTCCAGCAAATTTTACCTAACACGTTTCACCCCCCCTTGGTTTTGCAGTCGCACCTCGCACCCCCGTGGCACCCCTTCCTCCTCAGCCCTCAACCCTTCCCCCTCCCCCCTCCAGCTGGGCCTGCAGCCCACCCTCCTTGGCTTTCCCCTCAAGCGCTCGGCCGTCCAGGAGTCCTTGGGGTCCAGGGGATGCCAGGAGATACGCCTCAAGCTGCTGCAACTGCTGGAGAAGCGGGGACCCACGATGCTTGTCGGCCACGGATGCCCATTCTCTCAGGTGAGTTTCAAAAAGGCAGAACCTAGGTAGTTGAGGAGTTGCGCAATGGTGCCACATATTTGTGTAGTTCCAAATCAACACAGTACTCCTAAGAGACAAGCAGTGCTAAAGAAACGTAGTGGTTTCAAGCAGCCCATTTTAGAATATGTTCTGTGATATTCTAATTAACAAGGAATCCACCCATGCCTATTCCAGTGGTTGAAAGCGTTGCTCTCAAAGATGGCTGCTATGCATAAGGTCTATTACATTTTGAAGGAACCAGTATTCCTAATACATAGCTTTCTTTGTTTTTTTTAGGGCACTGTTCTCGCAATCCTCCAGGGCAAATACACCAAACCCATCCAGCCGGAGAAAATGCAGTCCTTCTATCAGTGGTACAACATCTACAACGGCCTGATGGACAACACGCTGGTCTCGGCCGAGAAACTGGACAGCAGTTTACCAGTCAAGCCCAGCTCGCGCCACTGGCGCCGGCCACGGACCCTCTTTGACCAGCGCTACGAGCTCCCCCGCCTGATGAGCTGGTACCGCATGAACCCCCGGCCCAGTCGGGCTGAGTTGGAGATCTACCTGGCCGAGCTCAACTCCTCGGAGAGGCGACGCAACTCCCACCCACTCCAGTACTCTTCAATCGCGATCTGGTTCAAGAACGCACGGGCGAAGTATCGCGGCCTGCGTGGGTTGAGCCCGGACTCACCCGAGTCCGAACGCATGCCACGCCCTGGCAAAGCACCAAGTGGCTCTGTCGCAGAGCGGCGCCGTGAATCTATCAACGGTCCGCGCCAGGCTTACATCCAGTTGGGCCACTCAAAGGCAAAAAACGATAGCAGGTCACGGTTTGCCAACCAGAATCGCGCCCCCCAGAAATCTGCAGATTTGACCCCAAGGGCCCAACCCAGAAGTATGACGTGCTTGAGGACAAACCTGAGCAATGGCCATATCACCACAAGCAACCACTCAAGTACCTTGTTGTCAACTCCCGATCTTTCCTCACTAAGAATGTCTAAAGCTCTCAATAGCAGCAGCAGTTCTGAGCAAGCAGTCATTCCCACACCTTCAAGTAGTGCCACTGCGTCATCACAAGTGACTGACATTCGCAAGATAGCATCGGGGTTTGGCATCATGCTGTCACCGTCTGTGCAAGACGTTACAACCCCTGAGCGCAAACTCCTGCCCATTGAGAGTATCAAAACAGAAGAGCCGATGTCTACAAGTACGACGGCAACTTCCAAACATGACTCTAGCACAGCACTCAATCTATCCAACTCGAAACAAGCCACACCCAGTGCCAATTCCACTTCAGCCACCAATAATTCCGCTTCTGCCATCAACAATCCCACTTCTGCCACCAATCATCCCACTTCTGCCACCGCCCTGGTTGTCCCATCAGTTAGCATGGCGCCTTCAAGCAGCATTACCCCGATTCGAATACCAACAACTACCATGGCACACAACAGCATGGCAAACGGACCCACGCAAGCACACCCCAAGCACGCCTCTCTCACAGACACCCCACGAGGGTTGAGCATTCCGCAGCAGAACAGCACGCCGAAAAGCCTGCCCAGCCGGCCGACCCGGAAGCGCTTCAACATCCACCCGAGCTTGGAGGTGCCCAAGCTGCAGGCCTGGTTCTGCGTCAACCCCAAACCGGACCGCCACACCATTGACCAGTTCGTTGCCGAGCTAAACCGCACAGAATTCCGCAAGAACCAACCCAAGTATGACAGCAGGATCGTGTATGTGTGGTTTAAGAACGCGCGCGCCAAGTACTCGCGGCAAAAAATCAAAGAAGGGGATGACAGCAATGCTGACACGTCCAACTTGACCCTGACCTATTCTAGGGTCATCCAGTTGTAGCAAAGAACGATTTTCAACATTGCAAATACTAAAGTACTACTTTAAGATGTCAAATTTTAAATTTACTCTTGGTTGGGTTATCGGGAATGGAGGTAGTGCATTGTAACTTATTGAAGTTTTGAAGCACTTAAATGGAATCGACTTACATACATAGTCCTCAGCTTGGGTTTTTGTGGAAAATTCTTGTGGAAAAAAATAGAGTCTGATGTTTCAAGTTTGATTAAGTGATGCATTTATAAACATGTGCACTGTGTAGTAGACGTGCATTCACGAATAGCTGCATCTACAACGTCATTGGTAACAACTCCAAACTCAGTTTAGTTTACGATAAGGAGTGTCACAATTTACATGTGTAACAGCTCTTCTAATGAATAGCATACTCATTTTAATGTGCTGATCTTAGTTTATTTCAAACTCAATTGTTTTATTGAAATAATAGACAAACAATTGTACATTTATTTATGATGTTTGTTGCTGATCCTGAAAAATGTACTTTCTTTTGAATATGTCTGGTTTCACTGACATGTACATGTACATGTAGTTTCTTACCACAGTTTTGCCATGATACCAAATTGTTTTAGAAAAGTGTACACATAGTTTGTGTCAATTTGTGTTACATTATGTATGTAGCATTCTTCAAACAATCTGCCAAAACTTCATCAAATATATGTTACATAATGATTATGTGTTTCACAAAAATTGAAGTTGTACATGTATGTGTATTAGAGTTTTTAGAAATCACATCACATTGATTGAAATGACATCTCACTTTACGAATATTTATAAAAAAAATGCAATTTTTATAGATTACTACTAGAATAAGTACAGTTGTACAAATTAATGATTACAGAGTTTTTGAATTGTACAAAATTTCACATTATTTATTTCTGACTGTGCCTTTTTTTATTACAAAGATCCTAGTGTCTGAGAGTCCAGTGGTCACTTTATTAATTAGAAATCACTTTTCAAGGTTTATGGAAAATTTGTATTTGAGTGTTTATCGTTAAATCTAAAACCAAGCAGATTTTTCAATTACGTGTACATGTAATGTCATTATTACTGGGTATTTTTTTCTTAACTACATGTACTAGATGTACATTGTACAACGTACAATTTTTCATGTTCAATGGAAAAATTATGTGTATCCTTTGACATTCGCTCGTATTAATTCATTATTCAGAGAACATCGATGACTCACCTATAATAACGGGTCTCATGTGGCAAAATTGACATTTGAAAGCTGCCTGCACAAATTGAAAATGGGGTGAAATGTGCTGTCACATGGAAAATCAAGGACCTAGAAAAGATATTTTACCGCATGAACTTTGTGTTATGTGAGAGAAAAAAACTGGCTTTGAAAATTAACAATAATACACCCACAAAAAGAAGAGTACATGAACATACCAGATAAACGATCCCAGTTCACGTTTTGGAATTATATGTTTAACACGTGTTGTGGATGAGGTGTTTGTGATCACCACAAGTCAATCACAAGTCAGTCACAAGTCAGTCACAAGGCATCACAAGTCAATCACAAGGCATCACAAGTCAGTCATAAGGCATCACAAGTCAATCACAAGTCAATCACAATCACAGGTCAATCACAAGTCTACCGTAGCTCAGTGTAGTACAAGTAGCTCAAATGCATTTTATTTATATATTTGGCAAAGAACACGATATCTGGTATACTGAAGAAAATATGCATTAGATTTCTATTCAGAGGTCACATGGTTCACTCGTATATTATTCACAAATGTAAGCCTCTTTAGTAGTTGACATAATTTTGTTGAAAAGTTATAATACACAAAGAAAAGTTCACACATTTTGGTGGTTCACTCTGTCGGACTTGTGGTAGAATCACTTGTTTGGAAAGAATTAAGTATCCAGACGCCACGTCTTTGGTGTACAAAGTCTATGGAGTCATGAGCATTTTCTAAGTATTGCCTAACAAAATTGGAAGTGTTTCTCAGTCCCAGATTCATGCCTTTTCAACATTATTGCAATGACTGACCACCTTCGAGACGATGCATGATGAAAAAAAGTGGTGTCACGATGCAACATTCTTTCCACTTGTTTTCCCAATTCGGTTCAAATTGTAATTTTTCCCCAGTTGTTGTGAGTATTCTGTCATTTTACACTGCAAACTGAAAAAAAAGTTGATATTTCATTCCAAAACCACTGTTTCTCACAAAACACTATACAAATGTACTCAAACTTATTTAAAAATTCCCAATAAAATTGTTCAATCCATACACCATGTGTGCAATAATGATATAATGTAGTTGAAAATCAATTTGTTGTTTAATTACCCACAATGACGTTTAAGTAACAAATGTAATGTATGAAACTGATTTTATACACGATCAATATTTTTAATGTAACACAGTGATTATAATAAGCTGCCTATCTGTCATTATTCCTTAATGGATGTAGTACATTAAGTATGGAGAATATTCTTACATGTGGACATGGTTCTCAAATTTCGTTCGATTATTTTTGGGTTACTAATCTGCATTCAGGGGTGAGATTTTTTGGTCTTTTCCGGATTTATTGTCAGGATTCGTCCTGATTTTAGATTTTTTTTGTCAGGATTTTTTTTTTCTCCAGATTTTAGGATTTCATAAAGAATCCCCTTTGAAATGTGAAAATCCTGAAGTTTTACCATAAAGATGTTGTTACCAATACAACTTTTATAGAACAAATGAAATTGGTAGTTTAGGGGTGCCTTAAGGCAAATTTATACAAACACGATTTTTACCCCACTTTGCCCTCGGGCCCTCGGTGAACCTCAAAGCCTCGGCCTATTATTTTGTGGATCTTTGGTAGTGGTAAGATTACAATCCCGATTTATTTTAAACTCGGTTTGAATTCTGCTATTCAATTTGGATTTTCCAACGGGATTTTAGAAACCAACCTTAAAAAAAGGAAGCCTTCCATTTTTTGTGACACAAGCTAAAGAAAATATCTGGAATATCCCCCAATTTGCTCCATGGTCTCTGATTGTGACCACAGTCACTCGCTAGTGGTCTTCTTGGTTCCTGAATAGCCTTCTCATTCGACTGATCAGAGACTTCCAATCCAGTTTGAGTGTTTTTGGAAAGGCCAAGTGGTCAAGGAATCTCGCAAACAATACCAAACCTCTGTGGAGGCTATTTGATGCAGCACCACACTTTTTGTTGGCATGACTGTAAGCTGAAGGGGAACTTCCGGTGAAATCGGATAAGCATTATCCAGTTTGAAAAAAAAAATTGGATAACCGGATTTTGAAATCTCCGAATTCTCCCACAATTCATTTTTGTTATTTCTCCCAATCTTGCCCCAGTTCATTACATTTGAGCTACTTTTCATGAACAATGGTGAATTTAGTTTCCCAGGAGATTCTCGCTTGATTTTGTTCTCTTTTGACCTTGTTAGTGAATTAAAGGGGTACGGTAAGCTTAGACTGGTTCCATTCTCCATAGTCATTAAAAATGTATTAATATTTGGGATACCAGATTTCGTTAATTATTTTGAAACATTTTGTTTGCCAAATATTCGTCATGATTTATTCGTCACTTTGTCATAAATTTTAATAATTTAACAATGGTGGTTCACTCAACACAATAAAATTATTGTAACACTTGAATGAGTTTTGTCGTCGGAAAAAGTGTATACGTTGTATTGCTATATTTTAGGCACAAGTTCGGAACCGGCCCGGGTTGTACTTTTTTTTTCTTGGAGGGTTAACTCCGCCCCCACGATAGCATCCAACTAACCTCACAATAATTTTTTTTTTTTTTACGAAATGACTGTTCTTTTGTCGGAAATTTCGTCAATCTGAAATAGTTCCTTTTGTCCAAACTAAAAAGAGGTTCCCCCTAAAAAGTTAATGATTTCTGTAGGCCTAATCGGAATATTGATGATTTTTTTCTAGCCCCCCCCCCCCTCTCAATAATTCCTGACAAAACAAAATCTCTATCTTGGATCTCATGTTATTTCTTTATTTTTTGTATACACCAGAATACCCATCGGTTTCACATTATAATTCCATTCGATTCCCAAATTCCCCTATCAATATTGGATCGAGTTCTGCTGACCCACTTTTTTCTAAATCTCCAAATTAATCCCGTCTAGTTCGTGATTTCCCCACAGGTTTTGAAATCGTTTTTTTTTTCGTCCGGCCAAAATCTACATCATTATGATCCGCCGTCCGTAGAGATAAAACGGCTGGGATGGTTTAGGCTGAGTACTATCACAAGATCGCAAATCGGTATTATCGCTATCGCGTAGGCATCATCTGTTATTGCATTTCGAGGTTAAGAAGGAATAAGCTGGATTGAACGCCTTAATTCGGATAATTCGTCATTCCTGCAAGATTTTGGTGACGATGGACCGCGCTTTTGTGCACAACCGATTCAGTAAGTCCCCGGTGCAGACTAGAAAATATATTCTCATAGACAACTTTAGTATGATAAATGCCCCACTTCAAAAAAAATGGGAGGGGGATACAACTCTCACAGGTGTTCAACATCATCAAATTCAAGCTTGAATATCCCTTCGCCTTCTGTTCAAATTATTTTGTGTGCTTAACTTATGACTTTTGTTTGATGTTTCCCTCCAAAGATGACCACCAATAAAAGTAGTCCTGAAGCCCATCGCTATTTAGAAAAAAAAATAATGACCCCTCCACTCCATCATTGCCAAATAGAGCGACTTTGATTTTAAATCACAAATTTCTCACAAATGTACCCCTAAAACGAATGATGCTTCCCAAACTGGAAAAGTAGCCATTTTGAAAAAGGATCCCTCCGCAACATGGCTAAATAGCGCAACTTTTGGGCCTGATTGCATCCCAAATGCTCAGAAATGGAAGCCCCAAGTCCAGGCCATTCCATGTTTCTCAGAACTCTCTAATATAGAAGAATTGGAGTGTATAACTTTTATTTATGAGCTCGGCGGACGGATTTTTGGCCTATTTACTGGGCTGTACCCTTTAACATACCCGAAAGTTTGCTATTTTCCCCCAAACCACTTTTACGGCAAAGGGAAAGGATCCATAGCTCATATTTCACCCCTCCAAAAAAAGAAAGAAAAAATATCTAAAGGGAGAATGGTGCAGATGTGGAACCCGTCGTTCCTACAAAACTTCAAGTTATATTGGATATCACTCTGAATCAGGGTTGTCGTCGAAGCCATCGCAAGCCAGTCGCAAGACTTATAGTCATGGTTTCATGTCGAGTCAAAAGGCATAGTATTTCTTTGAATGGTCATTGTTCATACCCCCCCCCCCCCCCTGTAAAGTCTCGTTACCGAACTTGTTCGTTCGTGCGTGTGAGCGCCAACCGAACTTGTGATGGACTTACTTAACTTCAGCACTGCTCTCATTTGCCTATGTGTTATCGATACTCCTTTAATCTGGCCAAAGTCGTTTCTTGCGGCTTTTCAGTTTCGGTGACAGATTTTCCTCTGTATCCCCTTGATATTCCCTCCCACATACGCAGCTATACCCCTTTGTTCCCTGCTGTCTTCTTAAACTTCACCCTTTCTTCCATCCAAGAGCAATATTGCGTAACATAGGGGTCACTCAAGTTCTCTTCTGTTTCTGTGTACAATGTATTGTGCTGCCAAGATGTTTAACGATAATATTTAACAAAAGTACCGAATTTCTTGAAGAATTCTGGGATGCACAATTTTATTGCGCCATTGACAGTCCATGAACATCGTCGTTCTTCAAAAAGGTATCATCTTTTTTTGTTAACCTTGTTTTGCCTCTTCCGTAATAATGGTGAACTTTTGGAATCCCTTAAAATTTGCTAATATAGGCCTTTATATATGTTTAGAACACTGTTTAAGACACATGAGGCAAGAAAATTAACCACACACTTTGTTCTTGAGTTTTCATATTTTTTGTTGTTTTTATTTCAAAATATCAAAAAATATCAAAAGTATCAAGAAATATCAAAATATCAAATGTTTATTAGATGTGTAACAAATTTATAGAATATTAAACTGATTTCAGCCCATCTGAATTCTGTTGGCACAAAAAAATTATTTCAGTGATCTGTGAGTAATTAGAATATCTAATTCGAAAGTGAATTCAAAGGGATATTTATTGGAAATTTAAATTTCTTTGGCATCAAACCACGTGACAAATGATTATGTGTCATTTTGCATCTTCGTTTCAATACAAAAATACAATGTGCAGCCATGCGAAGGTGCAGAAACTGTCCAGCATACACATAAAAAAGTTTCCATGATTGTTTTGAAATTCATGAATATTTTTGACCAGCAAAAAAACCCATTGTATAATGCAGTATAAAAAATATTACCTATTCTTGCAATTTAATATACCAGCAAAGTTTGTCATTTTCCTACTTGGTATTTACAAATTTAAAAAAGACTTGATTGCTCTCATAAACATTTGAATAAATAAACCACAAATCATATTCATGGAGAAAGGCATTCAATTTGGCAAGCTTTAATAGCGGCTCAGTGTCCTTATGAGGAAACTAAGTTATTAATGTGGTCTTCATACTTGGCACTGATCTGACTTTTGCCTGCCACTTTCCTAACTGAATCAGTGGAGGGCGCTGCTAACTGGCAGTTTTGCTTCAAGCTGTGTGGATGGTATGTTGAGTACTCTTCGGAGAGGAGGGGCGTTTCAGCATACTGCAGACCTTGTCGATGCTGGGACGCTGGCGAGCAGTCTTGCGGGAGCATTTCTTGCCGATGTGATGAAGTGAGGCAATCTTGGCTCGCTTTCCGACGGCACGGAGGATTCTTCCAAAGGCGTAGACGTCGGCAGCCAGTGTGAATGGGGTCTCATCACGAAGCACCTCGGGTGCTACAAACGGCTTAGCAGCTGATTCTGCAGCGGCTCGGATCTCAGGGGTGGAGTGGATCGTAGGAGGGAGTCTTGCAAAAGTGCAGTCGCCAAGATCGCAGATCTTGGCTCTCCATCCTTTCCAGTTGCCGTCAGTGGCATACAGGAGGATGTTCTCAGGCTTGAGATTCACGTGGAGGTACTCCAACTTATGGAGGTAGTTCATCCCATCAGCTATGTCCTGAGCAATCTGAAACCAGTCACTGTGAGGAATATCAGAGGCAGCGACTTTCTGGTTTCTCAGAACATCCTCCAAAGTGATGCTCTCAGGGATAAAGTCGTTGCCTACAAACTCTTCCAGGATGCAGCGGAATGGAGACTGCTCAAGAACGCCGATCAGCTGAGGGAAGGACGGATGACCGTCCACGATGTGGAGGGCATCAACTTCCTTCTGGAATCTCGCCTCTGGATCTAGTCCTTGGATGATCTTAACAGCAACGAGTTTGTTGCTCTCAGATGGGATGCGACCAAGACGCACGATTCCGGTCTCGCCAGATCCAAGCTCCACCCACTCTCCCAGGATATCCAGCTCTGGCTCGATGTCCCTGCACTGGTACAGACGGCTCCCGAGATACGAAGGATATCCGTTGTACATGTAGAAGCCGGATTTCTTGGGCTTGTCTTGAGATGGAGACTTCTTGGGTCTCGGAGAAGCTCTTGCCCTGGGATCAGGGGGTGACTTCTGAGGGGGAGTTGGAGTAGAGGAGGCTGGCTTAGATGGGGAGGTGCCAGTCTCTAAGGACTTGTTGGAGGCAGAGGAGCACTGGGAAGAGGAGGAAATTCTTTCCTCACCAACTATTGTTGTCATGGCAACATCCTCCACCATCTTTTTCTCTAATCTGTTTAATCAGAAATTATTCAGCAAATTATGAATAGTTTCTCAATCTATTTTGTGATAGAGAAACAAGACTTTTGTCTCAAGTTAGAAAATGGTAAGTGTAAAGAGTTAATCTTCTATATTTCTGGAACTCACCTTTTTGTCGTCATTTCGAAGCTGAATATGCTTTCATCTCAGGAAAGAAACTATTTTATTCTTCTGATATGGTGGAAACGCGCAGCGCTGCCGCGTCTGCATTCGAACGTCGAAGTACGCGCGCATTTGCATATTTTGTCTGAAAGCGCAAAGGTTTACGAGACAAACGAAGACAAGCACTCTTTCAAAGTAGTGCATGTAGAGTTATTAATGTCCCCATGTAAATGTTATTTCGCCATATTTTTTTTAAAATTTCATTTGCTATTTTTCCCGACAATATGAAAGTTAGCTACTTTTGAATGAGACATCGAACGATCAAAATCCACCGACGTTTTGTTATCGAGTTATGTCCACGGGATAATTGTCCTCTTAATTAGGCTGAGCTAGAGTTTACTGAGGTTTTTAAGTGACTTGGAGTTTCAAAATTGTAGGGAAAGTTCCCCCCTCACACCCCCTCCCAGTGGCGTATCCAGCGGAGGCAACTCTTCCCCCAACCCCCATCCCACCCATACATCCTCCCCCCAGCGACAGTTTGACGGCGTCAGAAAAAAAAGTATTTTAAAGACGGTTTAAAGTTCAAAATTGATACACTGAGCAATTTTGCCCACCGTGGCACAGAAAAATCTGGATATGCTACTGAGCAGGATGTACGGCAGGAATTATTTTGAGCTGTTCATTAAAACCCACCGAGTGCCCCCTGCGGCCCCCTCCTGCGGCACCCCCTCCTCAGCATCATACTTTGCTGCTATTCTATCTGCGGCGAGAGAAAGTTAATTGGAACGTCAGAGGACCTCTTCAATCCATTCAATAATTGGTAAGTTCTGTTTTTCCTTCCTATATGAACCTCTTTCTGCCTTTATTTGATTTTGTCTGCCAGTTGAGGCTTATCCTTGTCATCAAACACTTTTTTTCATATACTAGATGGTTCTGACAACAGTACTGTCGGCAAAAGAAGTCACGTTCCCTTTAAATAATTTCGGTTGCCTTCAATATGCCGATAAAAATGCCTCGTGTGATTTGGCTTTACAAACGCACCAGCCTGCCTTCCAAGAACAACATTCCTCAACTTGCCGGGAAGATGCTCTGGCATCCAGAAGAAAGCATCTCAGGTAAAATTAAACACGGGAGCACCGTGCGCCGCTACCTCTAGAACTACGAAAGGAGGCGAGCCTCAGACGCAGACCCTGCGTCGTTCGAAGCTGCCCCTTCCCCCAAACCAAGATTTGATCCTTAGGGAGCCTTATGTTATATTCAGTTCTTCATTTCTTCAAACTCATATAAAGTTACCTAGAAAGAGATAAGCCAAAATATACTGCAGGATCCGTCCACCATCTCTCGTGAATTTTCATCCATTTTTTTTTTAGTTTTGTGGATAGCGCCCTCTTGCATGACAATAATAAGAAAATGTATTTAGTCAGATTCCCGGTACCCTGTAAATGTACCTTTACACATAACGCATACCGAATTTGGATACTAGACTTCGCGTCAACGAGCAAAAATGTACTGTTTTGGACGACCCTCGGCAAACAGAAGGCGAAATATGGCTGCATTTTTAAGGTTTTTGGAGTTCTCTAACTGCATTACACGCTTTTCTGACCGAGATTGCGAGGCCTGAAGTGGTCAGGGAGACCGTACCGTTACAATGGTTCGTTCAGAATACGAAAAATACTCAAATAATAACGAGAACGCATACGGCATAGCATGATAGAAAAAAATCAATTTGTTTTGATTGTCATTTCGCCCCAGAGTTAATTGCCTTGCCCATCTGCAAAATTGCACACTGTTAAATGTTATTGTAAATTCGACCCATTGTATTTTTCGACATTGTCTGAATCGTGTACTTAGGCTTATTTAGTCTATTTGTGTGGTGTTTTTTTGGGGGCAGTTTGGGGGGAAGTGGGAGGGGGGTGGTTACATGGTGTGGGGGGTTCATGAATTTTGAAGGGAGGGGGTGGTCATTTAAGTGGGGATTGCGAAGTTTAGGGCAGAGAACCAACTGGATCATGAATGCACAACAGTTGACTTCCAAGTTCCATGAAATTAGCAACAACAAAACAGCGGGGGCTAGTAAAAAAGTAACTTATTCCTTCATATTAAATTAAGGTAGTGGATATTTTGCCGGAGGTAACGCCGGCAAACTAACGTTTACTAAAGGTTTGCTGGCGGCAATCCATATAAACAGAGG
Organism: Patiria pectinifera; assembly: GCA_029964075.1. NCBI lineage: Eukaryota > Metazoa > Echinodermata > Asteroidea > Valvatida > Asterinidae > Patiria > Patiria pectinifera. The sequence continues at coordinate 12,541,215 of CM057132.1, read as the reverse complement.
GCGCTGTACTCTCTACAATAGGGCTGAATTATAACATGTATTAAATTCCCACTAAGTTGTGTAGCACAGTCGGTGCAGTGGTTAAGCAATTGCTCTAGAGAGTGGGATGTCCCGAGTTCGAATCCTGATCCCCGCCACATTTTTAAGGTTTTTTTTCCCATCCCCAAATAAATAAGAATATTCTTCTTTTATTATTTTAATACGTCTCAAACATTTTATTGCAGAGTATGACTTGTTCGATTTCAGATTTGTGGCTCTGGAGGATTTTTTTTTAAAGGAAAATGAAGTCCAAAATTATAAAATGGTCTGATTCCCATCTTGTTAATACAAAGTTACAACGATAATATTGGCATGGAGCCAGATTAAAATTTGTCACCGGAAAATGTTTTAAGTACAAAAAAACAGTAACTGCGCATGTTCAGTGAATATCCGGCAAACTAACGTTTACTGAAGGTTTGCCGTCTCCGGCAAAATATCCACTGCCTTAAATTAATACAAATTAAGCGAATTGCAAGTAACAATATTAAGTTTGGAAACTTTTCCATTTCTGTAAGTTTTATGATAAGGTTGCTGTCACTTCAAACATTTTTTCCCCACGCTACTGCTTTAAAAATCAGGCTAACCAAGAGCACTTTATCCGACGCGAGAGCTTTCAAGACGACGCAGAGGTGGAGGAACAAGAGGAGGATCCTCCGGATGAAGGGCAGAACCTGGAAGAGCAGTTGAGCAGCTTCCGTAGACGCTGGTGGGAAGAGTTGCAGGCCGGCACTGGGGGCTCGGCGGGCAAGAAGGATAAGTCCCCAGCTGGCGATCAGGGGCGGGAATCGCCCCGCCCATCGGCTGTTACCCCTACTCCAAGCCGTCCACCTGTAGGTGAGTGAAATAAGAATAAAGGAAGAAAAAAATGAAAAGCTTTTGCTATTTTTCTAGAAAGTTCACTTTTGAATGAGACATCCAACAAAAAAATCCACAGACGCTTAGTTGTTGAATTATTTCATGCCAAAAATTGAATTAAAACAAAAAAAATTTTGGCTGCCAGACAATAAGTCGGCCCTGTTTTTTAACAGCGCCCGTCAATTTCGTCAAATGATGTCCAGCCCCCCCTCCCTCCCCCAAATGCTGTTGTAGTTTTTGCACGGCCATTGTGTGCTTGGCAACTATCTGACAAAACCCACGGCTAGGCTTGCAGCAAATTTCATGAAACTTTGCGCAATGTCATAACTCCACTTTTGTCACATTTTTATTACTTGAGTTGTGCATCATTCCAGTTTCAAAGCATTTTGGTCAAAAACCCATTTTAAGAAAGTTCCGCAGACATTTGGGAGTGAGGGGTTAAAGGAGAGTCCACGATAACAAAACCAAAAATCTGAATTAAACAAATTTCGTTTTTTCAATTTCAGCTGTAGTGGACAAAGACGTCCGTCCTCAGCGGTCATTGACCGAAGCTCAGCCCACTGGCAGCCCATTTTTTGTGGTCGATGACCCCAAACCAGTGTCCAGTGACGCACAGGGTAAGCAGTCTGGTGCCGTCGGCGTGGGAACCAACAGACAACAGCAGCAGCAGCTACAGCAGCAGCAACAACAACAGCAACAAGCACCTGTCGCAAAAGAGAAAGCCACAGGGTACAAGGAAGACAGCAACGCCAACAGGCAGCCTGACAAAGAAGAAACCATTGAGAAGAAGGTGAAGGACTAATCATGTTGCCCATTAGCACCTATACTACATTGTGTTACATTGTGTTACACTGTGTTACATTGTGTTACATGTATTACACTGTGTTACATTGTGTTACATTGTGTTACATTGTGTTACATTGTATTACATTGTGTTACATTGTGTTACATTGTATTACATTGTGTTACATTGTATTACATTGTGTTACATTGTGTTACATTGTATAACATTGTGTTACGTTGTGTTACATTGTATTACATTGTGTTACATTGTGTTACATTATGTTTATTCACTAAAGAATCAAACTAAAACCATAAGAGTACTCGAGCAGTTTCAGGCGCTACAGTGACTAAAGCGTTATGCCCATTGTGCACGTGGGCAGCAAAACATGCGCCTTTCCAATGCCAAATGCATGTTTCCAGCGGCCCCACGTCACAGGCACGTGCATACACTCTTGTTTTACTTTACTCTCGAGGACAATGCTTTGTGTTTCCCATTGTCCCTGTAATATAACACTCTCCCATAGACTAGGCACACAAACTTACTACCGAGGACCGTTTCCAAGAAAAGACCCAACTCCCGAGAACTGAAATCGGGGGTTATGTAGAACACGTACACGCATGTCCGACTTTAGTGCACACCTGTTAGACGTTAATCACGGCAGTGATTGGTGGAAAAATCATTGGGTTTGCATTAATGGATCGGTACAAAGAAGAATTTTGTACAAATACGTGGTACTTGTTCCATTTGTGTACCTTTTGCGAATCTTAACGAAATTCCAATCTTTTTCATGCTAAAATTTAAAAAAAACATCATAACCAATATATTTGATCTTTAATTTTTCCTTACCAATAATACCCACATTGTTTGTACGGGAAAACCTCTCTAGTTATGTCCATATTATGAAGCAGAAAGTTGTCCATTCTCTGAATCTCTTTTTTTGATTTCAGGCCAAGGAGCTTTTCATCCAAGGTGTCAACGCTGAGCGACACGGCAATCTCACAGAAGGTACAGATGATGTAAAGAGCGTTTGATCTTTGCAAAATCATTAACCCTCCCTCTTTAGCTGGCAATTTCAACAAGGCCAGCCCAGCAGTCAAAATCAATCAAGTGACTGTTTTTAACAGTTGAGCGCTCCCTGCCTTCATAAAGCAGGATTGACTGGCTGTGATTGTTATGAAACCTGATATAGCCGTGCTTTGACTGTAGGAGATTGATAAGCCAGCTGTGCCTACCAGTCACCTGTCTGTTGATGGAATTTGACTGTCATGGTGCCTACAAGAAACATGATCTGACTGTTGGTGACTAGCCTGTGCTAAAGGCACGGCAGGGGAACAGGATTGAATTTTTGACTGTCTGTGACTGATCAAACACAAGGAGGGTTGTGGAGTAGCCATTATTACAAACCCCCTATTCCCTCTTGTTTGGATGCATCCTTGATCCTCCAAATTCTTGAGTTTTTTTTCCTGATGAATTTTCACGTCTTTCTCCAGCGATCTGCAAGTACCGTCATGCCATCCAGCTAGTTCCGGATGTAGAGTCCAGGATCACTGACTACACCATCAGCCAGCCTATGAAGGACGACGACGCTGACAATGACATACAGGAAGGGTGGGTAGCGCCACAGATTCTCGGTATCAAAATGTTCATAGTTACTGTGACCTGGAGTGTATTTTTGAAACCACTGTAATTTATCACAACTTAGCTCGATGTAATTTAAAGTCACGTAGGAACAACTGCAGTTACCCGGAAACATACGTACGGATGAAGTGAGAAAGTCCTCGCTCAAAGTGAAGATGGGAGTAGTTCCAAATACCCTGTGAAATTATTCCGTTTAAATTGATGTCGTTCAAAAGAAAACCGTTATTGAATATGGTTTAAATAATTTTCCCGTGTAGAAATGGTAACATAAAAGGTTCTCTTCTTCATCCATGTTTTGTAGCTATGATTACGACGGACAGTCAAGCGATGCGGATCCTGATGGGATGGAGGAGCTGGAATCGGAGCTGTGTGCTCTCACCACCAACGACATCAAGTCGCACTGCGAACCAGGGTTTCAGCAGATGGTAAGAGCCCCAAAGATGTTCATTTTTGGAGCCAGCAAGCGAATCAGCATCTCTTGCTGTTGATTGTTTTTCTAGACCTGAAGAACCAGCTTTTTTTCCTCTGACTTCCTGAGTCTTTGAGTCTAAAAAATGGGATGAGATGGCTTTGCCTCGTCTTGTGAAATCACCCATACATAGCCACACAGTCGCACTAGGCATTGTCTTTCCTACACACTAAGCACACAGACTTACCTTCAAGGAACATTCTCAACAACAGGCGTACCTTAGAGAACAGAAAAGAATATGTTGTTCTCTATTTTATCTTGCTGTCCTTGGGATGCAGGTCCCCCCCCCCAGTTGACTAGTGCTACGAAGGAAAAATCAAATTCAAAGCTTTAGATGGATATTTCTCACTGCTGATTTTGTCTTGATTGTCTTGATTGCAGAGTACCCACATCTCGGCCTTGCCCGTGGAGTTACTGCTCTACATCTTTCGCTATGTGGTATCCAGTGACCTGGACCTGCGCTCCTTGGAGCTTCTGTCCTCCGTCTGCCGTGGGTTCTACGTCTGCGCTAGGGACCCTTCTCTCTGGCACCGCGCATGCCTCGGGTAAATAAAGCTGTTCTAGACTGATATTGAGTCATGCCGAACAGAAAAGAATTGGAGTAACCTTTACCTTAGGCCAAAAAAAAAAAAGTCTCCGGTTTCTGGTATGCGCGCGCGTTGCCGTAGCCATGCGCACCGGCAAAATGAAAAAGTTTTTTCCAATGAAAGATGATATCTCAAAACCGCCAAACTCACTGGTTTGACTGGAATCCTGCTGCTGCACAATTTTAACGTGTTTTTAGATTGGGTTATGGTCGAGAATAAGCTTTATGTGGCCTCTCTGGACTCCCATATATTTGCACTAAGTTTAGTTGGGCACCATTTGCAGTCATCAGCCGACATTTGAAGCAAAAAAATCAGGTAAAAAAAAAAAAAAAAAGCCGCGTCGCCGCACCACTTTTTGGGCAAACTCCATACCAGAAACCGGAGACTTTTTTTTGTTTTGGCCTTACCAACCTTACCTACTTGTTATTATTGACTTGAGATGGACTTGACTACATTAATGGCGTCGGCGTATTTGGTTTGTCGTTTGCGCAGCGTGTTCGGCCGCTGTTGCCTGACAAAGGAGTACGCTACCTGGCGTCAGATGTTTCTGGAGAGGCCACACCCAAACTACAACGGCGTCTACATCAGCAGGAACGCCTACTTCAGGAAGGGGGAGGCTGACGATGACGGGCTGTACAGACCCTGGCACATGGTGGAGTACTACAGATATGTCAGGTTCTTCCCTGATGGTAAGTGGGCGGGGCAAAGGGGGAAGGGGAGGGGCTTGACGGCATGCTAGGAAGGGGAGGGCCTCTACATAAGCAGGAACGCCTACTTCAGGAAGGGGAGGCTGATGTTGATGAGGTGTACAGACCCTAGGGAATATGGGAGGGATTTAACTGCATGCCAGGCTCTTTTTTGATGTAAGTGGGAGGGGCAAAGGAAGTAAAAAAATGGAGGGTTCAATTGCAGACATCCAAATCAGACCAGATGTTTAGGGGAGGGGCAAAGAGAAAGAGGGAGGGGTTTAACTATAGATGTTTCAGGCTGTTCTCTGATGTAAGTGGGAGGGGCAAAGGGGAAAGGGGAGGGTTTCCATATTGAGTAGCACCTGTAAGTCGTGCTCTTCCCTAAAGTAAGCAGGAAGGGGGGGGGGGAAGGGAGGGGTTTACATAGTGGAGTGCTACAGGTAAGTTGGGCTATTCCCTGATTGTAAGAGATTCTGGGAGGGGCAAAAGACTGGGGGAGGGGCCAAGTTGAAAGGCGGATGAAAATCACCCTCCCATATTTGACCTGCTAATTAATGTTTTTGTTTCATTTTGGCACTGCTTGTGTACACATACTTCTGTTATTCTAAAATAATAATTTTTTTTCCTAAGTGGTCAACGAGATCTTAACTTAATGTTTTTAAGCCCTTCGTGGACATGTCTTGTGTCCTATTTCAGGCACCATGTTGATGTACAGCACTCCAGAGGAGCCCAAGCTGATAGTGAGCAAGCTGCGGAACCAGACTACATCTCTGCAGAGCGTGGCGGTCGGCAACTACCGGCTTGACGGTGACATGGTTCGTTGTAAAATTCTTGTCGGCTATTTTTCATAGAATTCTGTTCGTCATGTTTTGAATTATATTAAAAATCTCCCAGTGTATAAAAAATAGAATAACTGAGGGCAATTCAATCTTAAGAAACTTATCAGTCGTAAGATCCACTTCAGTGACTCTCACAAGTGATGTCATAGGTCACCTGATCTACTTTTCATTGGTACCCAGGTCACCGGTGCACTGCGGAGAGAGAACAACAAAGTGTACGACAACCATCTCCGCCGCTACATACGCTACAAGCGCAACATGAACGCCAAGATGGACACGGAGCACATTTTTTACGTAGTGAGTTGAAAGTGCCTACCCAATAGACCATTATCATGTTGCGGCCATCTTGATTTTTTTCCCATTCAAATCAACGTAACCAAAGCGAGGCTGGATGGAAAAATAGTCTGGTTCCTTTTTGCACAAAAAATATTATCATTCAGTACTGTTATTGGATACAGGAAACATGACTGAAATGGCGGCATATGATAAAGGTCTATAGAGGGCCAGCCTAATGCACTCGTAGTACCCATCCCACTGACTGACCCACTGACACGCATTCATTTGTGAGCCGGGCAGTGCTATCCTACAGGGTAACCATGCACACCCCTACTAGGCTTTGAGTGTGCAAGATGTATGCCAACTTTTGAACTGCTCTTTCAAAATATTTTTGTTGCAGGAGTTCATCCTTCACGCGTGCGGCCACCGGCCAAACTTCAAGCTTGATTGGCGTTCGTACAGCTGTCATACACACCACCGGTAAGTCTGCACTGGATTTTTGCTTTAAGAGAAGGAGGTCGCTTGGTGGAGAGGGGGAAAATATTACAGCGGTATTCAGGATTAACCTCTCAATGATAAAAATGGAAAATGTGCAAACATTTAAGAACACTTGCCACATGCACACAGATCATTTGCATTTATCCCAAAAGTAACCTACTGAATTACTATCAAAAAGCTTACTTGGATTAAAGATCGTACTGGTACTAAACACCCCGTTGAAATTATTCCGTCTGGCTTGCTGTCATTTAGAAATAGTCAAGAAATGTAGGTGATATCCAACGATCAGCCAATTGACTGATTTCAGAAAATAAAGACTGCTATGGACGCAATTGTGTTTCGCCTCGATGATCAAAATATCTGATCAATATATCGTCAGTTTGAGAGCAGTCAATCCAGGGCTTGATAGCCCAATGCTTGATAGCCCAGTGCTTGCACCACTTGATTAGCATTTCAGGGTCCTTGGTTCGAACCCTAGTTTACTGTCTGTTCCCACAGGCCCACTGGAAGGACCACCGTGACCGATTTTGAAGTGGAGAAGAAATTCAAGCCGCTGATATTCTCCCGAGTCAAGAGCTACACCAAGACCTCAGAGAAACCACTGTAAATCCTCGCTGCTGATTGGTCAGTTAAAAGCAACACCCCACACAAGTTTTGAATGATCAATGCTGATTGGTCAGTCAAAAGGAAAACCCCTAACAAGCTTGCACTCTCACTGCTGATTGGTCAGTTAAAAGCCACAGCCCAAATAAACTTTGCATGATCAATGCTGATTGGTCAATCAAAAGGAAAACCCTTAACAAGCTTTGCATCCTTACTGCTGATTGGTCAAGTAAAGGCAACACCCTCATTAAGTTTTGCATTCCCACTGCTTATTGGTTAAAAAACAACCAAGCTTTGCATCCTCATTGCTGATTGGTCAGTTAAAAACCAGACCCCGCCAAATTTTGCATCCTGGCTGCCGATTGGTCAATTAATAAGGAGATCCCAATCACGTTTTGAACCCCGACTGCTGATTGGTCAATGCCTTAGCAACAAATTAGTTCAGACCTGCTTGGTTGAGACCATAGCAACCAATTGTGTTAAAAATGTATCATTGTTTTTACTGAGTGATTCGGTATTCTTTGTGGTTTTTTTTTAAAATCATGCGCATTATCAACAAAAAAAGAGGAAAAATATACATTTAGATATTATAGTGAAGACAAACAGCACTTATTCTTTTAAGTTCACTTTTTAGCAGTATAAAAGAAAAGTCAAGTTATTGAACTTTATGTAACTCATGCATATTCACATCATGACAATTTATACGTGAACAAATGGATAACATATCAAATTTTTTTTTGCCATGGCGTACCAAGCAATGTACAAACAACTCATAATCATGTAAATACCTGACAAATGCATTTTGCAGTCTTAAAATTTCTCTGCACATTTTACACAGAATTTACCGAGTTTTGGAGGCAATATAAGCACAAGGGGTTTGCGAAATTGGTCTAAAAGTGCACTGTACTCTTTGAGCACGGTGTCCATTATTTTTCTATTTTTTGGGGGGGGGGGGGAGTTCAGGAATAGAACCACCGAAGAGAAACAAATCTTCATCGGTTTGAAATCTTTATTTTAACATTTTTATTTTATTTTTAATGCCGTATCAAGGACTGGAGTTTCTGAATCTAAAAATGTGTTTATGAGGTGTTATATCAAGTGATGTATTCGCAAGTTCAAATTCATTGCAGATTCACAGGCTAGCTACCTGTGCACATAATCAAGAAAACCTTATACGGGTTTCAGATCGTACTCAGTTTCTGACGTTTTTAATTCCGAGAGAGAAAAAGTTGTGTAGTTTGGGGCAGAAACCTGCCCATCTGACTTCAACGTAGCAAGTTAACGGTTTATTAGCAAATTGTATTTTATTCAGGATGTTTAGTTTGTGCAGCTTTTGGGAAACTAACTTAAAGGGTTAAGCATTGGACTAACAAACAGTTTTCATTATTTGATGGCTGTCTTTATTTAATTTTTAAATTTATTTTGGTTGCAATGACGGGCCGAATTTTATACACATTGCAAACATCTTGGCTGTGAAACTGTTTGGTTGGTAACGAAATTTGTGTTTTTGGCTTTTCCGCAAACTGCGGAAAAGCCTTTGTTTTTTAATTTCTTTTGTGTTTATTTTAGACATTAATGCCATGCTGTAGCAGCATTTTAATCAGAACTACGCACCACATCTGTAATTGACAGTTACGCTCTTACACCCTGTATAGGATGTGGTCTGCAGTTCCTAAACTGTACGGTTTAAACACTAAGTCTTGGCAGTGTCTTTCTGGCAAAACTGAACTATTCAGCCCACTGCATATGCATAGCAATGTAAATATTTCTAATTGAGAAAATGTTCAATCATTCAGTTCTTTTGCTCCAAGTAACTTTGTTGAAGTCTTATTTCAACAGTTTAAAAAAGATGCTCAGTATTGTACATTATCTTTGTACATATGTACTTCATGCATTACTTGGCAGAATTTTGACAGTTATCAGTTAATTAACTTTTAACTTTTATCTTTACTCCTCGCTAGCGAGGGTAGATTTATGTTCATGTATATGTAGTTACATCATGCAATTGTACATTGATAAAGACAAGAAAAATGTTGGAAATGCATGTAGATCGATGTGGTAACTGGAATTTCACTGTTAGCATGTTGAATAAATATGATTATTTTTATGAAATATGTTCAATTTCTTTGGGAATCTCAGTTTCTGGTGACAGTATGGCAACCCCAATAGGAGTGCAGTATTTAGTTGGGGTAAAACATTTTTTTTGTATTTACTGTATTTACACAGAGAAAGCCTTATTAATGACAAAATAATAAAGTTTTTTAAATATGCAAAATTTAATAATAATTTCAATACCCCCTTACTTCTGTATGTCCTTTTTTTGGGACATTTCTTAATGATAATACCTCATTATAACTTTTATTTTATTGCAATACTCATAACTGTATTTTTGTTTACTTTTGGCACTGTTACATACATGTCAGACAAGTTAAATTAGTTTGGCAATAACATTTTTTGGAAATATTTTCCCAATCACTTATACCGAGACCTATATAGGCTCTGGCACCCACAAACAACACAATTGATGTTTGCTAAAACACTAAAATTGAAACAGGCTGAATTTCAATTTAACTACAAAGCCAAATTATTTCTCTACTGTCTTCTTTTTGTTGAAGTTCACAATGATCAATAAATTACATTTGCATACAAAAATATTTTAACTTGGGCACAAAAGTAATACATAGTACAGGTGTCAATGGTCCACATAATTCCTCAACTCAACAAACTAAAATTGAATTTAACAATTCTGTACTGAATTATCAACATTTAATGCGTCTCATATAAATTGTAACAAAACTTTAAAAAATTTATTATTGCATCACAAACATAATTTAACTTTATTCTACAAAGAATACTCTGCTAAAGTTACAATGAACCAGCCATTTTACAACAATTTTGTATATGTACATGCAGTTTAAAATGCACATTACCAGATCTCCAAAATGAGGCGTGTTTTATTTCAGTGTACATGTATTTCAGAGTTGTTCAATTAATGCGAGTTAATTAATCGAGTTAAACCAACTGGTACTCAGAAGCACACAAATCACAAAGAGATATCATTCACATGGTGTTACCACAAACGTCTCATTCATTGATCATGTCCACCATGCAAAGCCTTGAGTCTTATAAGGTTGTTAAAGGCAAGACCCAATATTATAATTCACATATTTTTGATAGAAACGTCCATCACACATTGTTCATACGAGCCGCGGTTACTCGTTGAATGAATGACTCCTCCATCGATTTTATCCTAGCAGCTACTCGCCTGTTTTGAAGAAGCTGGGCCTGGGTCTCCCAGAACTGAAGGTACACCCACATGAGGCAGCCGTTGGTCTTCGGACCACAGGTCTTGTCGTTCTGAAAAATGTTCTGCATACCCACGTACAAGCCTAGCTCTTTGTCGTACGGGTGCATGTAAGCAGATATTATGAGTAGCTCCTCGATCTTCAAGCGTCCCTCGCGGAATTGGAAATGGCTGCAGTAGATGTCCTGCCTCTGTTTCAGTAATGGACGGAGTTCGTTAAGGTATTTCAGGATCTTCTCTGTTGATTTTTCTTCCTCTCTGAGGATGAGCTCTTCCGCATGTCGACGCTCTTTGATGGTCATCATGCCTGCCTTGGCTACAAAGAAGTTGTGTTTCTTGGTAAGGAGTTCCAGTTCTGCTTGCAGGGATTCCATGTTCTCCTTCAGGTCGTCAATTTGCTGCTGCTCCTTACGGAGTTCGCTCAGCTGGATGCTGATGCGCCGCTGGTTCAGCCAACCTGCACCAGGTGAAAATTAGAAAGAACTTGTGAAAAACAACGCCTTTTAAAAAGATGCTTTTTGTCATTAACCAAACTTGTCACATACTATTGAATGTAGTGAGTTTGCACAGATGATTAAATGCAGCTCCCCAGGAATTTTTGCGGAAAGATTTCCATACATACGAAGTTCACTCAACACCCTGTGTACAAACCCTATGAGATTGGACTGAAAAATTCTAAGTGTTTTCTAAGAAAATGCTTGTATTTTCTCACTGCTCAAATTGACTTTGATGACATGAAAGTGCTATCTGGGGGCTTGTTAGTCAATACAGAGGAAAAGTAGTGAACTTCGTATATGGAAATCTTGCCATTTCCGCTGCGATCCTTCCCGAATCCTCCAAAATCCACCACTTGTACATGTGATTGTGAAGTCTTAAACCCAATGTCACACTCTTTGTAAGTACTACCAAGTCTCAGAGGCATCAAGCCCCATGTAAATTAGCAACAGTGGCTGTTACATTGAAGAATAACATACCCACAAACACACTTGATGCTGGCAATAAGACTGGGACAATCAAGTGAGAGGCAATGCGACTCAGCTTTTTTACAAATGGTTCCTCAGTCGGTGGGAAGTTCAGATCATTGGCCTCCATGGTTACAGAGCAGAGGAAGTCTTTGTCTCACTAAACCTGGACGACAAGAATTAAAATTCATCTGGGATGAATTCAACTTTCAAGGTTTGTTTGACATTTTCACTTGTCTTAGGGCCGGGTCTCCATAATTATTAAACATTTTTCAAAAGCGTACAAAACATGAATCTCTTTGGCATTCCAAAAAAATAAGTCGAACCCCCCCCCCCCCCCCCTGCTGTGAGACCCCCAAGTTATAGTGGTCTAATGTCCGCCTGTTCAAAATACGGTACACCATTCTGTAATGAGTGTTAATAATCGTCGAATTTGAACAGCGCCCCCTATTGAAATTGGTACCCCCCCCCCAAGTTTTTGATTTTACGGAGGCCAAGTGTCCGGAGAAAAAAAAAGTGTGCACATCTCAGATTTTTTGGCTGATGAAAACCCCCCCTGCGAAAATTCCTGGATCCGCCCCTGATGCCTAAAGATTACATTCAAAACTGTTGATTTCAAAGATATCCTCCAACAGATTCTCAGTCCCAAATTCCGTCTATTTAACGTTTTTGCAATTGTGCCGACTGACCTCTATTGAAATGAAATGAAGAGGAAAAAAGCTAGCAACACTGTTTCCAATGAAAAATACATTTAACAATATCATAATGCCCCTATATCAATTGTGTACTACAGTGCACTACTACTATTTTTGTACTATTCGCAAATTCAATCCAAATTCAACACACATGAACAAAAATAAAGCACTCATTGTGGAGACGATAACTCAAGAAAAACACATTACATTGAATTGAAATTGCGTCCAATAATTGGTCGTGATATACAACACACCTTTTGAAAGTCGAAGGAAACCGTTGAAGAACAAAATTAATACAAAATAAATTAACAGTGTTTTTACTATTAACTGTAAGTCCACTTCCGTACATTTTACCAACAATGATTTCTTCCTAAAGAGGGCGCGCTACACAAATACTGGTACTTTCTGTTAACTCGGAGCCGCCCAATTACAAACGAAGTCGGCTTTACGTGAACAAAAATAAAATACACTTTGTGGAGACGATAACTCAGGGAAAAAACATTGCACTGAATTGAAATTTCGTCCAATAATTGTTTGGGACTGACAAAAAACTATTGAAAATAGACGAGAACCCTTGAAGAATAAATTTAATATGATTTAAATAAATAGTGTATACTTATCGCAAAAAAAATCAATCCAAATTCAACTCACTTTTGATTGAACAAAAATTAAGCACTCTTTGTGGAGACGATAACTCAAGAAAAACATACCGGTACTGCATTGAATTGAAATTGCGTCCAATAACTGGTCGTGATATGCGAACACAAACCTTTTGAAAGTCGACAGAAACCGTTGAATTAGCACCATCAAACCCTCTGCTGATTGATTATGTTGTGGATTTTTCATTTCTCCTAATCAATTAAAAAATGTTTTGGGCAATGACGTTTTTGAAATAAGCCCCATAAGATCTAAATACGTGTATAAGCTTTGGCACCCACACACACGACACAACTGTTTTCAAAAACAATGAAATTAAACAGGCTGAATTTCAGTAAACCTATTTATTTATTGCAGTTTAATTCATTTCAAATTTCAATTTAACTACAAAGAAAAATAAAATTTCTAAATTACTGACTTCTATTTTTGTGTAGTTCACATTACTGCCTATTACTGTACTGCCCAAAACTGCCCAAGCACTCTATGGTTTTGTTGATTCTTCAGTGAATAATTACAATGTAATACAATGTAACACAATGTAACACAATGTAATACAATGTAATACAATGTAATACAATGTAATACAATACAATGTAATACAATGTAAAATAATGTAACACAATGTAATACAATGTAACACAATGCAACACAATGTAACACAATGTAATACAATGTAATATAATGTAACACAATGTAACACAATGTAACGCAATGTAATGCAATGTAATACAATGTAATACAATGTAATACAATGCAACACAATGTAACACAATGTAATACAATGTAATACAATGTAATACAATGTAATACAATGAAGTCCAGGCCTAATGGGTTAATTTAATTCGTCGCCTTACAAAATTAAAGCCCAATTTAACAATTCTTTACTAAATTATCAACATTTGATTTCACTTATGTCAACTGAAATAAAACTTAAAAAAAATTATTACCAATAAAAAGCTACATGTAACTTCTTACAATGCTACAGTTGCCAATTCAATTCAATTTCAGTTTCAATTAAATTTATTTATTAACCATCATGAATACAAAAATAAATTCTACATCCTGTGTGTTAAAAACACTGACACATACCTTAAAATTACACGATGATATAAACAAAGTTGAAAAACAAAACACACACACACCACACAATTGTTTTCAAAAACAATGAAATTAAACAGGCTGAATTTCAGTAAACCTAGTTATTTATTGCAGATTTCAGATTTCAATTGAACTACAAAGCAAAATAAAATATTTCTAAATTACTGACTTCCATTTTTGTGTAGTTCACATTAATTTTTAAGTACATTTACATACAAAAATACTTGCCCTGCCTATTACTCCCTGTACTGCCAAAGCACTCTATGGTTTTGATGATTCTTCAGTGAATAAATACAATGTTGTACAATGTAATACAATGTAATACAATGAAGTCCAGGCGCTAATGGGTTAATTTAATTCATTGCTTTACAAAATTAAAGCCCAATTTAACAATTCTTTACTAAATTATCAACATTTAATTTCTCTTATGTCAACTGAAATAAAACTAAAAGAATTACTAACATTAAAAAGCTACATGTAACTTCTTACAATGCTACAGTTGCCAATTCAATTCAGTTTCAGTTTCAATTCAATTTATTTAATAACCATCATGAATAAAAAAATAAATTCTATACCCTGTGTTAAAAACACTGACAAATACCTTAAATTACTATATGATATAAACAAAGTTGAAAGACCAAAAAACCACCACCATTCACAACCCCAATACACAATATTGAGACTTGTTTTATTTCAGAATTTTTCAAAATGTACTAGAAAGAGCACGCCGCATAATTACTAACCTAGCTATGCTCGGTTTAAAAGCATTAGAAAAACAAAGCGTGATGAATATGTATGGAGGAATTTGCTTTGAATAAAACCGAGTAAATTAGGCCGGTAGAAGGCAAAACTTCATCACACAATGTTCAAATGAGCTGCGGTTCACTCAGTGAATGATTCATCGAATGACTTCATCCTAGCAGCCACTCGCTTGTTTTGAAGAAGCTTGGCCTGGGTCTCCCAGAACTGAAAGTACAACCACATCAGGCAGCCGTTGGTCTTCGGACCACAGCTCTTGTCGTTCTGAAAAATGTCCTGCATACCCACGTACAAGCCTAGCTCTTTGTCGTACGGCTTGGCGTAAGCCGTGTGCTTGAGTTCCTCCTCGATCTTCAAGCGGTCCCCGCGGTATTGCACGTGGCTGCACCAGATGTCTTGCCGCTGTTTCAGTAATGGGCGGAGTTCCTCAAGATCTTTCAGGATCTTCTCTGTCGATTCCTCTTCCTCTTTCCGGATGCTCTCTTCCTGAAGTTGACGCCGTTTGATGGTCGTAATGCCCACGTTTCCTTCGTAGACGTCCCGTTTCTTTGTCTTGAGTTCCATCTCTGCTTGCAGGGATTCCACATTCTCCTTCAAGGCTTCAATTTGTTGCTTCTCCTTACTGATGCGCCGCTGGGCAAGGTAACCTGTACCAGGAGGTGAGGTTAGACAGAACTTGTGAAATCAACACCTTTTAAAAAATATGCACTTTTTGTCATTGAGAGACTTGAAAATATTTGCACAGAAGATTAATCGAAATTCCCCAGGAACTTGTGCTTGGATCCTCCCCGAATCCTCCAAAATCTGCCACTGTGAAGTGTGAAACCCAAATATCACACTCTTTGTGATACAGCATGTGATACTACCGATACTTGCCGTACAGCCTTGTATTTTGTAATCCAGATGCAGTCCTAATTTGAGAAGGCTGTTAGGCCAAAAAAAAGATAAGTCGGTCTCTGGTCAGCGCGCGCATCGATTTTAATCATGCGCATCAGTCTTTTTTTCCCCCCCAAAATGTACCGCGGTAGCTCCAACAGCGCCCTCTATTGCCGCACCTCCTCATTTTTTTTCACCAAAGAGCACCAAGGAATGGGAAATTGCACCAAGGCAAATGATCGAGAGCACCAAGGCAAATTATGGAGGACACCAGGGTACATGAGGACACCAAAAAAACCCAAAATAGTATTTTAGTACCCCACCTTGTCTGTACAATTCAAGCTTGAAGAAAAAACAAACAAAAAAGCCGCGTCCCCGCATCAATTCCGGAACTTTGGTCTGACCAGAGACCGAATATTTTTTGTTGTTGGCATTACATTGAAGAACATTAACCTACCGACAACCGCAGTTGATGCAGGCATCAAGACCGGGATAATAAACTGGCAGGCGATGTGGCTCAGCTTCCCCAAGAACGAATTATCAGTAGGTTGGGAGTCCGTGATGGCCATGGTTACAGAGGAAGTCTTCGTCTCACCACTATGTCAGGTTAACCTGGATGTCAAAGCATAAAATTCATCCGAAAAAAAGAGGTTTGTTTGACGTTTTCACTTAGGCCTAGGGGTCGATCATCTATAATTATCAACATTTTCAAAAGCGTACAACATGTATGATCATGTATCTAAAAAGAGCAGGCCTATATTAGGGGCCTACATACATACAGTCGAGTCTGGCAATTGGTATTTCGCGGAACTTGCAGAACGTGCAGAACTCTGCGGAACTCTGCAGAAATGGTAATAAAACACTAAATTAAGATGAAATACTGGCTTTAAAAGTACAGCAAGGACCCAATCTCATTATTAAGTCCCCAAATCGTCATAATCTGCCCTTAAATAAATTGAAAATAAAAGATTTCCCACCTGTTTGTGCCGTCGTATAATAATTGTGTGTTGTATTTGCAGAACAGTGCAGAACACATGCTGTACAGGGATACATGCCGTTTACAAACCAAGGGCGCAGCTGAGCTCGGTGCTCTGTGAAGCACGTGTTTTAAACAGTTGATAGGGGGGTAATGTACCGCTGCAGAACGAATTCTGCCGAAGTAACATTATGGAATGATCGTAATGTTTTATTTGCAATGTCGACAAGTGTCTTATATCCTCCACAAGTTCATGGGAAGGCCCTCTGTATTAAAAGTTCCATGTTTTACCCAGGCAACGCGATCAATGGGTAGGCCTCAGAGTTTAGCGTTTTACACAGGCAGAATCAAAATTACAAATCATCAGAATGTTTTACTTTTAATCTGGATAAGTGTATTATATTCTCAACAACTCCTGTGATTTTTTTCTTTCTGAAATTCACCCGGGAAGACTTTTTAAAATGAGAGTTCCTCGTTTTACCCACCTAGGTTTTTGGGCAAATAGGCCTATTGCAAGGTATGTGCAGTATACGCGTACGTGCTCCGATGCTGTAGGAGGGGGCATCTTTATCGCTGCAGAACCACCATTAAAAATCGTCACAATGTTCTAATTTTAATCTGGATAAGTGTATTATATTCTCAACAACTCCTGTGATTTTTTTCTTTCGGGAATTCACCCGGGAAGACTTTTTAGAATGAGAGTTCCGCGTTTTACCCACCTAGGTTTTTGGGCAAATAGGCCTATTGCACGGTATGTGCTGTATACGCGTACTGGCTCCGATGCCGTAGGAGGGGGCATATTTAACCCTGCAGAACCAACATTAAAAATCGTCACAATCTTTTAATTTTAATCTGGATAAGTGTATTATATTCTCAACAACTCCTGTGATTTTTTTCTTTCTGAAATTCACCCGGGAAGACCTTTTAAAATGAGAGTTCCGCGTTTTACCCACCTAGGTTTTTTGTGCAAATAGGCCTATTGCACGGTATGTGCAGTATACGCGTACTGGCTCCGACGCTGTAGGAGGGGGCATCTTTATCGCTGCAGAACCACCATTAAAAATCGTCACAATCTTTTAATTTTAATCTGGATAAGTGTATTATATTCTCAACAACTCCTGTGATTTTTTTCTTTCAGAAATTCAACCGGGAAGACCTTTTAAAATGAGAGTTCCGCGTTTTACCCACCTAGGTTTTGGGGCAAATAGGCCTATTGCACGGTATGTGCAGTATACGCGTACTGGCTCCGATGCCGTAGGAGGGGGCATATTTAACCCTGCAGAACCACCATTAAAAATCGTCACAATGTTTTAATTTTAATCTGGATAAGTGTATTATATTCTCAACAACTCCTGTGATTTTTTTCTTTCGGAAATTCACCCGGGAAGACCTTTTAAAATGAGAGTTCCGCGTTTTACCCACCTAGGTTTTTGGGCAAATAGGCCTATTGCACGGTATGTGCAGTATACGCGTACTGGCTCCGATGCTGTAGGAGGGGGCATATTGAACCCTGCAGAACCAACATTAAAAATCGTCACAATGTTTTAATTTTAATCTGGATAAGTGTATTATATTCTCAACAACTCCTGTGATTTTTTTCTTTCGGAAATTCACCCGGGAAGACCTTTTAAAATGAGAGTTCCGCGTTTTACCCACCTAGGTTTTTGGGCAAATGGGCCTATTGCACGGTATGTGCAGTATACGCGTACTGGCTCCGATGCCGTAGGAGGGGGCATATTTAACCCTGCAGAACCAACATTAAAAATCGTCACAATCTTTTAATTTTCATCTGGATAAGTGTATTATATTCTCAACAACTCCTGTGATTTTTTTCTTTCGGAAATTCAACCGGGAAGACCTTTTCAAATGAGAGTTCCGCGTTTTACCCACCCTGTTTTTTTTTGTGCAAATAGGCCTATTGCACGGTATGTGCAGTATACGCGTACGTGCTCCGATGCTGTAGGAGGGGGCATATTTAACCCTGCAGAACCAACATTAAAAATCGTCACAATCTTTTAATTTTAATCTGGATAAGTGTATTATATTCTCAACAACTCCTGTGATTTTTTTCTTTCGGAAATTCAACCGGGAAGACCTTTTAAAATGAGAGTTCCGCGTTTTACCCACCCTGTTTTTTTTGTGCAAATAGGCCTATTGCACGGTATGTGCAGTATACGCGTACGTGCTCCGATGCTGTAGGAGGGGGCATCTTTATCGCTGCAGAACCACCATTAAAAATCGTCACAATGTTTTAATTTTAATCTGGATAAGTGTATTATATTCTCAACAACTCCTGTGATTTTTTTCTTTCGGAAATTCACCCGGGAAGACTTTTTAAAATGAGAGTTCCGCGTTTTACCCACCTAGGTTTTTGGGCAAATAGGCCTATTGCACGGTATGTGCAGTATACGCGTACTGGCTCCGATGCTGTAGGAGGGGGCATCTTTATCGCTGCAGAACCACCATTAAAAATCGTCACAATCTTTTAATTTTAATCTGGATAAGTGTATTATATTCTCAACAACTCCTGTGATTTTTTTCTTTCGGAAATTCAACCGGGAAGACCTTTTAAAATGAGAGTTCCGCGTTTTACCCACCTAGGTTTTTTGTGCAAATAGGCCTATTGCACGGTATGTGCAGTATACGCGTACGTGCTCCGATGCTGTAGGAGGGGGCATATTGAACCCTGCAGAACCAACATTAAAAATCGTCACAATGTTTTAATTTTAATCTGGATAAGTGTATTATATTCTCAACAACTCCTGTGATTTTTTTCTTTCGGAAATTCACCCGGGAAGACTTTTTAAAATGAGAGTTCCGCGTTTTACCCACCTAGGTTTTTGGGCAAATGGGCCTATTGCACGGTATGTGCAGTATACGCGTACTGGCTCCGATGCCGTAGGAGGGGGCATATTTAACCCTGCAGAACCAACATTAAAAATCGTCACAATCTTTTAATTTTCATCTGGATAAGTGTATTATATTCTCAACAACTCCTCTGATTTTTTTCTTTCGGAAATTCAACCGGGAAGACCTTTTAAAATGAGAGTTCCGCGTTTTACCCACCCTGTTTTTTTTTGTGCAAATAGGCCTATTGCACGGTATGTGCAGTATACGCGTACGTGCTCCGATGCTGTAGGAGGGGGCATATTTAACCCTGCAGAACCAACATTAAAAATCGTCACAATCTTTTAATTTTAATCTGGATAAGTGTATTATATTCTCAACAACTCCTCTGATTTTTTTCTTTCGGAAATTCAACCGGGAAGACCTTTTAAAATGAGAGTTCCGCGTTTTACCCACCTAGGTTTTTTGTGCAAATAGGCCTATTGCACGGTATGTGCAGTATACGCGTACGTGCTCCGATGCTGTAGGAGGGGGCATCTTTATCGCTGCAGAACCACCATTAAAAATCGTCACAATGTTTTAATTTTAATCTGGATAAGTGTATTATATTCTCAACAACTCCTGTGATTTTTTCTTTCGGAAATTCACCCGGGAAGACCTTTTAAAATGAGAGTTCCGCGTTTTACCCACCTAGGTTTTTGGGCAAATAGGCCTATTGCACGGTATGTGCAGTATACGCGTACTGGCTCCGATGCTGTAGGAGGGGGCATCTTTATCGCTGCAGAACCAACATTAAAAATCGTCACAATCTTTTAATTTTAATCTGGATAAGTGTATTATATTCTCAACAACTCCTGTGATTTTTTTCTTTCGGAAATTCAACCGGGAAGACCTTTTAAAATGAGAGTTCCGCGTTTTACCCACCTAGGTTTTTGGGCAAATGGGCCTATTGCACGGTATGTGCAGTATACGCGTACTGGCTCCGATGCCGTAGGAGGGGGCATATTTAACCCTGCAGAACCAACATTAAAAATCGTCACAATCTTTTAATTTTAATCTGGATAAGTGTATTATATTCTCAACAACTCCTGTGATTTTTTTCTTTCGGAAATTCAACCGGGAAGACCTTTTAAAATGAGAGTTCCGCGTTTTACCCACCTAGGTTTTTTGTGCAAATAGGCCTATTGCACGGTATGTGCAGTATACGCGTACGTGCTCCGATGCTGTAGGAGGGGGCATATTTAACCCTGCAGAACCAACATTAAAAATCGTCACAATCTTTTAATTTTAATCTGGATAAGTGTATTATATTCTCAACAACTCCTGTGATTTTTTTCACTCGGAAATTCAACCGGGAAGACCTTTTAAAATGAGAGTTCCGCGTTTTACCCACCTAGGTTTTTGGGCAAATGGGCCTATTGCACGGTATGTGCAGTATACGCGTACTGGCTCCGATGCTGTAGGAGGGGGCATCTTTATCGCTGCAGAACCAACATTAAAAATCGTCACAATCTTTTAATTTTCATCTGGATAAGTGTATTATATTCTCAACAACTCCTGTGATTTTTTTCTTTCGGAAATTCAACCGGGAAGACCTTTTAAAATGAGAGTTCCGCGTTTTACCCACCTAGGTTTTTGGGCAAATAGGCCTATTGCACGGTATGTGCAGTATACGCGTACGTGCTCCGATGCTGTAGGAGGGGGCATATTTAACCCTGCAGAACCAACATTAAAAATCGTCACAATGTTTTAATTTTAATCTGGATAAGTGTATTATATTCTCAACAACTCCTGTGATTTTTTTCTTTCGGAAATTCACCCGGGAAGACTTTTTAAAATGAGAGTTCCGCGTTTTACCCACCTAGGTTTTTGGGCAAATGGGCCTATTGCACGGTATGTGCAGTATACGCGTACTGGCTCCGATGCTGTAGGAGGGGGCATATTTAACCCTGCAGAACCAACATTAAAAATCGTCACAATCTTTTAATTTTAATCTGGATAAGTGTATTATATTCTCAACAACTCCTCTGATTTTTTTCTTTCGGAAATTCAACCGGGAAGACCTTTTAAAATGAGAGTTCCGCGTTTTACCCACCTAGGTTTTTTGTGCAAATAGGCCTATTGCACGGTATGTGCAGTATACGCGTACGTGCTCCGATGCTGTAGGAGGGGGCATATTTAACCCTGCAGAACCAACATTAAAAATCGTCACAATCTTTTAATTTTAATCTGGATAAGTGTATTATATTCTCAACAACTCCTGTGATTTTTTTTCTTTCGGAAATTCAACCGGGAAGACCTTTTAAAATGAGAGTTCCGCGTTTTACCCACCTAGGTTTATGGGCAAATGGGCCTATTGCACGGTATG
>CM057132.1:12461357-12518896 GCA_029964075.1 Patiria pectinifera | reverse complement strand
TAACACAAGTGAAAATGTCAAACAAACCTTGAATTCATCCCAGATGAATTGTAATCTTTGTCGTCCAGGTTTAGTGAGACGAAGACTTCCTCTGCCCTGTAACCATGGAGGCCAATGATCTGAACTTCCCACCGACTGAGGAACCATTTGTAAAGCTGAAGTCGCGTGCCTCTCACTTGATTGTCCCCGGTCTTATTGCCAGCATCAAGTGCGTTTGTGGGTATGTTATTCTTCAATGTAACAGCCACTGTTGCTACAAATTTACATGGGGTTTGATGCTCTTGAGACTTGAGTAGTACTTACAAGAGTGTGCCATTGGTTTTAAGACTTCACAATCACATGTACAAGTGGTGGATTTTGGAGAGTTCGGGGAAGGATCGCAGCGGAAATGGACAGATTTCCATATCTGAAGTTCAATACTTTTCATCTGTATTGACTAACAAGCCCCAGATAGCACTTTCATGTCATCAAAGTCAATTTGAGCAGTGAGAAAATACAAGCATTTCTTAGAAAACACTTAGAATTTTCAGTCCAATCTCATAGGGTTTGTACACAGGGTGTTGAGTGAACCATTATATAAATCTTTCATGAAAATTCCTGGGGAGCTGCATTTAATCATCTGTGCAAACTCACTACATTCAATAGTATGTGACAAGTTTGGTTAATGACAAAAAGCATCTTTTTAAAAGGCGTTGTTTTTCACAAGTTCTTTCTAATTTTCACCTGGTGCAGGTTGGCTGAACCAGCGGCGCATCAGCGTCCAGCTGAGCGAACTCCGTAAGGAGAAACAGCAAATTGACGACCTGAAGGAGAATATGGAATCCCTGCAAGCAGAGATGGAAGTCCTGATGAAGAAACGGAACGTCTACGAAGGCAACTTGGGCATAACGACCATCAAACGGCGTCAACTTCTTGAAGAGGCCATCCTAAAAGAGGAAGAAGAATCGACAGAGAAGATCCTGAAAGATCTTGAGGAACTCCGCCCGTTACTGAAACAGCGGCAAGACATCTACTGCAGCCCCTGGCAATACCGGGGGAACCGCTTGAAGATCGAGGAGGAACTCAAGCGCACGACTTACGCCAAGCCGTACGATAAAGATCTGGGCTTAAACAAGGGTATGCAGGACATTTTTCAGAACGACAAGAGCTGTGGTCCGGAGACCAACGGCTGCCTGATGTGGGTGTACCTTGATTTCTGGAAGACCCAGGCCCAGCTTCTTAAATACAAGGAAGTGGCTTCTAGAATGAAATCAATCGATGAAACATTCACTCATTGAGTAACTGCAGCTCATTTGAACATTGTGTGATGGAGTTTCCATCGTGAATATCGGATATGTCGCCTTTTTACCTGCATTTCTGGTTATCCCATCCAACCTAGAAAAACATGCAGAACCAGATTCTGTTTATATAAAAAATAAATAAAAAATTAATTCCCGACATCAAAGGTCAGGTACCAGATCTCAATACACATCCCAATACCAATCCCCCCTTTTATTTTTAATGGCTGACCAAGTTAGAAATCTTGGCCACTTTCTAGCACAGAGGCCCCCCCCCCCCCCAGTGTTTGTATTCATCAGGTTTAAAGGATTTCAAACTTTAAAATTGTGAACTGTGCCGTAGTCTTTCTAGTGATTTTTGAAATAATAATTCTGAAATCAAATATGTGTAGGTCTAATTTTTTGTAGATCTGGTTATATATTTTACACTCTATAAGAAATAGTGGGGGAAAAAAGTGGGCAAAAACATCACCAGAAAATGAGATTCTCAAAGAAATTGAACATATTTCATAAAAATAATCATATTTATTCAACATGCTAACAGTGAAATTCCAGTTACCACATCGATCTACATGCATTTCCAACTTTTTTCTTGTTTTTATCAATGTACAATTGCATGATGTAACTACATATACATGAACATAAATCTACCCTCGCTAGCGAGGAGTAAAGATAAAAGTTAATTAACTGATAACTGTCAAAATTCTGCCAAGTAATGCATGAAGTACATATGTACAAAGGTAATGTACAATACTGAGCATCTTTTTTAAACTGTTGAAATAAGACTTCAACAAAGTTACTTGGAGCAAAAGATCTGAATGAAGGAACATTTTCTCAATTAGAAATATTTACATTGCTATGCATATGCAGTGGGCTGAATAGTTCAGTTTTGCCAGAAAGACACTGTCAATACTTAGTGTTTAAACCGTACAGTTTAGGAACTGCAGATCACATCCTATACAGGGTGTAAGAGCGTAACTGTCAATTACAGATGTGGTGCGTAGTTCTGATTAAAATGCTGCTACAGCATGGCATTTATGTCTAAAATAAACACAAAAGAAATTAAAAAACAAAGGCTTTCCCGCAGTTTGCGGAAAAGCCAAAAACACAAATTTCGTTACCAACCAAACACCTTCACAGCCAAGATGTTTGCAATGTGCATAAAATTCGGCCCGTCATTGCAACCAAAATCAATTTAAAAATTAAATAAAGACAGCCATCAAATAATGAAAACTGTTTGTTAGTCCAATGCTTAACCCTTTAAGTTAGTTTCCCAAAAGCTGCACAAACTAAACATCCTGATTAAAATACAATTTGCTAATAAACCGTTAACTTGCTACGTTGAAATCAGATGGGCAACTTTCTGCCCCAAACTACACAACTTTTTCTCTCTCGGAATTAAGAACATCAGAAACTGAGTACGATCTGAAACCCGTATAAGGTTTTCTTGATTATGTGCACAGGTAGCTAGCCTGTGAATCTGCAATGAATTTGAACTTGCGAATACATCACTTGATATAACACCTCATAAGAAACATTTTTAGATTCAGAAACTCCAGTCCTGGATATGGCATTAAAAATAAAATAAAAATGTTAAAATAAAGATTTCAAACCGATGAAGATTTGTTTCTCTTCGGTGGTTCTATTCCTGAACTCCCCCCCCCCCCCCAAAAAAATAGAAAAATAATGGACACCGTGCTCAAAGAGTACAGTGCACTTTTAGACCAATTTCACAAACCCCTTGTGCTTATATTCCCTCCAAAACTCAGTAAATTCTGTGTAAAATGTGCAGAGAAATTTTAAGACTGCAAAATGCATTTGTCAGGTATTTACATGATTATGAGTTGTTTGTACATGCTAGTACGTCATGGCAAAAAAAAATTGGATATGTTATCATCCATTTGTTCACGTATAAATTGTCATGATATGAATATGCATGAGTTACATAAAGTTCAATAACTTGACTTTTCTTTTATACTGCTAAAAAGTGAACTTAAAAGAATAATTGCTGTTTGTCTTCACTATAATATCTAAATGTATATGTTTTTCTCTTTTTTTGTTGATAATGCGCATGATTTAAAAAAAAAAAACACAAAGGATACCAAATCACTCAGTAAAAACAATGATACATTTTTAACAC
Organism: Patiria pectinifera; assembly: GCA_029964075.1. NCBI lineage: Eukaryota > Metazoa > Echinodermata > Asteroidea > Valvatida > Asterinidae > Patiria > Patiria pectinifera. The sequence continues at coordinate 12,515,479 of CM057132.1, read as the reverse complement.
AATTGGTTGCTATGGGCTCAACCAAGCAGGTCTGAACTAATTTGTTGCTAAGGCATTGACCAATCAGCAGTCAGGGTTAAAAATGTGATTGGGGTCTCCTTATTAATTGACCAATTGGCAGCCAGGATGCAAAATTTGGTGGGGTCTGGTTTTTAACTGACCAATCAGCAATGAGGATGCAAAGCTTGGTTGTTTTTTTAACCAATAAGCAGTGGGAATGCAAACCTTAATGAGGGTCTTGCCTTTATTTGACCAATCAGCAGTAAGGATGCAAAGCTTGTTAGGGGTTTTCCTTTTGATTGACCAATCAGCATTGATCATGCAAAGTTTATTTGGGCTGTGGCTTTTAACTGACCAATCAGCAGTGAGGGTGCAAGCTTGTTAGGGGTTTTCCTTTTGACTGACCAATCGGCATTGATCATTCAAAGCTTGTGTGGGGTGTTGCTTTTAACTGACCAATCAGCAGTGAGGATTTACAGTGGTTTCTCCGAGGTCTTGGTGTAGCTCTTGACTCGGGAGAATATCAGCGGCTTGAATTTCTTCTCCACTTCAAAATCGGTCACGGTGGTCCTTCCAGTGGGCCTGTGGGTACAGACAGTAAACTAGGATTAGAACCAAGGACCCTGAAATGCTAATCAAGTGGTGCAAGCACTGGGCTATCAAGCATTGGGCTATCAAGCCCTGGATTGACTGCTCTCAAAATGATGATATATTGATCAGATATTTTGATCATCGAGGCGAAACACAATTGCGTCCATAGCAGTCATTATTTTCTGAAATCAGTCAGTTGATTTTTGGAAATCACCTACATTTCTTGATTTCTTCTAAATGACAGCAAGCCAGACGGAATAATTTCAACGGAGTGTTTAGTACCAGTACGATCTTTAATCCAAGTAAGCTTTTTGATAGTAATTCAGTAGGCTACTTTTGGGATAAATGCAAATGATCTGTGTGCATGAGGCAAGTGTTCTTAAATGTTTTCACATTTTCCATTTTTCATCATTGAGAGGTTAATCCTGAAAACCGCTGTAATATTTCCCCCCTCTCCACCAAGCGACCTCCTTCTCTTAAAGCAAAAAATCCAGTGCAGACTTACCGGTGGTGTGTATGACAGCTGTACGAACGCCAATCAAGCTTGAAGTTTGGCCGGTGGCCGCACGCGTGAAGGATGAACTCCTGCAACAAAAATAATTAAAAAGAGCAGTTCAAAAGTTGGCATGCATCTTGCACACTAAGCCTAGTGGTATGCAGCGGAACTGGCATTACATTGGCATTACATGGTTACCCTATAGGATAGCACTGCCCGGCTCAAAAATGAATGCGTGTCAGTGGGTCAGTCAGTGGGATGGGTACTAAGAGTGCATTAGGCTGGCCCTCTATAGACCTTTATCATATGCCGCCATTTCAGTCATGTTCCCTGTATCCAATAACAACACTGAATGATAATATTTTTTGTGCGAAAAGGAACCAGACTATTTTTCCATCCAGCCTCGCTTTGGTTACGTTGATTTGAATGGGAAAAAAATCAAGATGGCCGCAACATGATAATGGTCTATTGCGTAGGCACTTTCAACTCACTACGTAAAAAATGTGCTCCGTGTCCATCTTGGCGTTCATGTTGCGCTTGTAGCGTATGTAGCGGCGGAGATGGTTGTCGTACACTTTGTTGTTCTCTCTCCGCAGTGCACCGGTGACCTGGGTACCAATGAAAAGTAGATCAGGTGACCTATGACATCACTTGTGAGAGTCACTGAAATGGATCTTATGACTGATAAGTTTCTTAAGATTGAATTGCCCTTAGTTATTCTATTTTTTATACACTGGGAGATTTTTAATTTAATTCGAAACATGACGAACGGAATTCTATGAAAAATAGCCGACAAGAATTTTACAACGAACCATGTCACCGTCAAGCCGGTAGTTGCCGACCGCCACGCTCTGCAGAGATGTAGTCTGGTTCCGCAGCTTGCTCACTATCAGCTTGGGCTCCTCTGGAGTGCTGTACATCAACATGGTGCCTGAAATAGGACACAAGACATGTCCATGAAAGGTTAAAAAACATTAAGTTAAGAGTCTCGTCACGAGAGGATATGCAGACCGTGACAAGGTGGGGGTGATTTGGATTAAAATTTGGGGGGGTAGGTGGGTCATAGGTAGCCCTTGAGGTTATGCAAAATATTTGGCCAAATCTGACCACCGTAGGAAAACAGACAAAAATTATTATTTTACAATAACAGAAGTATGTGTACACACGTAGTTGAGTCATAAAATGGCGATCAAAAGCATTAATTAGTGCAGGTCAACAATGACAAGGTGAAGAGAGTTCTTTTCATGGTCTTTAAGTATCAAGAATAAAAAAATTGTCAGCAGTTTTAGTATGGAAATGGCAGGGAGCCTGTTTACCCCTATTTTTAGGTAGTAAAGGGACGGAGGAGGGCATACAATTGCCCCCTTCTGTATTTTCTAAAGTCGACAACCAATTTTCATAAAATTTGCCACCAAGTTTATTTTCAATTTGTAAATAATGACGTCAAAATGTTTTAAAAAATCTTTTTTCATAGAGAGGCGTTTTTGGGCACCTTTTGGTCAAAAAATGAATTTTCTAATTTTTGGCTTTTTGTGATATTATGAAAATTAGCCAGCGTGTATATTTTCATGATCAATAAAATTAAAACCTATTTTAATACTGGACCGCCATTAGGGTGCTATAATCCCTCCCATTTTTTTCTTACAATCAATATGACCGCCCAATCTCTCAATCAGGAATAGCCCATCTTACCTGGTGCTAAACAATGAAGTAAACCAAAAACTCCCTTGCCTTCCTTCTTTTATGTACTCAAGAAGAGTACTTACAGGTGATAAATCAATATGTCAACCCTCATTCTTTTCACTTTGCATTACCTCATGAACTGAACATTCTGTGTCGGACCAGCCTGAAATCACTGATTGTACTGCTTCTTCTTGTTCCTTAGCCCCTAAAAAATTATTTTAGATTGACTGCAATTGATTACCTTTTCATTTTTTTAATTTGCCCCTCCCAGAAACAAAATCAAAAATGGAGCCTGGCATGCATTGAAATCATTTCAGATTCCTAGGGTCTGTACAACTCATCCTAACTTGTATCTATGCGCTAGCATGATCAGTCATGCCCTCGACATTCCCATCATTGCAGCGACTTACCACTTCTGCAAATGGCTCCGTATGTTTTGTGCATCGATTAAGTTGCACTGTATTTAGTTCATACCCACATTTGATGGCTTTGCAATACTCAAAATTACTAAAATCACATTGCTGCCGCTGGAGACAGCATGTCCATGGCAGCATTGGCCAAGTTCGGGCAAGGACCATTAGTCGACTAGTGGTTGATTTGTGACATACCTTACGCCTGCGCACTAATAGCAACGCGTGCAGCGTTAGTACAGCGCTGGTCGTCACTGGATCCTGGCTCTTCCTGCTAGCGTTACTCCACCGTCGACTAGACAGAGTTCGGGCAAGCGTTAGTTAACCATTGGTCAACTATAGTCGAGGCGCCCTCTTTCGATACCGCGCTAACTGGGTGGCGTTCCTGCAACAGAGGCTTCCCTCTACCCAGTGCGCACCACCAATCACCCACCCACCCACTTCAGAGCCTGATACGTATCGTTTAGGAGATTAAATCCTTTCTTTTGATATGTAAGTCGACCTTGATAAGCGATTTAGTTTGGGAATACACGAGGCTATAACTTTACACCAGAAACAACCTGAAATTTACTCCCCGGAAGTCACCTTTTTGCTCAAAATTGGCCGATTGCCCGTGCTCGGCCACCGTGTGATTATTTATCCCGAGCTCTCCACCGAGGTGGTATCGTCTCAGGTGGGGATCAAATGTGAATTTGAACTTAATTACTTGACCCCCACCTTATCGATTTTCAAAGATTTTGCATGGTCTTCTCATAAACGCACACTTAAGGTCCTAGATTGACCACTTAGGAAAAAGATTATTATTTTAACGAAGTATGTACACAAACAGTGCCAAATGAAACAAAAACATTAATTAGCAGGTCAAATATAGGAGGGTGATTTTCATCCGCATTCCGCCTCCCAGAATCTTACCTGTAGTGCTCCACTAGCATGCCGTCAAGCCCCTCCCCTTCCCCCTTTGCCCCGCCCACTTACCATCAGGGAAGAGCCTGACGTATCTGTAGTACTCCACCATGTGCCAGGGTCTGTACAGCCCGTCATCGTCAGCCTCCCCCTTCCTGAAGTAGGCGTTCCTGCTTATGTAGAGGCCCTCCCCTACCTAGCATGCCGTCAAGAGCTCCCCCGAGCGCCTTGGCCCCGCCCAGTGACGATCTGGGAAGTGCCTGACGCATCTGAAGAACTCCACCATGTGCCAGGGTCTGTACAGCCCGTCGTCAGCCCCTCCCCTTCCTGAAGTAGGCGTTCCCTGCTTATGTAGAGCCCCTCCCTCCTAGCATGCCTGCAATCAAGCCCTCCTCCTTCCTTTGCCCCGCCCACTTACCATCAGGGAAGAGCCTGACGTATCTGTAGTACTCCACCATGTGCCAGGGTCTGTACAGCCCGTCATCGTCAGCCTCCCCCTTCCTGAAGTAGGCGTTCCTGCTTATGTAGAGGCCCTCCCCTTCCTAGCATGCCGTCAAGCCCCTCCCCTTCCCCCTTTGCCCCGCCCACTTACCATCAGGGAAGAGCCTGACGTATCTGTAGTACTCCACCATGTGCCAGGGTCTGTACAGCCCGTCGTCGTCAGCCTCCCCCTTCCTGAAGTAGGCGTTCCTGCTGATGTAGACGCCGTTGTAGTTTGGGTGTGGCCTCTCCAGAAACATCTGACGCCAGGTAGCGTACTCCTTTGTCAGACAACAGCGGCCGAACGCGCTGCGCAAACGACAAACCAAATACGCCGACGCCATTAATGTAGTCAAGTCCATCTCAAGTCAATAATAACAAGTAGGTAAGGTTGGTAAGGCCAAAACAAAAAAAAGTCTCCGGTTTCTGGTATGGAGTTTGCCCAAAAAGTGGTGCGGCGACGCGGCTTTTTCTTCTTTTTTTTTACCTGATTTTATTGCTTCAAATGTCGGCTGATGACTGCAAATGGTGCCCGACTAAACTTAGTGCAAATATATGGGAGTCCAGAGAGGCCACATAAAGCTTATTCTCGACCATAACCCAATCTAAATACACATTAAAATTGTGCAGCAGCAGGATTCCAGTCAAACCAGTGAGTTTGGCGGTTTTGAGATATCATCTTTCATTGGAAAAAAGTTTTTCATTTTGCCGGCGCGCATGGCTACGGCGACGCGCGCGCATACCAGAAACCGGAGACTTTTTTTTTTTGGCCTAAGGTAAAGGTTACTCCAATTCTTTTCTGTTCGGCATGAATCAATATCAGTCTTAAACAGCTTTATTTACCCGAGGCATGCGCGGTGCCAGAGAGAAGGGTCCCTGGCGCAGACGTAGAACCCACGGCAGACGGAGGACAGAAGCTCCAAGGAGCGCAGGTCCAGGTCACTGGATACCACATAGCGAAAGATGTAGAGCAGTAACTCCACGGGCAAGGCCGAGATGTGGGTACTCTGCAATCAAGACAATCAAGACAAAATCAGCAGAGAGAAATATCCATCTAAAGCTTTGAAATTGAATTTTCCTTCGTAGAACTAGTCAACTAGGGGGGGGGGGGGGACATGCATCCCAAGGACAGCAAGATAAAATACAGAACAACATATTCTTTTCTGTTCTCTAAGGTACGTCTGTTGTTGAGAATGTTCCTTGAAGGTAAGTCTGTGTGCTTAGTGTGTAGGAAAGACAATGCCTAGTGCGACTGTGTGGCTATGTATGGGTGATTTCACAAGACGAGGCAAAGCCATCTCATCCCATTTTTTAGACTCAAAGATTCAGGAAGTCAGAGGAAAAAAATCTGGTTCTTCAGGTCTAGAGAAAGAATCAACAGCAAGAGGTCAGGTCTAGAAAAAGAATAAACATCTTTGGGGCTCTTACCGTCTGCTGAAACCCTGGTTCGCAGTGCGACTTGATGTCGTTGGTGGTGAGAGCACACAGCTCCGATTCCAGCTCCTCCATCCCATCAGGATCCGCATCGCTTGACTGTCCGTCGTAATCATAGCTACAAAACAGGGATGAAGAAGAGAACATTTTATGTTACCATTTCTACACGGGAAAATTATTTAAACCATATTCAATAACGGTTTTCTTTCGAACGACATCAATTTAAACGGAATAATTTCACAGGGTATTCGGAACTACTCCCATCTTCACTTTGAGCAAGGATTTTCTCATTTCATCCGTACGTACGTTTCCGGGTAACTGCAGTTGTGCCTACGTGACTTTGAATTACATCGAGCTAAGTTGTGATAAATTACAGTGGTTTAAAAAATACACTCCAGGTCACAATAACTATGAACATTTTGATACCGAGAATCTGTGGCGCTACCCACCCTTCCTGTATGTCATTGTCTGCGTCGTCGTCCTTCATAGGCTGGCTGATGGTGTAGTCAGTGATCCTGGACTCCACGTCCGGAACTAGCTGGATGGCATGACGGTACTTGCAGATCGCTGGAGACAGACGAGAACATTTCAACATAACTAACCAATTACAAAAGGATTTGGAGAAATTTGGAGGATCAAGGATGCATCCAAACAAGTGGGAATCGGGGGTTAGTGATAATGGCTACTCCACAACCCTCCTTGTGTTTGATCAATCACAGACAGTCAAAAATTCAATCCTGTTCCCTTGCCGTGCCTTTAGCACAGGCTAGGCAGCAACAGTCAGATCATGTTTCTTGTAGGCACCGTGACAGTCAAATTCCATCAACAGACAGGTGACTGGTAGGCACAGCTGGCTTATCAATCTCCTACAGTCAAAGCATAGCTATATCAGGTTTCATAACAATCACAGCCAGTCAATCCTGCTTTATGAAGGTAGGGAGCACTCAACTGTTAAAAACAGTCACTTGATTGATTTTGACTGCTGGGCTGGCCTTGTTGAAATTGCCAGCCAGAGAGGGAGGGTTAATGATTTCTCCAAGATCAACACTCTTTACATCATCTGTACCTTCTTCGAGATTTCCGTGCCTCTCGGCGTTGACACCTTGGATGAAAAGCTCCTTGGCCTGAAATCAAATAAAGAGATTCAGAGAATGGACAACTTTTCAGCTTCAGAATACAGACATAACTAGAGAGGTTTTCCCCGTACAAACAATGGGTGTATTATTGGTAAGGAAAAATTAAAGATCAAATATATTGGTTATGATGTTTTTTTTTAATTTTAGCATGAAAAAGATTGGAATTTCGTTAAGATTCGCAAAAGGTACACAAATGGAACAAGCACCGCGTATCTGTGCAAAACTCTTCTTTGTAGCGATCCATTAATGGAAACCCAATGATTTTTCCACCAATCACTGCCGTGATTAATGTTTAACAGGTGTGCACTAAAGTTGGACATGCGTGTACGTGTTCTACATAACCCCCGAGGACCGACACACAAAGGGAGAACAACAGATCCTTTCAGTCCTCGGGCGTTGGGTCTTTTGTTGGAAACAGTCCTCTGTAGTAATTTTGTGTGCCTAGTCTATGGGAGAGTGTTATATTACAGGGACAATGGGAAACACAAAGCATTGTCCTCGAGAGTATAGTAAAACAAAAGTGTATGCATAACTTTGGGCCGCTGGAAACACGCATTTGGCATTGGAAAGGCGCATGTTTTGCTGCCCACGTGCAAAATGGGCATAACCCTTTAGTCACTGTAGCGCCTGAAACCGCTCAAGCACTCTTATGGTTTTAGTTTGATTCTTTAGTGAATAAACACAATGTAACACAATGTAACACAATGTAATACAATGTAACACAACGTAACACAATGTTATACAATGTAACACAATGTAACCCAATGTAATACAATGTAACCCAATGCAACACAATGTAACACAATGTAATACAATGTAACACAATGTAACACAATGTTATACAATGTAACACAATGTAACACAATGTAACCCAATGTAATACAATGTAACACAATGTAACACAATGTAACACAATGTAACCCAATGTAATACAATGTAACACAATGTGATACAATGTGACACAATGTAACCCAATGTAACACAATGTAACACAATGCAACACAATGCAACACAATGTAACACAATGTAACACAATGTAACACAATGTAACCCAATGTAATACAATGTAACACAATGTAACCCAATGTAACACAATGTGATACAATGTAACACAATGTAATACAATGTAGTACAGGTGCTAATGGGTTAAGAATGGCAACATGATAAGTCCTTCACCTTCTTCTCAATGGTCTCTTCTTTGTCAGGCTGCCTGTTGGCGTTGCTGTCTTCCTTGTACCCTGTGGCTTTCTCTTTTGCGACAGGTGCTTGTTGCTGTTGTTGTTGCTGCTGCTGTAGCTGCTGCTGTTGTTGTCTGTTGGTTCCCACGCCGATGGCACCAGACTGCTTACCCTGTGCGTCACTGGACGCTGGTTTGGGGTCATCGACCACAAAAAATGGGCTGCCAGTGGGCTGAGCTTCAGTCAATGACCGCTGAGGACGGACGTCTTTGTCCACTACAGCTGAAATTGAAAAAACGAAATTTGTTTAATTCAGATTTTGGGTTCTGTTATCGTGGACTCTCCTCTAATCCCTCACTCCCAAATGTCTGCGGAACTTTCTTAAAATGGGTTTTTGACCAAAATGCTTCGAAACTGGAATGATGCACAACTCAAGCAATAAAAATCTGACACAAGTGGAGTTCGGACATTGCGCAAAGTTTCATGAAATTTGCTGCAAGCCTAACCGTGGGTATTGTCAGAGGATTGCGAAGTACACAATGGCCGTGCAAAACCTACAACAGCATTGGGGGGAGGGAGGGGGGGGGGCTAGACATCATTTGACGGGCGCTGTTAAAAAAACAGGGCCGACTTATTGTCTGGCAGCCAATAATATTTTTTTTTAATTCAATTTTTTGCATGAAATAATTCAACAACTAAGCGTCGGTGGATTTTTTTGATGGAAGTCTCATTCAAAAGTGAAATTTCTAGAAAAATAGCAAAAGCTTTTCATTTTTTTTCCTCCTTTATTCTTCTCACCTACAGGTGGACGGCTTAAAGAAGGGGTAACAGCCGATGGGCGGGGCGATTCCCGCCCATGATCGCCAGCTCGGGACTTATCCTTCTTGCCCGCTGAGCCCGCTGAGCCCCCAGTGCCGGCCTGCAACTCTTCCCGCCAGCGTCTACGGAAGCTGCTCAGCTGCTCCTCCAGGTTCTGCCCTTCATCCGGAGGATCCTCCTCTTGTTCCTCCACCTCTGCGTCATCTTGAAAGCTCTCGCGTCGGATAAAGTGCTCTTGGTTAGCCTGATTTTTAAAGCAGTAGCGTGGGAAAAAAATTTTGAAGTGACAGCAACCTTATCATAATTAAAACTTACAGAAATGAAAAAGTTTCCAAACTTACTATTGTTACTTGCAATTCACTTAATTTGTATTAATTTAAGGCAGTGGATATTTTGCCGGAGACGGCAAACCTTCAGTAAACGATAGTTTGCCGGATATTCACTGAACATGCGCAGTTACTGTTTTTTTGTACTTAAAACATTTTCCGGTGACAAATTTTAGTCTGGCTCCATGCCAATATTATCGTTGTAACTTTGTATTAACAAGATGGGAATCAGACCATTTTATAATTTTGGACTTCATTTTCCTTTAAAAAAAATCCTCCAGAGCCACAAATCTGAAATCGAAAAAGTCATACTCTGCAATAAAATGTTTGAGACGTATTAAAATAATAAAAGAAGAATATTCTTATTTATTTGGGGATGGGAAAAAAAACCTTAAAAATGTGGCGGGGATCAGGATTCGAACTCGGGACATCCCACTCTCTAGAGCAATTGCTTAACCACTGCACCGACTATGCTACACAACTTAGTGGGAATTTAATACATGTTATAATTCAGCCCTATTGTAGAGAGTACAGCGCCCTCTGTTGATATGGATTGCCGCCGGCAAACCTTTAGTAAACGTTAGTTTGCCGGCGTTACCTCCGGCAAAATATCCACTACCTTAATTTAATATGAAGGAATTAGTTACTTTTTTACTAGCCTCCGCTGTTTTGTTGTTGCTAATTTCATGGAATTTGGAAGTCAACGGTTGTGCATTCATGATCCAGTTGGTTCTCTGCCCTAAACTTCGCAATCCCCACTTGAATGACCACCCCCTCCCTTCAAAATTCATGAACCCCCACCCCATGTCACCCCCCCCCTCCCACTTCCCTCCCCCAAACTGCCCCCCAAAAAAAACACCACACAAATAGACTAAATAAGCCTAAATACACGATTCAAGACAATGTCGGAAAATACGATGGGTCGAATTTACAAAAACATTTAACAGTGTGCAATTTTGCAGATGGGCAAGGCAATTAACTCTGGGGCGAAATGACAATCAAAACAAATTGATTTTTTTTCTATGGCTCTGCCGTATGCGTTCTCGTTATTATTTGAGTATTTTTCGTATTCTGAACGAACCATTGTAACGGTACGGTCTCCCTGACCACTTCAGGCCTCGCAATCTCTGTCAGAAAAGCGTGTAATGCAGTTAGAGAACTCCAAAAACCTTAAAAATGCAGCCATATTTCGCCTTCTGTTTGCCGAGGCTCGTCCAAAACAGTACATTTTTGCTCGTTGACCCGAAGTCTAGTATCCAATTTCGGTATGCGTTATGTGTAAAGGTACATTTACAGGGTACCGGGAATCTGACTAAATACATTTTCTTATTATTGTCATGCAAGAGGGCGCTATCCACAAAACTAAAAAAAAAGGATGAAAATTCACGGGAGATGGTGGACGGATCCTGCAGTATATTTTGGCTTATCTCATTCTAGGTGACTTTATATGAGTTTGAAGAAATGAAGAACTGAATATAACAGAAGGCTCCCTAAGGATCAAATCTTGGTTTGGGGGAAGGGGCAGCTTCGAACGAGGCAGGGTCTGCGTAGGCTCGCCTCCTCTCGTACATGTAGTTCTAGAGGTAGCTGCGCACGGTTCTCCCATGTTTAATTTTGCCTGAGATGCTTTCTTCTGGATGCCAAAGCATCTTCCCGGCAAGTTGAGGAATGTTGTTCTTGGAAGGCAGGCTGGTGTGTTTGTAAAGCCAAATCACACGAGGCATTATATCGGCATATTGAAGGCAACCGAAATTATTTAAAGGGAACGTGACTTCTTTTGCCGACAGTACTGTTGTCAGAACCATCTTGAAAATGAAAAAAAGTGTTTGATGACAAGGATAAGCCTCAACTGGCAGAGAAAATCAAATAAAGGCAGAAAGAGGTTCATATAGGAAGGAAAAACAGAACTTACCAATTATTGAATGGATTGAAGAGGTCCTCTGACGTTCCAATTAACTTTCTCTCGCCGCAAAATAGCAGCAACGTATGATGCTGAGGGGGGGGGGGGGGTGCCGCAGGGGAGGGGGGGGGCCGCAGGGGGCACTCGGTGGGTTTTAATGAATAGCTCAAAATAATTCCTGCCGTACATCCTGCTCAGTAGCATATCCAGATTTTTCTGTGCCACGGTGGGCAAAATTGCTCAGTGTATCAAATTTGAACTTTAAACCGTCTTTAAAATACTTTTTTCTGACGCCGTCAAACTGTCGCTGGGGGGAGGATGTATGGGTTGGATGGGGGTTGGGGGGGGGGGAGAGTTGCCTCCGCTGGATACGCCACTGGGAGGGGGTGTGAGGGGGAACTATCCATATACATGTGAAACTCCAAGTCACTTAAAAACCTCAGTAAACTCTAGCTCAGTCTAATTAAGAGGACACAGCCCCGGTGGGCATAACTCAATAACAAAACGTCGGTGGATTTTGTTCGTTCGATGTCTCATTCACAGGTGACTAACTTTCATATTGTTGGGAAAATAGCAATTGAAATTAAAACAAATATATCTCGAAATAGCATTTATATGGGGAACATAAATAACTTGCACTACATTTTGTACTTTGAAAGAGTGCTTGTTTTCGTCTTTGTTTGTCTCGTAAACCTTTGCGCTTTCAGACAAAATATGCAAATGCGCGCGTACTTCGACGTTCGAACGCGGACGCGGCAGCGCTGCGCGTTTCCACCATATCAGAAGAATAAAATAGTTTCTTTCCTGAGATGAAAGCATATATCCAGCTTCGAAATGACGACAAAAAGGTGAGTTCCAGAAATATAGAAGATTAACTCTTTACACTTACCATTTTCTAACTTGAGACAAAAGTCTTGTTTCTCTATCACAAAATAGATTGAGAACCTATTCATAATTTGCTGAATAATTTCTGATTAAACAGATTAGAGAAAAAGATGGTGGAGGATGTTGCCATGACAACAATAGTTGGTGAGGAAAGAATTTCCTCCTCTTCCCAGTGCTCCTCTGCCTCCAACAAGTCCTTAGAGACTGGCATCTCCCCATCTAAGCCAGCCTCCTCTACCCCAACTCCCCCTCAGAAGTCACCCCCTGATCCCAGGGCAATAGCTTCTCCGAGACCCAAGAAGTCTCCATCTCAAGACAAGCCCAAGAAATCCGGCTTCTACATGTACAACGGGTATCCTTCGTATCTCGGGAGCCGTCTTTACCAGTGCAGGGACATCGAGCCAGAGCTGGATATCCTGGGAGAGTGGGTGGAGCTTGGATCTGGCGAGACCGGAACCGTGCGTCTTGTTCGCATCCCATCTGAGAGCAACAAACTCGTTGCTGTTAAGATCATCAAAGGACTAGATCCAGAGGCGAGATTCCAGAAGGAAGTTGATGCCCTCCACATCGTGGACGGTCATCCGTCCTTCCCTCAGCTGATCGGCGTTCTTGAGCAGTCTCCATTCCGCTGCATCCTGGAAGAGTTTGTCGGCAACGACTTTATCCCTGAGAGCATCACTTTGGGGGATGTTCTGAGAAACCAGAAAGTCACTGCCTCTGATATTCCTCACAGTGACTGGTTTCAGATTGCTCAGGACATCGCTGATGGGATGAACTACTTCCATAAGTTGGAGTACCTTCACGTCAACCTCAAGCCCGAGAACATCCTCCTGTATGCCACTGATGGCAACTGGAAAGGATGGAGAGCCAAGATCTGCGATCTTGGCGACTGCACCTTTGCAAGACTCCCTCCTACGATCCACTCCACCCCTGATATCAAAGCCGCTGCAGAATCAGCTGCTAATAAGCCGTTTGTAGCACCCGAGGTGCTTCGTGATGAGACCCCATTCACACTGGCTGCCGACGTCTACGCCTTTGGAAGAATCCTCCGTGCCGTCGGAAAGCGAGCCAAGATTGCCTCTCTTGATCACATCGGCAAGAAATGCTCCCGCAAGACTGCTCGCCAGCGTCCCAGCATCGACAAGGTCTGCAGTATGCTGAAACGCCCCTCCTCTCCGAAGAGTACTCAACATAGCATCCACACAGCTTGAAGCAAAACTGCCAGTTAGCAGCGCCCTCCACTGATTCAGTTGGGAAAGTGGCAGGCAAAAGTCAGATCAGTGCACACTTAGTCTCCTCATAAGGACACTGAGCTGAGCAGCTAAACTTGCCAAATGTGAAATGCCTTTCTCCATAAATACATTTCAAATGTTTATGAGAGCAATTTGAAGTGTGGAGTGCTCTGCAAATTTCAAAACTGAAGTCAAAGTACATTATGCGAAAACTTGGGGATTTTTTTTTCAAAATCCAGCCGAAATTTATATCAACTTTTTTTTAATACTTGTCAATACCAAATGGGAAAAAATACCAACTTTGCTTCAATATTTTTTAAATGCAAGAACAGATAATATTTTTATATACTGCATTACAAAATGATATTTTAGCTCGTCAAAAACATTCATGAATTTCAAAATGAAAATTTGTAATTGACATCAATCATGGAACTTTTTTTGTTAATTTATGCTGGACAGTTTCTGCACCTTCACTATGGCTGCACATTATTTTTTTTTGTATTGAAACGAAGATGAAATATTTGTAACGTGGTTTGATGCCAAAGAAATTTAAATTCCCAATAAATATCCCTTTAAAAACACTTTCAAATGAGATATTCTGGTTACTCACAGATCACTGAAATAATATTTTTGTGCCAACAAAATTCAGATGATCATGTAATTTTGGCAGAAATCAGTTTAATATTCTATAAATTTGTTACACATCTAATAAACATTTTGATATTTGATATTTCTTGATATTTTTGATATTTGTTGATATTTTGAAATAAAAACACAAAAAAATGAAAACTTAAGAACAAAGTGTGTTGTTAATTTTGTTGCCTCATGTGTCGTAAACAGAAACATGTATATAGGCCTATATTAGCAAACTTCAAAGGATTCCAAAAGTTCACCATTATTACGGAAGAGGCAAAACAAGGTTAACAAAAAAAGATGATACATTTTTGAAGAACGACGATGTTCATTTGTTTATGAAATTGCGCATGGATAGAAGAAGGAGTGAAGTTTAAGAAGACAGCAGGGAACAAGGGGGTATAGCTGCGTATGTGGGAGGGAATATCAAGGGGATACAGAGGAAAATCTGTCACCGAAACTGAAAAGCCGCAAGAAACGACTTTGGCCAGATTAAAGGAGTATCGATAACACATAGGCAAATGAGAGCAGTGCTGAAGTCGTTAAGTCCATCACAAGTTCGGTTGGCGCTCACTCGCACGAACGAACAAGTTCGGTAACGAGACTTTACAGGGGGGGGGGGTATGAACAATGACAATTCAAAGAAATACTATGCCTTTTGACTTGACATGAAACCATGACTATAAGTCTTGCGACTGGCTTGTGATGGCTTTGACTTCAACCCTGATTCAGAGTGATATCCAATAAAACTTGAAGGTTTGTAGGAACGACGGGTTCCACATCTGCACCATTCTCCCTTTAGATATTTTTTCTTTCATTTTTTTGGGGGGTGAAATATGAGCTATGGATCCTTTCCCTTTGCCGTAAAAGTGGTTTGGGGGAAAATAGCAAACTTTCGGGTATGTTAAAGGGTACAGCCCAGTAAATAGGCCAAAAATCCGTCCGCCGAGCTCATAAATAAAAGTTATACACTCCAATTCTTCTATATTAGAGAGTTCTGAGAAACATGGAATGGCCTGGACTTGGGGCTTCCATTTCTGAGCATTTGGGATGCAATCAGGCCCAAAAGTTGCGCTATTTAGCCATGTTGCGGAGGGATCCTTTTTCAAAATGGCTACTTTTCCAGTTTGGGAAGCATCATTCGTTTTAGGGGTACATTTGTGAGAAATTTGTGATTTAAAATCAAAGTCGCTCTATTTGGCAATGATGGAGTGGAGGGGTCATTATTTTTTTTCTAAATGGCGATGGGCTTCAGGACTACTTTTATTGGTGGTCATCTTGGAGGGAAATATCAAACAAAAGTCATGGGTTAAGCCACAAAAACAATGAACAAAAGGCGAAGAGGGTGAGTCAAACTTGAATTTGATGATGTTGAACACCTGTGAGAGTTGTATCCCCCCCTCCCATTTTTTTTTTGAAGTGCGGCATTTATCATACTAAAGTTGTCTATGAGGATATATTTTCTAGTCTGCATCGGGGACTTGCTGAATCAGGTGTGCACAAAAGCGCGGTCCATCGTCACCAAAATCTTGCAGGACTGACGAATTATCCGAATTAAGGCGTTCAATCCAGCTTTTCCCTTCTTAACCTCGAAATGCAATAACAGACGATGCCTACGCGATATAGCGATATGCGATCTTCTGATAGTACTCAGCCTAAACCATCCCAGCCGTTTTATCTCTACGGACGGCGGATCATAATGATGTAGATTTTGGCCGGACGAAAAAAAAAACCCGATTTCAAAACCTGTGGGGAAATCACGAACTAGACGGGATTAATTTTGAGATTTAGAAAAAAATGGGTCAGCAGAACTCGATCCAATATTGATAGGGGAATTTGGGAATCGAATGGAATTATAATGTGAAACCGATGGGTATTCTGGTGTATACAAAAAAATAACTCGAGACTCTTTTCTAAGAGATAAAGAAATAACATGAGATCCAAGATAGAGATTTTGTTTTTAAAGTTGGTTAGCTTCTGAAAAGCCGTTTTTTGGTCAGGAATTATTGAGAGGGGGGAGGGGGCTAGAAAATAAATCATCAATATTCCGATTACAGAAATCATTGACTTTTTAGGGGCAAACTCTTTTAGTTTGGAAAAAAGGAACTATTTCAGATTGACGAAATTTCCGACAAAAGAAGTCATTTCGTTAAAAAGACAAAATTATTGTGAGGTTAGTTGGATGCTATCGTGGGGGCGGGGTTAACCCCCCCCCCCAGAAAAAAAGTGCAACCGGCCGGTTCCGTACTTGAGCCTAAAATATAGCAATACAACGTATACAATTTTTCCGACCACAAAACTCATTCAAGTGTTACAATAATTTTATTGTGTTGAGTGAACCACCATTGTTAAATTATTAAAATTTATGACAAAGTGACGAATAAATCATGACGAACATTTGGCAAACAAAATGTTTCAAAATAATTAACGAAATCTGGTATCCCAAATATTAATATATTTTTAATGACTATGGAGAATGGAACCAGTCTAAGCTTACCGTACCCCTTTAATTCACTAACAAGGTCAAAAGAGAACAAAATCAAGTGAGAGCCTCCTGGGAAACTAAATTCACCGTTGTTCATGAAAAGAAGCTCAAATGTAATGAACTGGGGCAAGATTGGGAGAAATAACAAAAATTAATGGTGGGAGAATTCGGAGATTTCAAAATCCGGTTATCCAATATTTGTTTCAAACTGGATAACGCTTATCCGATTTCACCGGAAGTTCCCCTTCAGCTAACAGTCACGCCAACAAAAAGTGTGGCGCTGCATCAAATGTCCTCCACAGAGGTTTGGTATTGTTTGCGAGATTCATTGACCACTTGGCCTTTCCAAAATCACTAAAACTGGATGGGCAGTCTCTGATCAGTCGAATGAGAAGGCTGTTCAATAACCAAGAAGACCACTAGCGAGTGACTGTGGTCACAATCAGAGACCATGGGGCAAATTGGGGGATGTTCCGGATATTTTCTTTAGCTTGTGTCACAAAAATGGAAGGCTTCATTTTTTATGGTTAGTTTTCAAAATGGGGTTGGAAAATCCAAACCGAACAGCAGAGTTCAAACCGAATTTTTAAAAAATCGGGTTTGTAATCCGACCACTATCAAAGATCCACAAAATAATAGGCCGAGGGTTTGAGGTTCACCGAGGGCCCGAGGGCGGGTAAAAATCGTGTTTGTATAAATTTGCCTTGAGGCACCCCTAGAATACCAATTTCATTTGTTCAATAAAAGATGTAGTGGTAACAACATCTTTATGGTAAAACTTCAGGGTTTCCACATTTCAAAGGGGATTCTTTATGAAATCCTAAAATCTGGAGAAAAAAAAATCCTGACAAAAAAATTCTAAAATCAGGACGAATCCTGACAATAAATCCGGAAAAGACCAAAAAATCTCACCCCTGAATGCAGATTAGTAACCCAAAAATAATCGAACGAAATTTGAGAACCATGTCCACATGTAAGAATATTCTCCATACTTAATGTACTACATCCATTAAGGAATAATGACAGATAGGCAGCTTATTATTATCACTGTGTTACATTAACAATATTGATCGTGTATAAAATCAGTTTTATACATTACGTTGGTTAATTAAACGTCATTGTGGGTAATTAAACAACAAATTGATTTTCAACTACATTATATCATTATTGCACACATGGTGTATGGATTGAACAATTTTATTGGGAATTTTTAAATAAGTTTGAGTACATTTGTATAGTGTTTTGTGAGAAACAGTGGTTTTGGAATGAAATATCAACTTTTTTTTTCAGTTTGCAGTGTAAAATGACAGAATACTCACAACAACTGGGGAAAAATTACAATTTGAACCGAATTGGAAAAACAAGTGGAAAGAATGTTGCATCATGACACCACTTTTTTTCATCATGCATCGTCTCGAAGGTGGTCAGTCATTGCAATAATGTTGAAAAGGCATGAATCTGGGACTGAGAAACACTTCCAATTTTGTTAGGCAATACTTAGAAAATGCTCTTCACTCCATAGACTTTGTACACTAAAGAAGTGGCGTCTGGATACTTAATTCTTTCCAAACAAGTGATTCTACCACAAGTCCGACAGAGTGAACCACCAAAATGTGTGAACTTTTCTTTGTGTATTATAACTTTTCAACAAAATTATGTCAACTACTAAAGAGGCTTACATTTGTGAATAATATACGAGTGAACCATGTGACCTCTGAATAGAAATCTAATGCATATTTTCTTCAGTATACCAGATATCGTGTTCTTTGCCAAATATATAAATAAAATGCATTTGAGCTACTTGTACTACACTGAGCTACGGTAGACTTGTGATTGACCTGTGATTGTGATTGACTTGTGACGACTTGTGATTGACTTGTGATGCCTTGTGATTAACTTGTGATGCCTTGTGATTGACTTGTGATGCCTTGTGATTGACTTGTGATGCCTTGTGACTGACTTGTGATTGACTTGTGACTGACTTGTGATTGACTTGTGACTGACTTGTGATTGACTTGTGGTGATCACAAACACCTCATCCACAACGCATGTGTTTAACATATAATTCCAAAACGTGAACTGGGATCGTTTATCTGGTATGTTCATGTACTCTTCTTTTTGTGGGTGTTATTATTGTTAATTTTCAAAGCCTGTTTTTTTCTCTTAAATAACACAAAGTTCATGCGGTAACATATCTTTTCTAGGTCCTTGATTTTCCATGTGACAGCACATTTCACCCCATTTTCAATTTGCGCAGGCAGCTTTCAAATGTCAATTTTGCCACATGAGACCCGTTATTATAGGTGAGTCATCGATGTTCTCTGAATAATTAATTAATACGAGCGAATGTCAAAGGATACACATACTTTCTTCATTGAACATGAAACATTTTACGTTGTACATGTACATCTAATACATGTAGTTGTAAAAAAAAAAAAAAAATAGCAATGATGACATTACATGTACATGTAATTGAAAATCTGCTTGGTTTTAGATTTAACGATAAACACTCAAATACAAATTTTCCATAAACCTTGAAAAGTGATTTCTAATTAATAAAGTGACCACTGGACTCTCAGACACTAGGATCTTTGTAATAAAAAAAGGCACAGTCAGAAATAAATAATGTGAAATTTTGTACAATTCAAAAACTCTGTAATCATTAATTTGTACAACTGTACTTATTCTAGTAGTAATCTATAAAAATTGCATTTTTTTTTTATAAATATTCGTAAAGTGAGATGTCATTTCAATCAATGTGATGTGATTTCTAAAAACTCTAATACACATGTACAACTTCAATTTTTGTGAAACACATAATCATTATGTAACATATATTTGATGAAGTTTTGGCAGATTGTTTGGAGAATGCTACATACATAATGTAACACAAATTGACACAAACTATGTGTACACTTTTCTAAAACAATTTGGTATCATGGCAAAACTGTGGTAAGAAACTACATGTACATGTACATGTCAGTGAAACCAGACATATTCAAAAGAAAGTACATTTTTCAGGATCAGCAACAAACATCATAAATAAATGTACAATTGTTTGTCTATTATTTCAATAAAACAATTGAGTTTGAAATAAACTAAGATCAGCACATTAAAATGAGTATGCTATTCATTAGAAGAGCTGTTACACATGTAAATTGTGACACTCCTTATCGTAAAATAAACTGAGTTTGGAGTTGTTACCAATGACATTGTAGATGCAGCTATTCGTGAATGCACGTCTACTATACAGTGCACATGTTTATAAATGCATCAATTAATCAAACTTGAAACATCAGACTCTAACTTTTTCCACAAGAATTTTCCACAAAAACCCAAGCTGAGGACTATGTATGTAAGTCGATTCCATTAAAGTGCTTCAAAACTTCAATAAGTTACAATGCACTACCTCCATTCCCGATAACCCAACCAAGAGTAAATTTAAAATTTGACATCTTAAAGTAGTACTTTAGTATTTGCAATGTTGAAAATCCTCCTTTGCTACAACTGGATGACCCTAGAATAGGTCAGGGTCAAGTTGGATGTGTCAGCATTGCTGTCATCCCCTTCTTTGATTTTCTGCCGTGAGTACTTGGCGCGCGCGTTCTTAAACCACACATACACGATCCTGCTGTCATACTTGGGTTGGTTCTTGCGGAATTCTGTGCGGTTTAGCTCAGCAACGAACTGGTCGATGGTGTGGCGGTCTGGTTTGGGGTTGACGCAGAACCAGGCCTGCAGCTTGGGCACCTCCAAGCTCGGGTGGATGTTGAAGCGCTTCCGGGTCGGCCGGCTGGGCAGGCTTTTCGGCGTGCTGTTCTGCTGCGGAATGCTCAACCCCCGTGGGGTGTCTGTGAGAGAGGCGTGCTTGGGGTGTGCTTGCGTGGGTCCGTTTGACATGCTGTTGTGTGCCATGGTAGTTGTTGGTATTCGAATCGGGGTAATGCTGCTTGAAGGCGCCATGCTAACTGATGGGACAACCAGGGCGGTGGCAGAAGTGGGATGATTGGTGGCAGAAGTGGGATTGTTGACGGCAGAAGCGGAATTATTGGTGGCTGAAGTGGAATTGGCACTGGGTGTGGCTTGTTTCGAGTTGGATAGATTGAGTGCTGTGCTAGAGTCATGTTTGGAAGTTGCCGTCGTACTTGTAGACATCGGCTCTTCTGTTTTGATACTCTCAATGGGCAGGAGTTTGCGCTCAGGGGTTGTGACGTCTTGCACAGACGGTGACAGCATGATGCCAAACCCCGATGCTATCTTGCGAATGTCAGTCACTTGTGATGACGCAGTGGCACTACTTGAAGGTGTGGGAATGACTGCTTGCTCAGAACTGCTGCTGCTATTGAGAGCTTTAGACATTCTTAGTGAGGAAAGATCGGGAGTTGACAACAAGGTACTTGAGTGGTTGCTTGTGGTGATATGGCCATTGCTCAGGTTTGTCCTCAAGCACGTCATACTTCTGGGTTGGGCCCTTGGGGTCAAATCTGCAGATTTCTGGGGGGCGCGATTCTGGTTGGCAAACCGTGACCTGCTATCGTTTTTTGCCTTTGAGTGGCCCAACTGGATGTAAGCCTGGCGGGGACCGTTGATAGATTCACGGCGCCGCTCTGCGACAGAGCCACTTGGTGCTTTGCCAGGGCGTGGCATGCGTTCGGACTCGGGCGAGTCCGGGCTCAACCCGCGCAGGCCGCGATACTTCGCCCGTGCGTTCTTGAACCAGATCGCGATTGAAGAGTACTGGAGTGGGTGGGAGTTGCGGCGCCTCTCCGAGGAGTTGAGCTCGGCCAGGTAGATCTCCAACTCAGCCCGACTGGGCCGAGGGTTCATGCGGTACCAGCTCATCAGGCGGGGGAGCTCGTAGCGCTGGTCAAAGAGGGTCCGTGGCCGGCGCCAGTGGCGCGAGCTGGGCTTGACTGGTAAACTGCTGTCCAGTTTCTCGGCCGAGACCAGCGTGTTGTCCATCAGGCCGTTGTAGATGTTGTACCACTGATAGAAGGACTGCATTTTCTCCGGCTGGATGGGTTTGGTGTATTTGCCCTGGAGGATTGCGAGAACAGTGCCCTAAAAAAACAAAGAAAGCTATGTGTTAGAAATACTGGTTCCTTAAAAATTTAATAGACCTTATGCATAGCAGCCATCTTTGAGAGCAACGCTTTTGACCACTGGAATAGGCATGGGTGGATTCCTTGTTAATTAGAATATCACAGAACATACTCTAAAATGTGCTGCTGGATTCATCTGCACGAAACCCACTTCTTTATCACTGTGTATCTCTTACGAGTAGTGTGTTGATTTGGAACCACGCAAACATGTGGTACCATTGCAAAGCTCCTCAACTTTTGAAGCTCTGCCTTTTTTTTAACTCACCTGAGAGAATGGGCATCCATGGCCGACAAGCATCGTGGGTCCCCGCTTCTCCAGCAGTTGCAGCAGCTTGAGGCGTATCTCCTGGCATCCCCTGGACCCCAAGGACTCCTGGACGGCCGAGCGCTTGAGGGGAAAGCCAAGGAGGGTGGGCTGCAGGCCCAGCTGGAGGGGGGAGGGGGAAGGGTTGAGGGCCGAGGAGGAAGGGGTGCCACGGGGGTGCGAGGTGCGACTGCAAAACCAAGGGGGGTGAAACGTGTTAGGTAAAATTTGCTCGAGTACGATATCTGTGTTCACCAACCACCGATAAAATCCCACAGCAGAGAACATATTCCTTAACTGCTGGTAATACCACTTAAAGATGCATCGTCCGTGCTTTTCAATGAATTTGATTTTTCCCCCCCCCCCCCCAATTTTGTTTGCATTTCTGTAACAAAAACAACAAAAATTATCTTGAGGGTGAAACTCACAAATAACATGGGCAATACATCCTTAATGCATGTGCTTTTCAAAAATTAACTTTGTTGTTGCTTCTGAAGTAAGCATTTCGTATTTAAACCAACACAAATCTAAACATATCTCAAGACATTCACACCTTTATAGTAAAAAATGCCAGCATTACAGCTCTATTTTTGGCATGTGGTTTGTTTCTCACCTGCTGGCTATTTTGATCTTGAGGGTGATGTAGGAGAGGAGGTCACCTAGTATCTGCCCAACCGTGGCCTGTTGATCCTCCGTGATCATGCTGAAGGGCAGGGCCTTCCAATTCTGCACCTGAATGACACCTGCAAAGGTGACAAAGGAGCCAAAAGAGTTGTGTACATGTAATCGAGGCAATTACAACTCATATAACTAAGGTAGATTTCCAAATTGTGCAAGTAGTCACAGTTCGCTGATACACTGGACCAACAAAAATAGTAATGAATTATGTAACATGACATCTTTCTTTCTGCTGTAATTTTGTTTTGACCATTGTGATTTTTTTGTGTGTGAAAATGTAAGAAGAGCATCATTTGTGTTTGCAACTACCGGGTATGCAGAATCTGCGAAACCAGATCTTAAGTTACACGTACATGTACTCTGATTGGCTGACTAAATGAAGGATTGTAAACGTTTAGTCCTGATTTGGGAATGAAATGACGTCATGATTGAGTAAAGTCGACTCCGATTGGCTGGCGCGCGGGATCGCATAAATCTGCATGCTTTGACATATCAGACGTTATACAGGAGACTTGGCTCCGTGGATAACGGGTTATACTCAGACTACTTACCAGTGGCATTGCGGATCTGGTCCTTTGGATAGTCCAGCTTGATCAGAGCCACTCGGACCAGTTCCTTCAGGAGTAAGGTACTGGGCACGATGGCGTAACCCTCCACGACGCTGTCCTTCTCTTTGGTTGAGGGCAGGTCTACTGTCTCGATGGAACAATGAACTGGCAGCATTTTACCTGTTAAAAAATAAAATCAAGACATGCTAAGGACAATAAGCCAAACTGGGAGAATTATTTGAAGGAGTCCGTCTGAATCCTTGAAAATTCCAACCCCTCCAGGAAATGAAAAGCAATTTCTTTATACATTAACCTTCCTTCCCAAATCCTCCAAAATAGTCTTTGCAAAATGGAGGATTATGCAGGATTAAGGCTATATAGCAAAAAGGTGTGGCAGATTTTACAGGATGCACTGTGTCAAGGTCTTGGGCCGGACCTTTTGTTGTTTATGCTCGGCCGGCCATGCATACATTTAGGCCAAGATTATACTTGGAATCCTCCGCACTGCTCCAGGATGTCACTGGCTCTGCCTCAACATACTGACAGTGGTTGCTGGAGGATTTTGCAGGATTGAGGCAGTGGTCACCCCTCCAAGGACAAAGGACCACATTCAAGAAATAAAGTATTGTATGACATGTATGAGGCTGTACGACGGAGGATTTTGCATGATTGAGTCTGTATGCAATTTTTACATGGAGGCAGTTGGAGGATTTTGCAGGATTGAGGTTGCACGGTAAAGGATAACCTTTACCGTGATCACAAAATATATACATGTACAATGTCAATGTAGTATCCACCTTGCTACAACTTCTACACAGTATACATTTGTATACAATTGTATACAATTGTATACATTTGTATACAATTGTATACATTTGTATACAATTCTTCTTCGTTGTGTTCATCTTTATTTTTTGCTTTCAGAATCTGAAGGCAAAGAATGAATGAAATCCATGAAGGCAAGTCCTATGGGTTTTTCATCCTTTCTAACATACAATGCCCACATCCTGTTTCCACCCTCAATGCTTTTAACAGTCTCCCTGCGTTCATGTTAAATGAGAATGATGAATAGAGATATCCTTTCTTTGAGCACTTCCCCTCATATCCTGTTATTGGCCTGCCGTACCTTGAGTATGGCCACTAGGCCTTGTCAGTGACAGTATGTTACAGTAATGTTATCATCAAATACATTCGTTGCCAAACTTTTAATTGACGTTAAAGGTGCACGTTCAGCAAGATTTCCCCAGAATTTCAAAATATAAGCCCGGTTCATATTTAACGCAAAAACGAACGCGAACACGAATTTGTGACGTACTGGGAAATTTTGCGCGCTGCGAATTAGTGAATTCATTTCAATCCTGGTGAATTCCGCAGCAACTGTTTCATGACGTCAACTATGAGCTTGGCCCAATTTCATGGCGCTGCTAAACACACGGTTTTCTGCTAACAGAGCCTCCGTCTATTTCATGGAGACCACGAGCAGTAAGCACAGCAAAACCACGCTTAATTAACCCCATACAAAAAAGTTGCTTAAATCAGTGACGTAACAATAGAAATCTCCATGTGTGTGCAGAAATAGACACATGGCAATCCGTGCGCATACATGAACATGTACCGGTATGTGCGTGTTTGAAGAACGTTTCGACAAGAAATTTGTGACTGGAACGAAGACGTCACATGGCTATTACAAGAAACAGCATTTCCAAGGAACATGTATACGTGTACATGTACACATGTACCGGGTAGTTGTGTGAACTTTCATATCATACTTTTCAATGATCTTACCAATTCTTATCATTTTGTGCCCAAATGGGTGCTTTCTCTCAAAAGTACCCCTTTAAAACCTACAAAGTGATACATGTAGGTTTTTTTTTTCATCAACAGTAATGCAAAGCTTTGCTCCTGAGACTTCCATGTAAATAACGCCCATCTCAATGTACCCGATGGATTCCCAATCAGACATCCGCAAGAATAGACGGGGAGCAGATCGTCCTTGCTGAGTCTAATTCACCACTCGCTATCGCATTGAATAAACCGCAGTAGCCAATATGTTTTATTTATATTTTTTCTACTTCTATTCTGGACTCTTCTTATCGCAATTACGAGTCGGCGATCCCCCGATACATCTTTGTGAATTTGCTGTTCCAGAAACGCCAGTTTATTTCTTCTCCATCCTCGCCAGTTTTTTCTTCTCTTTCTTCGAAGAATGCCTGAGAGATTACCAAGCAATGATACAAGATTAGAGCGGAGGACGGCTGCTCTATTAACCTGAATTATTCCGTGGGGCCGGCCGAGCGATATCTGTGATGATGGTAATTTGTTGCAAAGGAGCTTTTTTTTGGCTCTCTTCTTTAGAAGCCAAGATGTGAGGATATTGAAATTGTGTGTCACTTTAGCAAGCAGGTAATATGAAAATGGGTTAAGACCATTCATCGTCGATATGTCGTGCATGTCGCGAAATTAGCTTCTCAACGGTCCTCTGGAGTGTGCGTTCCAACACTTTTTCCGTATTCGGTAATATCTGCAAATTTTGAAAGCTCCAAAAATGAAGCATTGGACAAGGCGTTCGTCGACTGTCTCCGTGATTGTATCTGGCCGCTCATGTAGACACTAGCCACGTGCTATGATGAATGCACTGTATGTACGAAGTGCGAACAGCGATTTCACGCAGCTGATATGTACATGTCCATCAGCTGGGGAGGAACAAACGCTTTGAGACAACAATCGTGTTGGTCCATGTTTTTCTTTATTTTGTCGCTGGATTTATATCCAGTTATTTTATGGTCTTCGAACTCCAAACTTGTTGGAGAATATAGCCAGCTCTCTATCCATTAAAAAAATATAAGCGTCCACTACCAAGTACTGAATAATCTCATCTGCATTTGATTACAATGAAAATTTTGACGATACATGTATAAGTACCGGAACCATGTAGATATCATGCCTTGAAACAAGCAGTAATAGGTTTAAGTACTGCTGAGTGCCTGGCAATGAGTGACTAATTCAGTACCAATGAAAGCACAAAGTGTTCACTCGTGCACATCCCAGTAAAACAAAGGCATTGCCCTCTATCAGAGGGCAATGGCTGCTGTGCACAAGGTCTATAGAAGTGCAGTAAAAGTTGTTGCAGTATTTGAGGGCACCTATCTATCAAACCCCTTCAACAGGTTTGACAGTTAGTTAGTTCAATCCATAGGGATTCTGGCAGTTGGTGACATGCCTGTGCAGAAGCTATTGGAGAGGAAGTGAGACAGTTTTTGACAGTTTGTGACACTTCAATTATCAGTAGGACTCCGAGGCCTAATCTTTAAATAGCTCACATCCCAGTATACATACTGGGACACACACTCTTGTTTTACTATACTCCCGAGGACAATGCTTTGTGTTTCCCTTGAACATGGCACTCTCCCATACACTAAGGCACACAAACCTACTACAGAGGACCGTTTTAAACAAAAGACCCAACGACCAAGGACTGAAAGGATCTGTTGGTCCTCGGGGGTTATGTAAAACACGTACACGTTCACAGTGTAACTACCTTCATCTACTGTAACTACCGTATTCTGTCCTTTTTGTTTCATTCACTTTCATCTGTCATGTCTGTTTCTTTACTTCTTCTTTTTTCTACTCCTTTGTTCAAATCTCTGAACCCTTTTTTTTAACATTTGTTTCTTAATTAGCTTCGTATCATATTTGTTATTCAATAGCTCCATGCACATTCATTGTGTGTACAGGATCATAGAGCATCCAGTTTCATTCTCTTTCTGAGAAGGGTAGGGGTGGGTGGGGCTGTGAAGGAGGAGGGGGGAAGTAGGATTTAACAAGGAGGATATTGTGGATTTCATCATCACAAGTTCCCATCTATGTTATTCTTCTGCCACTGTCATATCCCAGGAATGAGCCGTCGTTCCGCTGGGCTCCAAGCTGACAAGATAATCCCCCGTTGAATCCTTGTCACCAGGACTCAAGCCCCATACAGCAACACCTGGCTAATAACAGACTACACACATGGAAATGTAGCTTAGCTACGATCCAAACGGTCGTGGATCAACACATTCAATTTTAGTTATTTATAGAAGCATGATGAACAAAGCTCATTTTCCTGAATGTAATTTTCCCCATATTTACATACGGCGTACCGGTACAGTCGACTCTCGTTAGTACAAACTCTGTTAATACAAAATTCTGGTTATAACAAGCATAAAGCCTTGGTCCCGACTGTGCATTTATGTGCACAATGAATGGGACTGATGATCCTCTTAATACAAAATTCTGATACAACAAACAATTTGGCTAGGTCCGAATGAGTTTGTTATAATGAGACTCGACTGTACATGCATGGGCGTCAATTGCTTCTCAAGGGGGATACCTTGACCAGTTCTTATGCTAGAGCGATGCGCGGAGCCCTAATGCCATGGGGTTCGGGGCCTGCTTAAGGGCCCCGAAAATTTTGGATTCTACATAAAATATGAGTATGTTTGATCACCAGGTGAAGCACTGAAGGGAATCAAACGATGTCTGCTTCCGTGCACAAGTACCCCCTCAGTGTTAAGAAAGGGAGAGTTGGGAGAGGCCACTGGGAGGGACATTTGAATGAATGTATGTAAGTGAATACGTCACGTGCACAAAAAGGGTGTAAAAGACATTATAGTGCGTGATTCAGCCCGACAACCAACACGCGCATGTACTCCATTCGTTTGCACTACACTTTCTGTTCTAAATGACGTCACACTTCGGTACTCCATTGCCGACAACGCTTGATGCTCATGGGAAGACACTATAGATGACTTAGTGTTCTCTCCACTGGGCTCTCGAAATGGGAACTACATGTAGCTGCCGGTCCCCATATCAGGTCTCTCTCAAATGACGTCATTTCCTACAGACCAGCCACGTGCATCGGCATTTTGAGCGTCAACTTGCATAACTCGCATCGGCTGCGTCATATTTCGAACACATTTCGAGCAACAAGCGCGGGTGTTTGGAACATTTTCAACACTGCGCGATGCGTGCTTGATTGCGTAAAATACGCAGTTGCAGTTCTCCTACAGAGATGGCCGTCTTTGAGAGAGACCTATTATGGGAGCGGGGACCAGTCTACATAGGCTGCTCCAAGGACTGGCTGCAATAAGGAAACAAACTCAAAATCCAGTCTCGGACCAAATCTACCGGTAGTTGTATTATAGCAAACTTAAAGTTATCAGCGACGAACATGACGGATCGATCACTCCCGCTCCGCTCAGCAAAACAAGTCCAAGGTTTAAGAAACAGGCCGTGAATGGATGGGCACTTAATGCGCTGCAACCAATCCCACGCACACAGATGCCTAATCGTAACTTGGACTTCTTTCCATATCAACCACTTTATCTATTCAACTCAGCCCAGTCCCCGTAAGTCCCCTGATGCACGCCTGCCCCAGATTTTAATCTCTCCGCAGAGCTGGGGCAAAAAAAGCTTCTTTTTTAAGCCAAGGTGATTGGGAAATCTAGGTCAAAGCATTTGGCCCAAGTGGGAAGTTCAGGGGAGCCGATAAACAAATGAAATTTTTTATTTGTTCTGGAAATTCTTGAACAACCCAAAAAAATGTAACTTAAATAGTGAATGTGCCATGTTCAAATCAGAATCTGTCTAAAGACCAATCTAGCGCGTTATCGATTCTGTGAGTTTTCACAGTGTGCGTAAAATGATTTTTTTTTACAGGTTTTTCTTAACTACACGAAAACAAAGGAATGTCCACACTCAAACATGTGTGTCATTACCATACGTAAGTTAACCAGTACAAAATTTCTCCGACATGTCTGATGTCATGCGTGTACACACCTATTATACTTGTACGACCGATCTTGAAATGCCAATCTTGTGCATCTTACTATTTACATAAACACCGACTGAAGAAAGAACGTGATGGCGCGACTTTGAAAAAAAAAATTGCCGAAATACAGACCTTACAAGCTTACCGGAGATACGGCCTGCATACAGGGCTAGGGATTACAGCTAAATGCCTGCCCACGCGTGAAGGTCTGGTACGCGTGCTGGGTTTACGTCTGTGTGAATCGCGCTCACAAACACGCCCCTGGCTCCGACTAAGTGGATTCTGATAGATATCGGCGCTGACTTTTAGGCACGTATTACGCTCGTGTACAGGTATTCTGCTTGAATCAGTCACTTCCCCTTGCAACCTTTTAATTTTACCTGACGCATCTACGTATTTCTGTCGATCCATTAGGTTATTTTCAAAAAGTCTTCTTTTTTTTTGGTACTTAGATATCGCAACTTCTACCGGTATCTTCCCTTTTAGTTTTTTTCTTTGTCAAATTCATTGGGGAGAACAGGCAATCTAAAGCCGCTTCGGCAATGACGAAGCAAACATCCGACCACAAACATTAAACAAATAATACAAAGACTGAAAAACAGCAGATCGGAAACTGGGTCTGCAAATGGAGAAGCGATTGGACTGCAGGAAACGAGGGGAGAAGTTGAAGCGATTATGGCGGGGAGTGTGCGCTGGGTCGTCCCGGCGGATTCCGCTCAGATCGCGTGGCGGATTAGCAAACTCCGAGATCAATAACAAACCGCTCCCCGCCTTTACCTCTCTCTCCCCGAACTCTCTTGAGCTCCCCGGATTTGCAATTTTAATCTTCCTAATGGCCTCGCTAATCCCCCAGTGGGTTACGGGTTAATCTGTTAATGGATGGGGGAGAGAGTAGCCGGGTAGTGGGGGTTGTGAGGGGGAAAAGAGCCTTCTGCTTGCAGGATATTACGCACGACTGGTGGGATTATCTCGTCCAGCGGAACCGTCCGCTGACGCCAGCAGGGCCACAGACTCGCTGGAGTCGAGATCTTAAGTGGCTAAACCTTGGCAAAATAGCCAGATTAGGCTCTTAAGTCGAAGGGGGAGGGACCCATGTGAATCATAAGTTTGTTGCCTCGATCAGAGATTGCTATTCCTGTTCAACTCTATTTCTGTTTTTGAATTTTTCTTTTTTTGGCAATCAGATGAACATTGCAATATGAAACAGAGTCTGACAGAAAAGTGTGCACCCAACAGATCAAAACAGTTGAACAAAAGGTTTTTGCTCACTATACTCAGATCAATAGATTCAAAATCGGCCCTGATAGGACTGACATAAAACTTCCCATATGGTTCACAATACTGCTCCATATATTAAACCATGTTCTTCTAAGTAAGATGTATAAAGTACTGGCATGTTTCAACAAACTGATTTAACATGAACACTGAGGATCTGATTCTGTCTAGTTCAATTTAGAAATGGTAGGAAACATTGCGCCTGTGGCAAAAAAATGTAGCAGTACATACTACGTCCAGGCAAACTAGAGCACATGTTTTCAGGTACATGCACCAATATGTGTGATGTACTATGGTACATGTACATATTATACAGTTATACACCACACAACTCAGCTACCGTACATGCAAACGAACCCAAGCTTCTGTTGATCATTAAAATGCATACATGTCTTCCAAAACTATTTTACATCAGTGCATACTGTACATGTTGTAAATATTATGTACCGGTACGGGAACATGTAAACTTTGTGTTAGGCCCCTATAATGTCAATTTTCCCTTTTTGTCAGTCAGTAATACACTGACCGGTACATGTGCACAACATTTTTGTAAGTGTTGGTCCAACAGTAATTTTCACCACTTTTAAAATCAACTTCCAATCTGATATTTCTGACCAAATGGGAATTTCAATTAATGAAGTTTCTAAACTTTTAAGTGATTTTAATTACGGGCATGTGTATTTTAGATCCATTTTTGTGAATAGGAAAATTGAAATGTAATGTACCGGGTACCAAAAGACAGTAAAATTCAAGCAAACAGACTAAATGTTTAAAATTCAACCAAAAGTGAACTCTATTAAAGTTGTTTGAAAGTCTTAGTTTTGCAAAAACATAATCGCCATTAAATTTTGTGTAAATGATATTGTTACTTGATGTCGCAAACTCACAAATTCGCCAAACTCACAGGGGATGTATTCAAGCACGTCATGGCGGAAACGCGCACACGGAACATCTCAAGACAGACTTAAGCTTTCAGCGCACAACAAAAAAACCTTGGCGCTTTCACAATCCCCTCTTGGGATATAAAAACTGCAGTAAAAGATTAGGGGTTTAATAATGGTGTTTCTTAATCCGGGGATTAAGAGTTAAGAGGATTAATAGGGCTTTCAGCTCTGCGCATCCTTTCCTTTCCTTTCCACTGCTCTTTTTTTTTTCTTCTTCTAACCCAGCGTTTTTTTTATCTTTTAATCTGGCAGCGACCTTGTCCTTGCACTTTCCGCGGATTTTTTTTTTTTTTTTTTTTTTACAAAGGGGACCGTTTCAGTCACAACTGCTGCCGCTTTTCAAAGGGGTTTAGTGTTGAAATTACTGTCGGCGCCAGAGTCTCATGCCGAGCACAACTGACTTCAAATTAATGGTCATCAACAACCTATTCTTATGTAATAAATTGTTTCTGGACAACTTCTTGACGCAAACATCAAATGACAGCTTATGTTTAAGGCTGCATGATGGGATCTGCATATCTTGGCTTTGGCCGGCATTAGCACACGAGTTTATGGGTAGAGGCTTGATGGTAGAGGCTTGATGGCAGCGTTCATCTATGACGCGCATGGATAATTGCATGTTATAGCCAAGTAATTAAGATGTACTTCAACCCATTCTTCTCCCCTACCCCCAGCAATCGCAAATACAGCCCACACCGTTTTCCTTGACACACCAAAAAACTGACTTCAGTGGCAGATACTAAAGTTTTGAGATGGGGTGCCTGAGGTGTTGGAGTCAACAAAATCTTTTTAAAACTTTTAACAAAAATTAAAAAATTCTTAATTCTTTTGCCGTGTTTATAAGAAGGAGGAGCCCCTCTTTTTGAGATATGGCAGACACAATAGGAGGGCGATACATGTATCTGGCTTGAGTATATATCCGGTTTAAAATGTTAACCCAAACCAAATAACGGCCCCCCATCTTGATCATCTTTAGGATACACTTTTGAGGAGGTTCCCGCACAAAACATGATTTTGTAGTCCTGAGTCAGGACGATTTCTAGTAAAACTGCATGCAATAATGGAGTTACCGGTAGAGTTCAAGTAGGTGAATGTTCTTTTTCCGCATAAACCGATGTCAAGAGTGGCATGTCCACATTCATGAGATCAGTAGAAACGCTGGTTTCATGACTCACGATGACTGTTGGCCGGTCCGGAGCCGGCTTAAGAATGTTATGCGTTGCTGATTGATAGGATGAGTGACTGTCAATGTGGGAAAAAACAATCTATTTTGTACGATGGTCACATGGGAAAGATTTCCATATACGAAGTTCACTAATTTTCCTCTGTATTGACTAACAAGCCCCCAGATAGCAATTTCACGTCATCAAAGTCAATTTGAGCAGTGAGAAAATACAAGCATTTTTTCTTAGAAAACACTTAGAATTTTTCAGTCCAATCTCATAGGGTTTGTACACAGGGTGTTGAGTGAACTTCGTTAATCTTTCCGTCACATGGTTTCAGCTCAAAGAATTTTGATGCTGGAAACACATAAAATTGTCAGCTTCTTCTTTCTGATGTGAAAATCTGCATTATTTATCACTTCCGCACACACTTCTATGTTTAATTTTCTTTAAAAATTGAAAATCAGTCAATTTTGATGTGCACATTATGCAAATTTGGAATGGAAAAGCTAGCTTATTGAATTTTAATGTATCGGTATCAAGGACGTCAAGCTTCAGATACCTTACCTTCATAAGATGGAATTTGCGTCAGGGTGAGGTAAATTATTCAATATTGAATTCACCGATGTATTTTTATGAACGCTGTATT
This sequence comes from Patiria pectinifera, assembly GCA_029964075.1. Lineage (NCBI taxonomy): Eukaryota > Metazoa > Echinodermata > Asteroidea > Valvatida > Asterinidae > Patiria > Patiria pectinifera. The sequence goes on along the minus strand of CM057132.1, from coordinate 12,482,416 downwards.
CAGTGATATATCCCAAGTGATTGTGAGAACAAAATCGCTCGGGTGGGACTCGAACCCACAACCTCCTACTTACTAAGTGCAGACTTCTTACCACTCGACCACAGAGCTTGTCGGGTCGGCTGGCTGGTTCGAATCTGATATATAGCAGCGGGTACCCCAACCAAAGTATGTAAGGTTGTCAAGGTTTTTAACCCCCTTTTTAGACTGGCATTCCAAAGTTACGCTGACTCAAATTAAAGTAACTTAAGTCAACCCAAATACCCTGTAGACATGGCAGCATTTGGCCACTGACGGTAGACCTTTTATGTCATAATTTTCCCTTGCATGGACTGTGTCATTTCGAATCCTGGCAACAGTCGATATTTTGCGAGTTCATACATAGTTGCTCCTATTTGTTTCGAACGTTGAACATAATTTTAATCCTTGGAATAATTTATTTGGGGGCGACTCGAGAAATCTACTCTGCAATGGTAGTGACCCTGATACCATTCACACAAACACAAAAAACAAATATGCCTACCATGTTTAGAGTCGACTGGTATCTTCTCCTTCGCGGGGACCTTGGCCGGCAACGGAGCACCAACCACGTCGACTGTTTCCCGGCAGGGCTGGGGGCTGGCCTGCTTGCGTTTGCGCGACGCTGGCACCACAGCGGTCCTGCTGGCGGATGGGACCTGGCACTGGCTGGACACGGAGGGCGCCCTCTGGTCTTCTGGAGGGGGCGGGGCCACAGCGATGACATCTTGAGGGGTGTCTGACGTTGACAGGTCTTCGGAAAATGAGGCGGCGGGACCGACTGCTTCTTGCTGTCAAACAAGAATATAAAAAGAATTTTTTTTTTCTTCAAAAATTTACATTGCAAGGAGGGAGGAATTATTCTAAAAAATCATCAGTGGGCCATACACAAACACGACAAACCAGTCCAAACTTTAAAAAAAAATTGACATATATTGACAAAATTTGCAAAATTTATTCCAAACGTAAGAATTTTTAAAAAAGATAGCGGGCAGGGATGAGAAACTGATTAATTTTTTTTAACATGGCATTTTCTTATAGATGGACAAATTCATTCATTCATTAATTTAAAAATTACTGAACTAAAAAATTAAAACCAAAAGCTGAATCGAAGATAGTTGTAAACACGTATTCCCCTCCAAAAATGTTTTATGATTTGGAATGGGCTTTATTGTGAAATTTAATGTAAAAACAATGGGCAGATTGCTGACTCATACGTTGTATTTCATATTCACTTAATTTACATTTAATAATTGGAATCGAACAATAAAACACAGCTCATGTAATCATGGTAATTGAGAAACCTTATTTTCTCGATATACCTGTATATAAAACCCATTTATTTTTGATATTTATCCAAGTTAATTTGCTTCAGTACCAGCATACATACAGTACATGTACGTACTGATGATAACTGCTGATTATCATGTCCTCCCCCGCCCCAATTCTTTTTCGTTGCAAGGCAAAACTGTTACATTTGCATTCATAGATTTAAAAAACAACCTATGGAGGACTGGATTTTTTTTTAAAAAGCTGAATTGGCCACCAAACCCAGCAAGCTGAGTGGTCATGTGGTAAAGACATCCATACTAGTAAACTGGCGGTTGTGGGTTCAAACACCACCAAAATTTCCATACTTAATAATTATCAATTATTCGTACATATGTACAACCTCTCGTAAATCATGCTAATTAATTACGTTTGAAAAAGGCAAAACCCAGGGGCAGGGCCGGGGGGTTGCAACTTATTAAGTCAACTTATGAAGGGTTAAACACAAGTGAATTTTAAACTGAAAAAGTGTCTGTTTTTCAAATTATTTACTTTCAATGAAAAAGGTTGGTTAGAAACATTGACAACTCTTACTCCAACAAACTACAGTGAAACAAAAGGACAGGCTGCTTAAGATATGGTGCACAATAACAATTTGCTAAAAGCGTTCCTTGTGTGCATCTTTTTGACATCAAAGAAATCAACAGCAAAGGAAGACGTCCGACCAAACAAATGCAAACGGAGATAGAATGAAGCCTCTTTGTTGACTGCGTACAATTTAAAAACATTTTCTTCTGATTAAAATGTTTCCCAGTTCTTGTCTTTTTCATTGTTTCCCTCAAAGATGAGTGACAATGCTGAACATCACTGATTTGACACGAGAATATCATGGTGAGAGGATAGTCATTTCATCGGAAATAAAAATAAAAATTTACAAAGCATTTTTATCAAAATTGTTGCAGAGAAAGATACCCAGAGTTATTTTTTTAAATAATTTTTTTCAAGTCTTTTTTCAGGCTATCCATGTCGCTGTCAATTCTCTGAAACTGAGCAGCGCATCCCATGCAAAAGTTCAATTCACTTTTGCAGCAAATACCAAACTACAATGTTTAACCTTGTTTTTAAAAAATACCAATGTTTGACTGAAACTATTTTCTTAGAAAATACCTAACAAACTACAGATTTAACAAAAGAAGTTTTCTTTCCGTTTAATTCAGAATTCATTACTTTTGACTTGGTGAAGTAGGCCTATATTTTGTGGTAAAGTAGATATTTTGTAAAAAAAATGAAAAAATAATATACAAATTAGGCAATAAACAAAATGCATAAACTGTAGGGCCTATTGAAAAATGCCAATTTTTTTTGTGGGTGAAAAAATGCCATAAACTACAAATATTATGGAAAATGAGTGATTTATTTAGATTGGATTGTTTTAACACAACTTTTCTTGGATAGAATGTAGTTTCCAGACGCCACTACTTTGGTTGTGTACAAAGTCTATGGAGAGTCGAGTGTATTTTCAAAGTATTTTCTAACAAAATTGAAAATGTTTCTCAGTCACAGATTCATGCCTTTCAGCATTTTTGCAATGACTGACCTTCATTGAGATAATAGAAAATATAGGGCCTAGGTTCTATACGATGAAAATTAATAATACTGGCATCAGAAGGTAACATTCTTTCCCTTTTCTTTAACAATAACATGTTAGTTCCATCATCTGGTTTAGCTGCTTTGGGTACATTTCTCACATCAACAATGTTTCCTACCTCCACGCATCAGCACACGTGATTTAGGCCTAGTTTATAATAACAATACAAGTGCAACCTTAAACCAAAACATGTGTTTTCATTGCAACTGCAACACGTATGGCATCGCAAAAACAAACAATCAACATAAAAAAAAAATGATTACATCCACTTAATTCATTTTGTTCCTCCGAAAACAACAAGGCTGTAAATGACAATTCACTTAGCATTTATACAAATTGACCAAAATTTCTCCATGTCGACGTTTTGCCTCATTTCACACACATCAATCAAGCCAACCGCATGCAAACATCGATTTATAAATTTTTGAAGTAGGCCTATCTCCAGTACACATGGTATACATGTACACAATAACAATCGTGCATTATGCATGCCGCACACAGAACACACGGATATATGTGCACAATAGCCGTGTTCATTCATGCATTCAAACACATCTGCATTTCCCTCGAAAATCGGAAATTCGTGTCCATTTTCCCAGCCCGAAATTCATCTTTCCCTTCCTCAAAATGCGTCCAAATTTCACAAGTAGGTTCGTATGTCCTCCCTTTATTGACTGCGTGAGGTTTGGTGAGAATATATGGTGAATTTCAGTTGAAAAATTGGGCTTACCTGAGACCGTCTGAAGCTGGTTTCTGTGTTGGCCGCTACCCAAGCCTCGGCTAGATCCTGCATGCTATGCGCAACTTGCTCTTGCAGATCCATTTACCTGAGCCGATTAAGCATCAAAACAAGACCCCTTTCCACCTCCGAAAAGGCCCCAAAAATGCCAGCAAAAATACCGTTTCAGACCAGAAAACCTCCACCATATGATACATCAGAGCAGCGACGTCGAAAACGGAGACGAAGTGAGTGATTTCCAGCGTGAGATTTAGACATCTGTACGGCTTTGTGCGACGGTCGGCTCAGCGGAAAGGGATTATGGATTAACGCACTGGGCTCGCCTTGTATTCATCCGCGTGCAAAGTAGTTCGCCAACCATAATCACTTCTTTAAACCCCAAACCACCACAAAATTACTCATTTTCCCGTCTTGAATGTGAAATCTTCTTATGGGAACACAAGATAAATGACCAGGCCCATGTTGCATTTTCAGTGAATCAAATAAAACGCGTAGTGATACTGGATGAGGGTGACATGTGCGTGCAGATGGGATTAGTGATAAATCCATGAGCAAGTAGTCACGCGACAACCATTAATATTAACATCGGCCTACCATCAGAAAATACATTTACAAACACACCACTAGGTTTTCTTGGCCTACCACTAATACATCTATCCGTATACCACTAGATTTGAGCAATGATAATAATCTACATAAATTACTCCAAAAAAGCCATGTGTCCAATTTGGTCCGTTTCGTATCGAAGGTCATTTTAAGCTTATCAGTGGTGGAACAGTTTCCGTTACAGATTGCATTATTTCTTTGTTGGGGAAAAACGTTGCTCAATGGTTTCGTGTGCTTTGTGGCCAGCGAATGGCGTCCACAATGTCAACATCAGGGTAAAAAGGAGCAGCCAAAATTGCCATTGTTTAAATAAGGGTCGATCTTTGTGTGCATACTGAAACAAAAATCATGGCCTCAACTTGTAGCTAGGAGATCGGCAGTGTGGTATACTCTTATAGCATTTCAATTAATTAGAAAAATGAAAGTGATGAAAGTTATTACTTTCGTTGTCGATAATGATAACCTAAATATGTTGATTAAATATGTGATTCCTCTATATCACTCTGTGGACAAATTTCGAAAATAAATTTAGGGCCTATACAAATGGATTTAAAGATTAGAAAAGGATTTCAGAGAGAGCCTTGCCCCGCTCCCTAACCGATATAAAACCCACTAAAGCTGATTAATTCAGTTGTAAAGAAATCGGTTCACTTAAAATTAGCAGCAACAATGCAACATATATCTTCGACTACATTGTATTAATAATAATAAATAATAATAATAGCAAACATTTATACCGCGCTTAATAATTTCCGTGCCACAACCCCCTTTGTAATTTTTTTGTTTTAGTTTGAGCAATTAGAACAATTTGGCGAAGCAGTTGTTATCAACTTCCACTTTTCGCAACACAACGTTCCTTGGGTTCAAATAAAACACTCTTCGGATGCTGTATGTTAGGGAAAGGATTGCTGGATGAAAGGTGAAAATTTATGGGTTTTTTTATTAAGTATAACCTGTAGAGGGCGCTATTCCGATAACCATCTCAGCGGCACACAGACAGTGAACGTCTATAAATATAATCACCATGTGCTAGTATAATGGAATTCGTTTTGTACACATTACGGTACTAGAAATTTTGCCCATTATTCCAAGTCCCTGTGTACAGCATTTTCGACTAAAAGGAATGCTTTGATTTTTAGGACTGATTTTATATTCATTAATATATATATTTTTTTTGGAGGGGGGAGGGGTAGTCAGAGTATCATCCGTTAACGGAGTCCGCTTCTTAACATGATATATGCAAATTTTATGTGACCCCATGCATGCACCAGCCAGAAATTGTGACCTCATTTCAAGCAGAAATGTGGACTAAGCTGTTGATTGGTCAATTTGGCTGTCATGTTACTGGTTACCGAAGACCCGATAGAAGGTGCCTGCTGATTGGTCGATCAGGACACAAGTCTGGTTTTGTATGATTAATCACAAAATCACAGACACTTTATGCGCAAGCAGATTTTCCATAGACCTTGGAGGGGGGGGGGGGTAGGAAAAGGCACAAGATTAAACCATTCACTGTTTATATTAGTATGAGCCGTGGTTTTCTACTGGTTTAATGGGTTTTGTTCCACATAATCCAAAATTCTACTCAAATTGCTACGCCAGTTTACCTCGTTAGTTATTGGACAGGAGCGAAGAAAAATGCAGTTTCGTTGTAAAATTAACTCCATGCAAATAAAACACTGTACACCATTTTTTTACATTGGTCAGATCTAGAAAGAAAAACCTTTATTTTTGTATATAACACATATTCTTATATGTCAAGAATCTTTCAAAATTTGTCATCTGAAAATGACCAAACATGAAAAGATATGGCATTCTCTCCCTAGAAACGTCCTGTTTCTTATTTTTTTTCCCCAGGGTTTTGATGACAAAAACCCTAGTTAGACTATTAATCAGTCTAGGCGCTTGTCTGTGACTGTTTGATGTATCAGTTTTTTCATTTTCTCCAGTGGCTGTTGCATGTTTTTACTTCTTTCCGGCTTGTTCCTCGTCCTCCTTGATGTAAGCCTTGAGCATCTCCGAGCGCTTGGCCTGCTGGCGTTCCTCGCGACGCTTGCGCGCCTCCTTGGTCTTCTGCCGACGGGCCTCAGCTTGGTCTCTGATTGGTGGAATTAATAAAAGGGAAATACATTTAGTATTGACTTATTACCGTTTGCGAGTTAGCCGCGCCCCTTAGACAACCCTATGGAGTTTTCGTACGTTAAGTTTTGTTTGTCTCAGATGTTGCGCGTTCCGCATCCATTTGTATAGCATGTAATTGGACAATATTTCACAAGCTGTGTTAAGGCGATTCTAACGCGATTCTACCGCGATATGTCAATTCTGTGAGTGGTTCAAATAATCCTTCACCTTTTAGTCTCAACATAAGACATTTGATTTTTCTTTTTTTCAGATTTATTTATATGTGTACTCTTTGATGTCTATATAAGAAATACAATGAAATCTCGATAAGTCAAACCTCAAGGACATGTTAAAAATTTGACTAAAGCAGAGTTTTGAGTTAAGCAGGGTTGTATATCATTGTTACACTACAGAAGGGAATGGATTCTTTGTTTGACTTAACAGTTGTTTTGAGTTATCAGAGTTTGACTTATCGAGATTTCACCGTAATATAAAATCATGGAATAAACGTGTCTTGAACGATAAAAACAATTGGCATCTTTCATTTTCACTACTTCAAAACAGTCAAAACCTTTTCTCAGGATTTTATTTGTTTGACATGTCAATAAAAGCAAACTTTCCACTAAATGGGCTTGACCATGCTTCCTGGGAAAGGCTGCATTAGTAGAACAAAATCTGAATTGAGTCTTGAACCCAGACTCTGGACAGCGATGATCAGAGAAGCGTATACTTACTGGAGCAGCTTGCTGCGTGTCTTCTCGGCCTTCTTCTTGTGGATGAACTCCATCAAGACGCGCTTGTTCTTGAAGACGTTGCCCTTGGCCTTCATGTACAGACTGTGGTAACTGTAAAAATCGCAAGTGATATCAATGTGAAAAATCAGAATCTGTCATGTAAAACCGCAGCAAACTGTGCATATGACCATATAACAACAGCATATGAGCTCCGTGCGCTACCAAAAGAGGGCGCCCTTTTACCTAGCAACGACGTCCCATGGGCCGGACATTTCACTGGTTGACGCGCACTGTTCCTTGTGTGTGACGCACGTACACCAGGGGATTTGTTCTATGTACACGCAGGGGTCGCGCTTTGCAGCAAATGAATTGCAGTCAGGCAAGATGGCGTCAGTCGGTCACCCCCAACTGTACTCTCTTTGCCGGTGAGGGGGTACTTGTGAACGGAGCGGATACAATCTTATACAATTTTGAAATTGTCATTTTTGTTGTTATTTTGACATCCGATAATTGACAGACTCAGAATGCTAATGAAGGTGCCACACACCACATGCGTTAAGTGATTTATACATGTGAAGTTCAAAACACGTACACCTACTTTTCATTCAATTGTGCACAATTGTGCACCCATATTAATTTGTTTGCCTAGTCATGCTGCACTTGAAATTTTTAAGTGTATGACATAATGTATACTCGGTGACACAGTCGGTCGATCAATCAATCGGAGAGTCAGTCAGTCAGTCAGTCGGGGGAGTCGGGGAGGGAGTCGGACAGTCAGCAACCCAGTCACAGGACAATAGCCTGGCCTTTCGAGTCCACGAAAAAACTCAACAACCGAAAGAACAAAGAGCTTACAGATGGCGGTCAATCTTCTTGGCTTCCCGATACTTCTTGAGGAGTCGTCTCAGCACACGCATCCTGCGGATCCAGATGACCTTCTGCGGCATACGGGCGTTGGCCGTACCCTTCCTCTTACCTACAAGACAAGAAAAGCATCACAGAGCATTCAACTTTCTGGCCGGCAAAAGGGAACCAGTGTGTAGCTTCACTTCTTCGCACATCTAATGGCCAAGGAGCAATATTTACATGGAGATCAGTGGATTTTCCTTGTAATAAAATCTTTAAAAAGTTGAACAAAGAAATTGACTGGAGCAGGATTTGAACCTGCGACCTCCAGATAACCGTTCCGGTGCTCTACCAACTGAGCTATCCAGTCCTATGTTGGTGGTTCCCCAATTAGTCAATATCTTTGTTCAAGGGGCGCTAGACAGAAGCCATTAAGCCATAACACCATGCAGCCACGGATCACGTCCAAAGTCATGATACAGACCTGGGATATAGCAAATGGCGATCACTCAGTGAGGATACAGCATTTTATTCCAAATTTTCAAATGAACCACACAGGGAAACTGGCTAGGCAAGCGCGGATCCAGAGGGGAGTCAACTATTCTGTGATATAGTGTAATTAATCGTTGGATTTGAACAGCGCCCCCATTGAAAGTATGGTACGAGCCCCTCCCCCTTCCCCCCTATTGATTTTTGGAGGCCAAGGGTCCGGAGATAAAAACCTCGTCTACAATTCAGATTTTTTTTGTCAATGAAGTGTCACCCCCCTCCTCCTCCCTGCGAAAATTCCTGGATCCACCCCTGCTAGGTTATATTGACTGACCTGTGCCGCTGTGTCGTCCCTTCCGTCGGGCCAAGGCGTTCTTGCGGACGCGTGCCCTGGAGTGGACAGCCACCGGTTTCCTGATGATCAGACCATCTTTGACAAGCTTGCGGATATTCTGACCTGTGAGAAGACAACAAACATGGTTTATCAAGAGGGCTGGCAATTTTTGAGGTTGGTATCCCCAAAAAACCAACAACAAAATAACAAAAATCATCAACCAAAAGAAGTGGTTGAGCTTTCGGTCTCTAAAGCAGGGCCACTATCGAATTGTTAATTTAAGAACTTCAGTCATGAAGGAGTGTCATGGAGTGTCATGGCCGGGCGGTTAAGAGCACCAGACTCAAGCTCTGGTGTTTCTAATCAGCAGAGTGCGGGTTTCAGTCCCGGTCTCAACACTTTGTGTCCTTAAGTCTTTGGTTATGCAAGGGGACTATTCAAAAACTTGCTAATACCTGTTGTGTTTTTGATTTACATGAATTCTCCACTGTGCAATAAACAAACAGCACATTGCTGGTACTTAAACTTCCAAAGCACATCAAGTCCCAAATAAAGTAATAGTCACCAGGCTCCACTTTCCTCAATTCTGAAAAAAATCCTTGACAATTCTCTGGGGGATTTGAACAGTCATGAGAGGGCTAAAGGTTTAGGGCAGCGGGTGGCTGCAAGACAAGAATGAAACCAGCTTACGTGAGTTAGCATTGGCAATCTCGTTGATCTCGTTGGGATCCAACCAGACCTTGTTCTTGCCGCAGCTTAGCACGCTGGATGCTAAGCGCTTCTGCAGCCGAAGATTACTGTCAAAACAAAAGTAGGATCGTTAAGCTGTTATCTTAAACCATTATCTGCCGGAAACGTTCGACTGTAGGCATATAGGCACAATTGCAGAATACCCCGCCACTCAATCTGGGAACCTCGTAGCTGGCTACAGAGTCACGGTTGATTGCCCTCAATAAACCTTCTCAGCGCTACCTGTTTGGACTTTAAAATGTTTTCAGCAACTGCCATTCCTTTTGTGTTGCTTCGTGCTCAAGCATCGTCAAGGGGACTTCCACTCCGTATCCGCGTAGCCGGCAACAGGGTGGTTGGTTTGGACTTCAATTTTTCCAGCAACTCCCATTTCTTTTGTGTTGCTTCGTTCTCAATGGGACCTCAACTCAAGTGTCCCTGTAGCTGGCAACAATTGGTTTGGACTTGCATTGTTTCTTTTCCAGCGATTCCAACCGTGTAGCCAGATGATTTTAGGGGTGTATTTCCGAGTCATGCGTTATTCTGCAATTACTCCGGTATTAGACCCGTGAACGTGGCTTGTAAACTACGCCACGTTGTTGTGTCATTTTGAACCTGGCGAAATTGTCCCTCTGACTCCCTGCGTAACACACACGGATGTTATTTTGCCCATGTAATAAGTACTCACATATGAAGCTGTCTTAAAATCCGTTTGCACGTCAAAACTTGCATTTGACGAAGTTTGAGGAAAATTCTGGCCCCGATTTTCCGGTTTATGAAGTCCTGCTAGCTGCCATTTTCTCCCAAGTGACGCATGCGCATTGCGTTTTATTGTACCGTCCTTCGTATAATTCTGCGGCTGTTTACTATCACAGCTAAAAGAGACATCGTTTTAGACAAGTTTCAAGTCCTTTCCTCTCTCACCGCACCGCACGCTGGCGCACGTGCGCCCACTTGCGTGAGCGCACACGTACACGTCATGAGCCGAACAGCCAATCGGGTGCGGGGTTGTTTTTTTTCGGGATTGCGACATGAAACAGCCGTCAATCTGTCCAAGCGACTCGTCCGGGGTCATTTGTTAGGGTCACTTGTCGTGTAAAAATGAAATTTCTGTACACGTTCGTATGGGTCTTTACTGATGGGCAAATTTCGTCGAAATTACACAGCCTAAACAATCGGACGGGCAAATTTAGATTTCTAGGTGAGTACTCAACACCCATACGGAATTATGTAGCCGGATCGATTTTCGCTAGGTTCAAAATGACACAACAACATGGCGTTGTATACAACGCCACGTTCACGGGTCTACTCCGGTATATATGTAGGTTAGTATATACATGAACTTATGAACAACGCTCAATGATGTCAAGAACCTGAACGGAAAGAATGTAGTATCCAGACGCCTCTTCTTTGGTTGAGACTTGCGTACCAAGTCTATGGAGAGTAGAGTACATTTTCTTGGTATTTTTTCAACAAAATTCGAAATGTTTCTCAGTCTTAAGATTCATGTCTTTTTTCAACATTTTTGCAACATTCTTTCCAAACTTCATTGCGTGATTTGCGTCACTCAACAAAAATTCCATCGATGAATTTTATTCATTGTGTTGGGACACAAACGACAAATGAAACTACACTGACATGACTGACAAAAAAAGTGACAGACCTGCAATACAAAATAATGTAAATTAATTATCTGCAATTCAAACATTTCAATCATTGAAAAATAAGACAGAATCAGAATTCAGATGATGTGCATAAAAATCAGCACCTTTTATCTCAAAACAACTACACTGTTGTCATCATGTCTACGCCATTGGCATTGTCAGTGCTACACGGCTGCACCACCAATCGTAATCCATGTATTGTAGTCTACGGTACACGTATTGCATGCAAGGCAAGGCCGACTACGCACACAAACATGTAAACGCGCAGGGCTCCACTCAACAGAACAGTGAAAAATCAACACAGTTAACGCGTTTATTATTTGTGGAAATTCACATCAAATAACTATGAAATAATATCGGTCATAACCTACAAACAACAGTGTTTTCGTATATGCTAGTTATATATTTTTGGGACTCTCAAAAAGGGAAAATTGAGGGGTATCTTTTGGCAGATTCTTTACCTCATTTTGAGAAAATGGCCGACACGAGGAGAAAGACCGAAGAACCGCTTTCTGCAATTGGAAAAAGCCTCCGCCGCACTGCTTTATTTCACCCAACCAGAAATTGATTAAATTCCAGCAAATTAACCCTCCAACTGCAACAAATGTGTCAAATTCAGACTCAAAGCAATGAAAAATACTTGTAAGATACAAGTTGCTTCTTATTAGAATGTGAAACTGAAAAATTATACTTAGAGCGGAATGATATTGCACAACTCGACTTCCACTGAACCGACGACTGTTTTAAGAATTGTCCAGAATTGTTATTGTATTATTAGGAGGACTCGAACTAGGTCATAAAATAGTTCACTTGCGGGAATTTCATAACATGGTGAAACTTCGGTCGGATCGGATACACAGAACGCGATCGGAAAAGTTCGTAGGCCTAGCTCAGGGGAGGCGGAACCGGGGGCTGGGGAGGCAGTCCCCCGATTTTCCCAAGTGCCCCTTTTGCGGCCATAAATGTGCCCCCTCGAGCATGAAAGTGCCCCTCAGATGAAAAAAAGTAATGGCCCTAAAATTATCTGACTTTTTCTTGTAAGTAACCATTTCCCCAACATGGTATAGATAGTTTTGATATAAACGAGGGATATGAAAACCAAGCCCCAAAACCCATGCAATACGCCCTGAAAATGGGCACATATATGCATAGTTGGCATATAATCATCGGTTTTGAAGAGCGCCCCCTATGGCGGAAGATGGTACCAGCCCCCCCCCCCCTCACAAAAAGTGCTATAACTTTAACTTATTTTAAAGTGCGTAACAGTAAGAGACTAGCCTTGACTAAAGTAAGTAATGGAAAATTAAGTAATTGATATTTGATTTTAAACAAGAAAAACACGAGAAAAACAAGAATTCACTTGAGAATATGATTCTGCATCATACATGTAAAATGATGAATCTGAGATTCAAGTTGAACATACATGGACTTTGCGAAAAAACAGTCAGTGTCACAAATCAAATTTGAGGAATGCATATATAGTTGCGGTATTTTAGTTTGTCATCTCTGTGAGCATTTTTTTTTACATGCAGGTCGATCGTAAAATGTCTGACGTATATACATCTAATTAAAATTACATATGTTCAAAACTAACAATCATGTTCCAACTGTTCAAGGAGAAACCTGCTAATCACCATTATAAAATCGCTAATACCGTCGCTGCAAAAACGAATTCCTTGTGTGATTTTTACACCAGTTAAATTTTGGACTGGTAAAAAAACTTAACACCCCCCTTTTGCAGCGTATACTTACAGCAATAATTTAAAGCTATATTTACGCATATAGGACTAATCCTAATATTGAAAATATTTAGTTAATGTACTATATTATGTCACATCAAAAATCACTATCTAAAAATTATTTTTCGATTGTCTTTTCATAGTCGATAGGTATGCCATCTTTTGTTGCAAACAGGGCGATGGTGGAAGGGCCAATTATGCCGCTGCAGAGAAACAAATTCATGTGCATTACCTTTGCATGTAGCTAGCGCACTTCGTCGTATGCTAAAACAGACATGACAAGTTTGTGTGCTGCATGCTATGCTCTCAGGAGGTTATGCCAAATCTATCCAAATGAGAGCTTGAAGAGATTAGTTCTTCCCAGCGTCCTCCTATTTGCAGGGCGGGGGCAGTGTGGCGCACCCAAGGGGAACTCCCCAAGTCAAAATAGTCACAACCAATGTCAAAATAGTCCCCTCTCCCCAAAAATAATAATAATCTCTCTGGCTCAACAAATGCCGGGGTACAATTTTGTTGAGAAAAATTCAAACTTCAAAAAAAATATTGTGTAATCTTAATACATTGTAACCAGAAGTTTATTACTCACATACATATAGTTCAGAACTATCTGCTGGTTAAAAACTTAAAAATTAAATATCAATTTGAAAATTATTTCTACACTGTGTTTCCGGTAAACCATTCACTCCTAATTGAAGTTGTATATATCCACCTGCATTCAAAATCTTAAAATCTTGCTTATTCTGTTGACTATTCAACCACATCACTTTTACAGAATATGGGCTAGAAGATGAAGATGTGAAGATGAAGCTGTGAGACAGGTGTAGATGACGATGCCTTGGGCAGGTGAAAAACCAAGCTGCTACCAATTGTAACACAAGTTATTTGTTCATAGGAGGTTGTTGTGTAATTCAGTTTGTAGAGTGTCTTGGTTATGTGGAGGTATAGGAATGATATGTCTCCTAGGTAGCGCGTACAACTGTAGCTGGAGTGACAAAATCTATTAAGTTGAAGACGGAGAAGAAACTTTCACCGAAGGAATAGTAACTCAAATAGACAAGGATTATAGGGTTAGGTGTGTTGCATTGGAGAGCAATCGACTATCAAATCACTTGACAGAGAGAGACAGTGAACGCAGAAAGTGGAGCAAGTGCATAAAGAAGTGAGGACTGAGGGGAGAGGGCCCACATTAAATATAGGAATGGAACACAATGGATTGTGTGTAATTGTAAGTTGAATTAAACGCACTGACGGTAAATGGCTAAGGGAATCTAGGATGTGGTTTTACACTCAGGTCTACGCAGACTGAGCCAGTGCGACCACACAAATGGAGACAGGGTGTCTCTGTGACCACAAAGTAATTTGAAATAATCTTAAAGATGTCAATTGTAATAAGTAAGGCTAATAATTAAAGCATTAATTATGATTTACTCAAAATCTGGGCTACAATAGCTTTACTGGAAGTGTTTGTCTGAACGCAAATGTAAAGTGGTTTTTCAACAGCGCCAGAAGAACACGCCAGTCACTGAGTCAGGTTTATTTCGGTGCACTGCAAGGAACAGACTGTACTGACGCATCGCGCCCGTGGTCATAGCACGCCGTGCATATGGCGCGCACAGCTGAGTGGGTGCCTTGATTATTTGCATAACAAAAGCGTGTCCAGGGTAGTGCTTCTGAACTGAGCAAAACTCAGGTCATGGTCAGGTCAACTTCACTCACTCTTTAACCAGGCATATTTCTCCAAAAATTCCATTGGAGCAAAGAAAAGGTGCTCGGTATTTCACCAACGTAGTTGACAATTTTTAAAGAGACATTTCAATATTTTCATCTGAAAGTTTCTGAACCACGAAACCACATCCAAACGCTTGGTGGCGCTATTCAACGCTGTCACGTTGTCCACTTCTCGATTCGAAACAAGTGGACGTGTCCAAACAAAAAGCGGGCAGATCACTTCGCAGCCAGGTGTAGATAGTTTGGAACGTAAGTCAGAGATATTTATTAACCCATCTTTATTTGTGTTTTAAGTTTCTTTTGTTTTCACGGGAATGCGTAGAGTACGTACGGCTGGGTCAAAGGGCATTTTTAAAAACCTCTATTCATTCACTGACCAACGCTGCACGTTTAGACATGTAAGATTTGCAATGCCCGCAATCGGTATCACTATCACTATCAATGCAATCATTTTTATCGGGGGGGTTACAGCTATTGCGGTTGTTTGTTTGGGTGGTTGTTTGTTTGGCTGGAAGTCCCAATACTTAATCACATTTTACAATTTGATTGGATTGCCACATGATTTAGAGTACAATTGCTCTGCGGCGCGGAGCTATGCTCTGCGGAGCGATGCTCTGCTCCGTGGAGCATTATCATTCATACTAGAGTAGATTTAGAGTACGTGGGTCTCATGTTCTTGAAAACATTCATATTTTTTATGGACTTTTCTAAAAATGGGAATCTAAAATTGACACCTAAAAACCTTTATTTCAACGCCGTTTTAATTTCAGCTTTTGTATTTTTAGAACAGCAGACATCAAAACAAGCAGCAGAGCGATATGGCAGGGTCCCAGGAAACAGCCATAGATCTGAGCGGTGTGACGGTGGGCTTCATAGGAGGTGGCAATATGGCACGGTCCATCATCAAAGGACTACTGAGTGAAAGTAAGCAGTTCAAATCAAAGTCGGTAGAAATTATTGCTTAGCACATTATTGATATAATTTTTTTTTGAAATTTTCTGTGCCCACTATAGCAAGTCCATAATTGGCCAAAGCTGGTTGGCGAGAGGCAGTTGTAGTAAAGTGACTTGCCCAAGAACACAAGCATGAACCTAATAACCAATTTGAAACTGGTCTTTTGTCATTCAATTACAGACGTCTTTAGACCTGACCAGTTTATCATCAGTGCACCGAGCGACAAGAATCTCAAGAAGTGCAGGGTATAATTTTTTTTCTTCAAAATAAACTTAAAGCCTTTTGAATTAACGTGTTGGGCGTGATCAGTAAATCCGTAGACTTGTTGAACTTCATTTACCTGATCTTCTAAGCGATATCAAGCAATCGAAAGATTTGGAAACCAGACTACCAACTGACTTAAATTTGCAGATGAAGTATATCTTCCCCTACAGGACTTGGGACTCCGAGTGACACACAGCAACACAGAGGTTGTCAAGGCAAGCGACTTGTTCTTCCTGGCATGCAAGCCATATCACATGGTCAATGTGATGGCGGAGATTCGGTCCTCTGTGCATTGCGAACAGCTCGTTATTCCAATCAGTGTTGGGACACCGGTTGAAATGTTTGAAAGGGTAAAACATCTTAAATAATACAGTTATTTAGAAACAAAGCTCTTCTTGTAAATTCTTTTTTCGCTTGGCTAGGGCTGTGCGGTATATACCAGATATCCGAATATTCGATCAGAACGAATATCCCAAATGGAATATTCAAAAATTTCGAACCTCTTGAAGATGACAAAAAACTCGACCCTGATATAATTTTATATATATTTGAGAGGCTTTATTATTTATGAGTCAAATTAGGCCCAAAAAAAGTCTCCGGTTTCTGGTATGCGCGCGCGTCGCCGTAGCCATGCGCGTTGGCAAAATGAAAACGTTTTTTTTTCAATGAAAGATGATGTCTCGAAACCGCCAAACGCACTGGTTTGACTAGAATCCTGCCGCTGCACAATTTTAACGTGTTTTTAGATTGGGTTATGGTCGAGAATAAGCTTTATATGGCCTCTCTGGGTCCCATATATTTGCACTAAGTTTAGTCGGGCACCATTTGCAGTCATCAGCCGACTTTTGAAGCAAAAAAATCAGGTAAAAAAAAAAAAAAAACGCGTCGCCGCACCACTTTTTGGGCAAGCTCCATACCAGAAACCGGAGACTTTTTTTTGTGTCCCAACATGTTTGTTTTTTTGGTGGACATCCAAGTTGCACGCATAATTTAAGAGTTTCTGTTAGAATATTAGCCGTAATTTACATCTTTCAAATCTGTCAAATCTGTTAATTGTTTCTGGTTATGAAAACAAGCAGTCCTCAAAGTGCCCTAACTAGGCACTGTATCTCGCAAGCCTGAAGAAACCTGTAGAGAGAAGACAATGAGAAGAAGTTACAGTTTTAGAGGCTGGAGGAAAACCCCAGAAGAATATTCTGGGGAAACCCACGGAATCAGGTTGGGACTGAAAACCCAATTTACAAAAATCAATCAATTGACTGATATTTGAAACACCTATATTTCTTGATTTCTTCTAAATGACAGCAAGTCAGACCGAATAATTCCATTGTGTATTTAGTATCAGTACATCTTTAATCCTAGTAAGCTTTGTGATGATAATTTGGTAGGTTATTTGGGGATATCACAGCGAAATGAACTTATAAGCATTAAACTTTACCGTTTTACAGGGATTGCCACATGCGCGCATTATCCGTGTCATGCCCAGCTTGCCCAATGAGGTTGCCGCCGGCATCGCAGCATACACGTCCGCCAGCAAAGCCACACCGGTTGAAAAAGCCATAGTTGAATCCATTTTCAAACCCCTCGGGTTCTGTGAGGAGGTGCAGGAGTCAATGTTGGATATTACGGCGCAGCTCGGCGGAGCTGCGTGTGCATGGGTGGGTACTAACAAAATTAAAGAAATTATCTTTTTTCTGCAGTAAGCACAAAATTTCAACAAGTTTGAACAGCAAAAATTGCTCCGCCTCTTCGGAGATTTTGCTTATTTTCGTGCAAATGAAAGTTTCCATGTTTTTTTCTTTATTGCATAACAATTTGCAGAATTCAGATTTGGTAACCGTGTACTTCCCCTGTAGACTTGTTTTAAAAAAATACCCTGCTGCAATTACCCCAAAGGTCAACTCCATGGTAACGGAATGGCATTCACATTCTTTTTTTTTCAACTTCAAAGCATTTATACTACAAAATCGAACCAATGTCTTTTTTTTCTTACTGTGACCACTACCTTTTATTTCCACTTTCATTTTATGAAAACTTCTTTTGGTTAACGAATTACGAGTAATAACGGAATGACGCATGTCTATTTTTGCAAGGAATTGCCCCAACGTAAACCTTGTCAAATGTTGTTACGCTCATGCAGGTTTGGAATAATTTTTAACAATTCTTGTTTTTGAATGTCCAACCTTGTATGTCCCTCATTTCTTCATTTGACCAGTTTAAAATTCAACACTATATGAGGGAATTTTGTGAGATTGCCACTTGTCACAATTGAAGAAATAAACGTTGCGCTTTTTTTCGGTGACATTTCTTGTAGCATGCCATGATTATTGAAGCTCTGGCTGACGGCGCGGTCAAGATGGGACTGCCTCGCGACCTAGCCAACAAGCTGGCTCCGCAATCAATGCTGGTAAGACACATAGCCTAACATCTCTAAATTGTAAAGAATGTGCATTTCCATTAACTTTAACTCCCTAGGCATTTTTGCTAGGATGTAACCTTAATCCTGCAAAATCCTCCAACTGCCTCCATGTAAAAACAGCATAAAACTTCAATCCTGCAAAATTTTGTTTGTTTACCTTGTCTTGCAAAAATGTCTGTCGAGATTATGATCTACTGCAGATGTGGAGTGGCCAGGCCTCGTGGTTATTTGGCATTGAGTTTGTTCTGCTAAAGGCAGGTGAGTTCGAGTCTAGCCTGCAAAATCCTTGCAAGGCACTTTGTCAATACGTTGAGGCAGAAATGGACAAAGATGGTTATCCCATCCTGAAGTGGCAGTATTAAATCACAGGGTGTTTAGTATCCATACGATCTTTAAAACCAAGTATGCTTTTTGATAGTAATTCTATTTTAACTTTTGGGATAAATGCAAATGAGATTAGTTTCATGGCTGGCATTTTAATAGTACAATTTTTTTCACCCAACAGGGCGCTGCAAAACTGATTGTGGAAACAGGCATCCATCCGGCCCAAGTGAAAGACAACGTGACGTCGCCCGGGGGTACGACCATTCGCGGGGTCCACATCATGGAGCAACGTGGCGTACGAGGGGCCATGATGGACGCAGTTGAGGGCGCTGTTCTGTACGCGAGAGAAATTGCAAAACTGTGATTGAAAGGAAACTAACTTTGAGTTGATTTAAGTTTTTTTTCCTATTCATTGTATTACGCGTGTGCTCTGATTTTCCGGTACAAATGACTGGAAATATGAGGAACTCATTTTAATTCAGTTTTGAAAAAAAAAAAAATACTGAGTGACATCACAAGGGTCGTGAAGTGTCCTCCAATTGCTTTAATATTTTGCATTTTAACTACTGGATAACTAGGTACTGAGCAGTGTTGTAGTCAAGTCCATGACAAGTCCTCACATCACGGGTCCATCACGGGTCAATCACAAGTCCCCAACAAGTCCATCACAGGTCCTCACTAGTTCATCACAAGTCCAATACAAGTCCATCATGAGTCCACACAATTCCCCACAATTCTCCACAAGTCCCTCATAAGTCCATCACAGGTCCTCACTAGTTCATCTCAAGTCCTCACAAGTCCCTCCCAAGTCCACACAAGTCCCTCACAGGTCCTCACTAGTTCATCTCAAGTCCACACAATTAAGTCCCTTACAAGTCCTCACAAGTCCATCACAAGTCTTCCCAAGTTACCACAGGTCAATTATTAGTCCCCACAAACAAAAGTCCTCACAAGTCCCTCCTAAGTCCACACAAGTCTCTACAAGTCCCTCACAATTAAGTCCCTTGCAAGTCCTCACAAGTCCATCACAAGACTTCCCAAGTTACCACAGGTCGATTATTAGTCCTCACAATCATAAGTCCTCACTAGTCCCTCATAAGTCCTAGTCCATCACACGTCCTCACAAATCCTTCCCAGGTCAATGACCTGTACTCAAGTCCACCATATGTCCTCACAAGTCATCTAGTCCCAAGTCAAGTGATAGGCTATTCAAATAAACTCTAACAATGACATTCCTTCATTTGTCGTTCATGCTGTTTATGGACTCGTAACTGGACTCGACTACAACTCTTGCATTTGCCATTGTACCAGTCATGTTCAGCATCCTACCATTTACATATCTATTTTTTTATCTGTACGCTCTCCATTCTACTCAGTGGCCTCATATTGTGAACAAAATTACTGAAAATCCATGTTACCTTTTACAAACTGTAGTTTTAAAGAATATATCAAATAATTTTTGTTTTTCCGTTTTTTTTTCTGTGTTGTGAAACAAGGTGATATTTATCGATTTCATCTTTAGTTACTCTAGAAGTAAAGAAAATTTATTTTTCAAGTTGAAGTCTATGGACAGAGCATTACGGACACGTATTTGTTCCTGTCAAACATATTTGTAATGATTGCAAGGCCGACAGACTTTTTATGAAATTGAATGTTAGTTTGGAATTTGGACTATTAAAGTCAGGTGTTTTCTGTCACACCAAAGATCAATTTCTTTCATACAAGAAGAAATTAGTTCAATTATGAAGGACAATTTTTAAATTGTTCATTGGTCAATATTCCATCAAGAATAAAAAACAAATAAATTACTGAACAAATCACATATTTTTTTTTAAATTGGAGTTTTATTTACTTATGTAGACAAAAGTCAGGATGTGTGATACAAATATTATTGTATTAAAGGGAATATACAACATTTGCAAACATCGAAAAATAAAACTACCAAGTTTTTACGAAATACCTTACTAGGATGTTGGTAAATGACAGTCTAAAACATCCTGTAAAATTACAGCACCTGGTGTGAAGTCATTTTCAAGAAAATGGTATTTTTGTATACATTTCCAACAATGGTCGGCCGACCACCCTTGGGAAAACTTAACTATTTTTCAACTACTGCTTCAAAATTACAATTTTTTTTTCAGTCCAAATATTGTTTGCTATTGGTTACCTGTTCATGAACGGGTGCAGGCCAGCTAGACTGGTTCCCTTACCTTACAATTTTCCGACAACTATAAATTGATCCATTTTATCTTTAGTGGAGTCAGGGAACCAGACTACTTGAACATTTTTGCTTTTCTTGGTTTTTCCAGCATTTTCGAACACAAAACTTCAAACATGTTAGTGTAACAATATTTGATCTATTATTCTAACCCCCGAATAGTTCATTTCTAAAAATTACAGAAAAAGCCAATGATGTACATTCCTTTAAGTCTTTTTG
>CM057132.1:12170857-12460857 GCA_029964075.1 Patiria pectinifera | reverse complement strand
AGACAATAATTCAAGAAAAACACATTGCACTGCATGAAATTTCGTCCAATATAATCGGGATATAGGACACAAAACTGTTGAAAATCGACGAAAACCCTTGAAGAATAAATTTAATATGATTTGAAGAAATACAGTGTACTAATCGCGAAAAGTTCAGTCCAAATTCAAGTCACTTTTAATTGAACAAAAATAAAGCACTCTTTGTGGAGACGATAACTCAAGAAAAACACATTGCATTGAATTTAAATTGTGTCCAATAATTGTTCGAGATATAGGACACAAAATTGCTGAAAACCAACGAGAACCCTTGAGGAATAAATTTAATATGATTTAAATAAATACAGTGTACTAATCGCGAAAAATTCAATCCAAATTCAAGTCACTTTTAATTGAACAAAAATAAAGCACCCTTTTCTGGAGACTATAACTCAAGAAAAACATATTGCACTGAATTGAAACTTTGTCCAATTATGGTTCGAGATATAGGACACAAAATTGCTGAAAACCAACGAGAACCCTTGAGGAATAAATTTAATTTGATTTAAAGAAATACAGTGTACTAATCGCGAAAAATTCAATCCAAATTCAAGTCACTTTTAATTGAACAAAAATAAAGCACTCTTTGTGGAGACGATAACTCAAGAAAAACACATTGCATTGAATTGAAATTGCGCCCAACAATTGTTCGGGATATAGGACACAAACCTTTTAAAAATCGACGAAAACCCTTGAAGAAAAAAATGAATATGAGTTAAATAAACACAGTGTGCTAATCGCGAAAAATTTAATCCAAATTCAAGTCACTTTTAATTGAACAAAAATAGTACTCTTTGTGGATCCGATAACTCAAGAAAAACACATTGCATTGAATTGAAATTGCGTCCCATAATTAGTCGTGATATACTACACGAACTTTTTGAAAGTCGACAGAAACCGTTGACGAAAAAAATTAATATGAATTAAATAAACACAGTGTACTAATCGCGAAAAATTCAATCCAAATTCAAGTCACTTTTAATTGAACAAAAATAGTACTCTTTGTGGAGACGATAACTCAAGAAAAACTTATTGCATTGAATTGAAATTGCGTCCCGTAATTAGTCGTGATGTACGACACGAACCTTTTGAAAGTCGACAGAAACCGTTGACGAACAAAATTAATACAGCAAAACAAAAACTACATTGTTTTGGGGCACTTTCGTACATTTTACCAACATCAATTTCTTCCAAAAGAGGGCGCGCTACACAAGTATTTGTCACGACAGTGCGCGCACGTGCAGGTGTGGCAGGTAATTCTGTCCCCCCTGGTAAATGTGTCCCCCGGACAGATCTACCGGGTCGTGACCCGGTAAATCTGTCCGGGGGAACACTTTTACCTAGGTAAACCTGTCCCCCTCTAGGTAAATCTGTCCCCCTGCACGACGTTAAATGTGTCCCCACTGGTAAATGTGTCCCCGTGCAACGTCACAAGTCTAGCATCCAGACTGTATATTAGTGAAGTTATTAACTGTTTTTGCGCGGCGCCTTGCTAAATTCGGGAATGGTGCTTACGTCAGAGCACAACTCCTGTTTTGATGACGACTTCAGGAGCGAACGAGCGTATAATTTTGCCAATTCTCCTCATTGAAGTCCGCCATTATAACAGTCACACGCGTATCGGCGGCTGATGCGCGAGGGCGCTAGCGATAGGTTGAGTATTACTACGCGTGCCTTCTTGCAGAAACATAGATCGGTTGATTAACATCTAAACCGGTAAACGTTAATTTCATTTTGATAATTATTGATGAAGGGTGGAAAAATCTAAAAAATGTATACCTGTGCGCTGAAGTTATTATAATAACATCAATATAACAACTTATGCGTGCAAAACCAGGGGGGACAGAATTAACTGGAGGGGACAGAATTACCTGGAGGGGGACACAATTAACGGGACAGGGGGGACACTTTTACCTAGGTAATTCTGTCCCCCCGGACACTTTTACCGGGGGACAGAACTACGCGTGCCTTCTTGCAGAAACATAGATCGGTTGATTAACATCTAAACCGGTAAACGTTAATTTCATTTTGATAATTATTGATGAAGGGTGGAAAAATCTAAAAAATGTATATCTGTGCGCTGAATTTATTATAATAACATCAATATAACAACTTATGCGTGCAAAACCAGGGGGGACAGAATTAACTGGAGGGGACAGAATTACCTGGAGGGGGACACAATTAACGGGACAGGGGGGACACTTTTACCTAGGTAATTCTGTTCCCCCCCCCCCGACACTTTTACCGGGGGACAGAATTACCGTCCACACAGGCCAGTAAATCGGTCCGCCCAGATCCGTACCCATATGCGTGTACAACTTATTCATTTCACGGCGGCTCGATAAGGCTTTCAGGTGGGCGCAATTTCTTCCTCGCCTAATATATGACCCAGGTTTGATCGAAGTCCTGCCTAGGCCTGGTCTGCATGTTGATTTGGGTTTTTCAGTCCTTACCTGATTCCATGAATTTTTCCCAGAATATTCTTCTGGGGTTCGGGTACTGATCTGAAACTTGTTGAAACAAAATTGCCCAACCGGTAGCCGAGTATATAGGGGGCGCTCTTCATCTGTCCCGATCTTTCATAATTCAGTAGATTGCTGCAAACTTTTGAAATGTAATGATAGCCATTAAGTTACTCTTTCTTCTTCTTCTTTTTTGTTTGTTTATATTTTTCTTTTCTTTCAGCGTTTCTCTCCATTTAGTTTGGGGGGTGTTCACTTTCGGTACGGGTATGGTACAACCAGTCAGTGGAGGTAGGTACGGACATGATCCAGTCTCTAAATTCGACGTACTTTACTACATCCATGATACATATTTTTCTCAAAAAGTGTATCTATAGCTCCAACTTTTCTGCAATATTCAACAAATACTTCCGGATGAAATAAATGTTCCAAATCGGGATGACACAGCTTGGCCATGCATTTCTTGGGAATAATAAGCAGACGATAACTCTCCAACGCAATTTTATTGCGGTAAAATCAGGCAGAATATCACAGTCATTGTTATTGGTCATTGCGTTGCAATCTTTACCATTCCAACCAATCGCAAAGAACGACAAAAAGAGTTCGGTAGAAACATCTGGATGATTCGGGAAATGTAGTCTGGTTCCTGCCGCGATACAGTTTTCTTCATTTTGCGTCATGCGACCAACGGGCTAGGTACGGGTAGCAGACTGTGCGCTACACGTACGTAGAAAACTCGAGAAGGAGTGATCCTCGTGAACTTACGATTTGGAAGTTTCGAGCAAAGGCCTCAGAAATGTCTAAATTCGGCGGATTTTCGGAAAGTCCTCTAAAGACACGAATGACAAGACCAGTGGCAGACGACGATCCTTTACCAGACGGCTGGGAAATGTTGATCGACCCAGAAACGCAGTGGCCATTTTACGTGGATCACAGAAGCCGTCGGACGAGTTGGAAAGACCCAAGGCAGCCCCGACGTCCAAACATGTCCAGCCCGATGCAGGTAAAACTTGACGCCTAATTTAATCCCACTCCCAGTTTTATTTTGCAGCCCTAACCGGCTGATTTTTTTGGGGAAAGAATGTTGTTTCCTGACGCCACTTTTATCATCAAATATTAGGGAAAAGTGTTGCAACCTGACGCCACTTTCTTCTTGTTTAACATGTTTAATGACAATGTAATGTTATGAATATGAAATTGAAAGATCATCTCAATCTAGACCCGTGAACAATTGAAATAGGTCATAAGCCATTAAGCAGATTACAATGAAAATATGTCCCATCATGCAACTGTTGCTGAGCGTGATGGGATGTCTTTTCATTGTAATGCCCCCCCCCCAACAAAACAAATTTCAAAGATGGCGGTATCTGGGAAACGGCTTATTCATTGCACATTGTTGCAAGAAAAGACATGAATCTGGGACTGAGAAACGTTTCCAAATTTGTTAGGAAATAGAACATTTTCTTGACTCTCCAAAGACTTAATACACAGCCGCGGAAGTGGCTTCAGGTTACTCCTAGAACTATGAGGCTCCGCGTGAGCGGAGCCTCATAGATCAAGAAGCCCGTAAAATTGCCTGCAGCACAAAACACTAATAAAGTACAAAAACGTCCATCAAAATGCAGCCATTTCACAGAGAACCGCCGCACAGTTTGCCCCTATACTCCGTACTTTATCTCTTGACATACTCACGTATCTTGTGCGGAACTAACATAGGTGGATTCTGTCGGTTTTTAGGCCAAAATGATGAAAAATATGCCCTTTCCGCACTGAGCCAACCTGACACTTGAAACGTGCACGCATATGATCGAGCGATGATTTTCGGTTCGCTCGGAGCGCGCCGCGGGGGGTACGGTACATGCACTTGTACGCATGCACATACTTGTACCGTACCCCCCGCGGCGCGCTCCGAGCGAACCGAAAATCATCGCTCGATCATATGCGTGCACGTTTCAAGTGTCAGGTTGGCTCAGTGCGGAAAGGGCATATTTTTCATCATTTTGGCCTAAAAACCGACAGAATCCACCTATGTTAGTTCCGCACAAGATACGTGAGTATGTCAAGAGATAAAGTACGGAGTATAGGGGCAAACTGTGCAGCGGTTCTCTGTGAAATGGCTGCATTTTGATGGACGTTTTTGTACTTATTAGTGTTTTGTGCTGCAGGCAATTTTGCGGGCTTCTTGATCTATGAGGCTCCGCTCACGCGGAGCCTCATAGTTCTAGGAGTAGCTTCAGGTTGCAACTTTTTGCAAATATTGATTTTATAAAACAGAGGCTTTTTGCATGCACAGTATGACATATTTCTCTATTCTGTTTTATACTTTCTAGTTCTACATAACATGTGCGGGTAAATACAGGGCGTACATTGTGACAAGAATCTGTAATCCTAAATTGTACTCAAATTTTAATAAAATGATTTCTTTTGGTTTTTGTTTGCATAGGCCTTCATGGATTCAGCAATCGGTGGAGACAACTTCTTCCGCAGTACTTTTGACAACCAGAACCCCTTTTGGCAAAATACATGGGATCCATTCAATCGCAGCCCCAGAGGGAGCCCTTCCGTGCCGCGCCGGGCACAGCATGACATCCGACGCGCCCCGAGCCCCCAGCCCAGCGGCAGGCGCACCCCAACGCTGGACAGCCAGATGAATCGAATGCGCATGAACGAGTCTCCCCATCAGTACGTGGAAACAGACTCGCTACATCCCCAGGAACAGGTGTACTCGTCAAGTCCAAGAACCGATCAGCATCATCACCACCATCCACCCAATGAATCCCGTAGAATACCCATCACCGAGGAGAGTCTACACTCTCATGTACAGGTACCCCAGCGTGACTACCCAATGTCTGATGGGGAACGAGAGATCAATATACCCATAAGAGTTGAGGGCCGGGACTGGGAGTACGATGGGAACACTGCTCCAGCACGTCCCCACGGAGAACCCATTCAGAGTTCTCAGGCTCGCCCCAGAATGCCTCCACAGACCATGCCTAAGCCAGTACCCACGCCTCAACATGTGCAACCTCAAGAACCTCATAGACAAGATGTGCACATCCGAGAATATCAACAAGATCCTCGGCAATATCCCTCCAACGATGGTCCCGTGCCGTACCCCATGCAACACGAGCCCGAAGTCGAGCAGAGAGACCTGAAAGAGAGGAGCCGGGGCGCTGGGAACCAGGATGCCAGGACCCAACAGGATGAGCCTCTGCAGTACCAACAACCACAGCCGAGGGGCCCACAACAGGGTCAGGTTTCCCAAGAAAGAGACCAGCCGCCCACAAGCGGCATTGAAACGGATTCCCCATGCAGGCCAGAGAACGGAAGCCGGGAGCCAGGGGTTGCCCAGGGGGAGGAGCCCAAGGTGCCACCCCAGGTCACCCAGATCCGCGCCATCCAAGCAAAAATCCTGGACGTGGGCGGAGACATTGAGGACTTTGTTGGCCGCAAGGGTACCAAGGAGTACCTGCAGATTGAGGAAATGCTGATGAGGCACATGTTGGAGCTGGACAACGTGGACACACTAGGTAACGAGCACATACGCGGGGAACGGCGGATGGCCGTTGTCACGGCACAGACGCTGATGTCGCGGCTGGAAAAGAAGGCTCTGCCTGCAGATGTTTAGAGTGGGGAAAAAAAAGCCCAGACGAAGGCAAAGAACACACTATGACCTGATCACGAAACTTTCTAGTCTTGGTTTCAGGCTGGATTTACATTGTTCCCTCTAGCAGCTCTTTCCTAGCAAGCATGGCTAAGTAGGCACGCCAGCAGAGGGCGCTATGATGAAAATGAATCAAATTCACTCATTTTGGTATCTCTACAAAGAAATTCCTAGGATACCTCAAGTGCGTGACATTTAAAAGGTAAAGGTAAAGGTCCCATAGCCATTACTGGCCGTAGGGGCAGTGGGATGTTAGAGGTCCACTGTGTCTTGGGCGCGGCATATGAGTGGCGGGGCCCAGTCCTCTCCTCTCGCCGTCTTACCTTCCCTGAACGAATCAGGCACCCATTTTACTGTTGGGTCGTCAGAGAGAGTTTTCCAGTTTTTGGTTCAAATGGGATTCGAACCCCCAACCTTTAGCTCCGTAGCTCCACGCTCTAACCGCTCGGCTACGAGCCCCTACTAGCATTCACTTGACTTGACTGGCATTTACTTGACTTATAACATGCTTGAGGTATGCATGGAATCTCTCGGGTCCTTGTACCAAAGCAACTTTAAGACCAAGACTAGAGAAATGCATTGGGTGGATTAGAGACGAAAGCCATATATGATGGAATTTTTCATTTGGAGACAGTAAGGTGGAATTAGAGACAAAAACCGTGTATGGTGGAATGTTTCATTTGGAGACAGTAAAACTTGATACATGAGATTGATTGTGGTATGCGCTGCAATATTAATTTAAAATCAACTATCTAACTTTTACAAGCTTGGTTGTCGAGGGTTAAGGTGTCTGCACTAGTTACATATAACCACAGGTCAGGGGTTGTATTCCCAGTGTAAGCAAGTGAATTGTTGGACAAAACTGCCTGCAAGCTCTCGGGTGTCACTTTAGTATTCAGTTACACTTATAAACTGCCACTCATAAATACCTAAGACAGTTCACCTATTTGTATTCCAATTGTAAATTACATCACCCCGACGCAAAAAATCCATCTTATGAGTATTCCAATGGTCGAGAGCCTGTCACGTGGGTGGTTCTTTAAACGGATGAAAATCACCAACTGCTTAGTTTTAAACACTTTTTTCCTGGCACCGCTACATTTTGCACCACATCGCGCAGTACCCACCTCACCTGCGCCAATCTCCATATTAGGAGATTCTTAGTACTACTCGCGCGAGGCGCATACCATGAACATAGCTAGAGGAGTGTTTCACATAACATGAAGTAAAATTATTCAACAAAATCGTTGGAAATTGATAATTGTTGACTTATTTCGACTTTCTGACCGAAATGTCTTCATGAACGGGAATAAATGCATTGTATTATGCTTGGCCGGTATGAAACAAGTACCTATATTGGCCTTGAGTGTCCAGGCCCTTAGCCGGTTTAAAAGTACTTGTTTAAAACTGGCCAAGCACATATTCCCTTTTTAGTAACTTGGCTAAAATCCAAAGATTAAGACAAAAACTGCTATATTTTGACCACAAACAATATTGAACTGGCATACTTACCTAAAACTGCACAGGCCACAGGGTACAAAATATAACTGGTTTCGTTCGGATAAAAGTGGAAAGGGTTTTTACGCCCACATTTTCTATAATTTCATATTTTATTGAGTCTGAGATGCACCTTGTTTCTTCTGATCAGGCCTCCAATAAGCAACTCCAGATGCTGACGCATAATAAATGTATTCATAAGAACGGCCTTGGCTGTAAAGAGTTAAATTTATGCATTATAGCTGAAACATGTGTACTGCTTAAATTATATCATGTCCTCAAAATGAGGTTTGTAGAGTTTATTTTTGTATGCATGGGGAATGCTGAAGGGTACCTGAAGAACCACAGGGATACGTAAAAGTGGTGCTCCAATCATACTGAAAAAAAAAAAATTTAAAAGTGAGAATTCCCCCAAGCTGAAAAAATAACATGATGCGCCATACTTTAAATTATTCGCTACTGTATTTTAAAGTATTCACTACTCTCGAAATGGGCAGCGCCTTGCATATAATCAAATAAACAACATTGATCTTTTAATAAAATATAAAAAGTGTTTTCCAAGTTTTGCCATATTCAATTTTTTTAGTGTTTACCTTATTATACCTATTCCTTACTGTTGGGCAGTTCCGTAAAATCCAAAGTGTGCCCAGCTCTGACCACATGATGTACATGTACAGGTCGTTAAGGCGTGGTACCTTAGTTTGGTCTGTAATTTCCCCTAGAGCCAGACACTAGATACTTGTAAGACAGTAGGAAGAAACTATGCAATTTAATTTATTATTTTTTTGTTTTACTTAGATCACACTTCTTTTTTTTTTTTTTTTTTTAAATAAATTACATATTTTTTTACCACATTTATATAATTACCCCCTTATTGTTTAGTGCCTGAACAACTTTAAATTGGTAACCTGTAGTAAATGGGACAGGGTGATATTTATTTATTTAATAGGATTAATACATTTGGCAATGAATTTTGAATTGTTTCAATTTTAAAAACTATTTCCACAGGAATGTTGCTCTTTACTGTAGGTGTAAAATATAGGTGTGTTAATAACTATGCTCCAGAAATCCAATGTGATATCATTATGTATTATATGAAGTACATGTACAGCACGTTTGTTTATGGTGTAAATTGAGGATTTTCTATTGTTCATCATCATTGATCTTTTGTTTATACTCAATTTTTTTGCAACAGCTCTCATTGGTTTGTACACGTTTTCTAATCGAGGTCGTCCTCGATTTGACTCCTGTCCTCGATTACTTGATGGTTATTCACATGTGTGTCCTGGCTTTACGCCATAAACAAACACACGTACATGTCTCTGTCTTACATGGACTTACAAATAGTATTGAATCATGTCAAAAGATGAATAAACATGTCCATGTACATGAAAATGTGTCGTACATGTGTGGAATGCATTGTGTATGTATAAAAGTCACCTGTGTTAGTTCAGTCCGTGTGTTTTTGTATACTCAACAAATGCGAATCTCTTGTACAGTTTAAATTAAATTTGGCCAAAAATGTACTTTTCTCCAAACAATGCAGCAATTCCTTTGGAGGTAAAAGGAGCCTTTCTTTGTTTGAGAAAACAATTCACACTTTTGACTGATTTTACCACCAATTTTTGTTGACATTTCATGTTAAAGGCCATCCGTCCACAAACTGCACTGGAATGTGTTCTAGGGTCTCTTAGGCGTCTTTCCTGCAAGTTTGAAGCAATTTCATTTTTTGGCCAAAATTGAAAAAAATGCAAGGGGCCTTACTTTTTTGATGAAATTTGGTCAAAAATTGAATTTTCTCCAAACAATGCAGAAATTCCTTTGAAAAGTCCATCCGTCCACCAGTTGCATTGGAATGTGTTCTAGGGTTCCTTCGGCGTCTTTCCTGCAAGTTTGAAGCAATTTCATTTTTTGGCCAAAATTGAAAAAAGTGCAAGGGGTTAGCCTTACTTTTTTGATGAAATTCGGTCAAAAATTGACTTTTTTCAAAACAATGCAGAAATTCCTTTGAAAAGTCCATACGTCCACAAATTGCATTGGAATGTGTTCTAGGGTCTCTTAGGCATCTTTCCTGCAAGTTTGAAGCAATTTCATTTTTTGGCTAAGAAAATAGCCTTACTTTTTTGGTGAAATTTGGTCAAAAATTGACTTTTTTCAAAACAATGCAGAAATTCCTTTGAAAAGTCCAACCATCCACAAATTGCATTGGAATGTGTTCTAGGGTCCCTTAGGCATCTTTCCTGCAAGTTTGAAGCAATTTCATTTTTTGACCAAAATTGAAAAAAATGCAAGGGGTTAGCCTTACTTTTTTGATGAAATTCGGTCAAAAATTGAATTTTCTCCAAACAATGCAGAAATTCCTTTGAAAAGTCCACCTGTCCCCAAATTGCATTGGAATGTGTTCTAGGGTTCCTTCGGCGTCTTTCCTGCAAGTTTGAAGCAATTTCATTTTTTGGCCAAAATTGAAAAAAGTGCAAGGGGTTAGCCTTACTTTTTTGATGAAATTCGGTCAAAAATTGACTTTTTTCAAAACAATGCAGAAATTCCTTTGAAAAGTCCATACGTCCACAAATTGCATTGGAATGTGTTCTAGGGTCTCTTAGGCATCTTTCCTGCAAGTTTGAAGCAATTTCATTTTTGGGCTAAGAAAATAGCCTTACTTTTTTGGTGAAATTTGGTCAAAAATTGACTTTTTTCAAAACAATGCAGAAATTCCTTTGAAAAGTCCAACCATCCACAAATTGCATTGGAATGTGTTCTAGGGTCCCTTAGGCATCTTTCCTGCAAGTTTGAAGCAATTTCATTTTTTGGCCAAAATTGAAAAAAATGCAAGGGGTTAGCCTTACTTTTTTGATGAAATTCGGTCAAAAATTGAATTTTCTCCAAACAATGCAGAAATTCCTTTGAAAAGTCCACCTGTCCCCAAATTGCATTGGAATGTGTTCTAGGGTTCCTTCGGCGTCTTTCCTGCAAGTTTGAAGCAATTTCATTTTTTGGCCAAAATTGAAAAAAATGCAAGGGGTTAGCCTTACTTTTTTGATGAAATTTGGTCAAAAATTGACTTTTTTCAAAACAATGCAGAAATTCCTTTGAAAAGTCCAACCATCCACAAATTGCATTGGAATGTGTTCTAGGGTCCCTTAGATATCTTTCCTGCAAGTTTGAAGCAATTTCATTTTTTGGCCAAAATTGAAAAAAGTGCAAGGGGTTAGCCTTACTTTTTTGATGAAATTCGGTCAAAAATTGACTTTTTTCAAAACAATGCAGAAATTCCTTTGAAAAGTCCATACGTCCACAAATTGCATTGGAATGTGTTCTAGGGTCTCTTAGGCATCTTTCCTGCAAGTTTGAAGCAATTTCATTTTTGGGCTAAGAAAATAGCCTTACTTTTTTGGTGAAATTTGGTCAAAAATTGACTTTTTTCAAAACAATGCAGAAATTCCTTTGAAAAGTCCAACCATCCACAAATTGCATTGGAATGTGTTCTAGGGTCCCTTAGGCATCTTTCCTGCAAGTTTGAAGCAATTTCATTTTTTGGCCAAAATTGAAAAAAATGCAAGGGGTTAGCCTTACTTTTTTGATGAAATTCGGTCAAAAATTGAATTTTCTCCAAACAATGCAGAAATTCCTTTGAAAAGTCCACCTGTCCCCAAATTGCATTGGAATGTGTTCTAGGGTTCCTTCGGCGTCTTTCCTGCAAGTTTGAAGCAATTTCATTTTTTGGCCAAAATTGAAAAAAAATGCAAGGGGTTAGCCTTACTTTTTTGATGAAATTCGGTCAAAAATTTGACTTTTTTCAAAACAATGCAGAAATTCCTTTGAAAAGTCCATCCGTCCACCAATTGCATTGGAATGTGTTCTAGGGTTCCTTCGGCGTCTTTCCTGCAAGTTTGAAGCAATTTAATTTTTTGGCCAAAACTGAAAAAAGTGCAAGGGGTTAGCCTTACTTTTTTGATGAAATTCGGTCGAAAATTGAATTTTCCCCAAACAATGCAGAAATTCCTTTGAAAAGTCCAACCATCCACAAATTGCATTGGAATGTGTTCTAGGGTCCCTTAGGCATCTTTCCTGCAAGTTTTGAAGCAATTTCATTTTTTGGCCAAAATTGAAAAAAATGCAAGGGGTTAGCCTTACTTTTTTGATGAAATTCGGTCAAAAATTGACTTTTTTCAAAACAATGCAGAAATTCCTTTGAAAAGTCCATCCGTCCACAAATTGCATTGGAATGTGTTCTAGGGTCCCTTAGGCATCTTTCCTGCAAGTTTGAAGCAATTTCATTTTTTGGCCAAAATTGAAAAAAATGCAAGGGGTTAGCCTTACTTTTTTGATGAAATTCGGTCAAAAATTGACTTTTTTCAAAACAATGCAGGAATTCCTTTGAAAAGTCCATCCGTCCACAAATTGCATTGGAATGTGTTTGAGGGTGCCTTCGGCGTCTTTCCTGCAAGTTTGAAGCAATTTCATTTTTTGGCCAAAATTGAAAAAAAATGCAAGGGGTTAGCCTTACTTTTTTGATGAAATTCGGTCAAAAATTGAATTTTCTTCAAACAATGCAGAAATTCCTTTGAAAAGTCCATCCGTCCACCAATTGCATTGGAATGTGTTCTAGGGTTCCTTCGGCGTCTTTCCTGCAAGTTTGAAGCAATTTAATTTTTTGGCCAAAACTAAAAAAAGTGCAAGGGGTTAGCCTTACTTTTTTGATGAAATTCGGTCGAAAATTGAATTTTCCCCAAACAATGCAGAAATTCCTTTGAAAAGTCCAACCATCCACAAATTGCATTGGAATGTGTTCTAGGGTCCCTTAGGCATCTTTCCTGCAAGTTTGAAGCAATTTCATTTTTTGGCCAAAATTGAAAAAAATGCAAGGGGTTAGCCTTACTTTTTTGATGAAATTCGGTCAAAAATTGACTTTTTTCAAAACAATGCAGAAATTCCTTTGAAAAGTCCATCCGTCCACAAATTGCATTGGAATGTGTTCTAGGGTCCCTTAGGCATCTTTCCTGCAAGTTTGAAGCAATTTCATTTTTTGGCCAAAATTGAAAAAAATGCAAGGGGTTAGCCTTACTTTTTTGATGAAATTCGGTCAAAAATTGACTTTTTTCAAAACAATGCAGGAATTCCTTCGAAAAGTCCATCCGTCCACAAATTGCATTGGAATGTGTTTGAGGGTGCCTTCGGCGTCTTTCCTGCAAGTTTGAAGCAATTTCATTTTTTGGCCAAAATTGAAAAAAAATGCAAGGGGTTAGCCTTACTTTTTTGATGAAATTCGGTCAAAAATTGAATTTTCTTCAAACAATGCAGAAATTCCTTTGAAAAGTCCATCCGTCCACCAATTGCATTGGAATGTGTTCTAGGGTTCCTTCGGCGTCTTTCCTGCAAGTTTGAAGCAATTTAATTTTTTGGCCAAAACTGAAAAAAGTGCAAGGGGTTAGCCTTACTTTTTTGATGAAATTCGGTCGAAAATTGAATTTTCCCCAAACAATGCAGAAATTCCTTTGAAAAGTCCAACCATCCACAAATTGCATTGGAATGTGTTCTAGGGTCCCTTAGGCATCTTTCCTGCAAGTTTGAAGCAATTTCATTTTTTGGCCAAAATTGAAAAAAATGCAAGGGGTTAGCCTTACTTTTTTGATGAAATTCGGTCAAAAATTGACTTTTTTCAAAACAATGCAGAAATTCCTTTGAAAAGTCCATCCGTCCACCAATTGCATTGGAATGTGTTCTAGGGTCCCTTAGGCATCTTTCCTGCAAGTTTGAAGCAATTTCATTTTTTGGCCAAAATTGAAAAAAATGCAAGGGGTTAGCCTTACTTTTTTGATGAAATTCGGTCAAAAATTGAATTTTCTCCAAACAATGCAGAAATTCCTTTGAAAAGTCCACCTGTCCCCAAATTGCATTGGAATGTGTTCTAGGGTTCCTTCGGCGTCTTTCCTGCAAGTTTGAAGCAATTTCATTTTTTGGCCAAAATTGAAAAAAATGCAAGGGGTTAGCCTTACTTTTTTGATGAAATTTGGTCAAAAATTGACTTTTTTCAAAACAATGCAGAAATTCCTTTGAAAAGTCCAACCATCCACAAATTGCATTGGAATGTGTTCTAGGGTCCCTTAGATATCTTTCCTGCAAGTTTGAAGCAATTTCATTTTTTGGCCAAAATTGAAAAAAGTGCAAGGGGTTAGCCTTACTTTTTTGATGAAATTCGGTCAAAAATTGACTTTTTTCAAAACAATGCAGAAATTCCTTTGAAAAGTCCATACGTCCACAAATTGCATTGGAATGTGTTCTAGGGTCTCTTAGGCATCTTTCCTGCAAGTTTGAAGCAATTTCATTTTTTGGGCAAAATTAAGAAAATAGCCTTACTTTTTTGGTGAAATTTGGTCAAAAATTGACTTTTTTCAAAACAATGCAGAAATTCCTTTGAAAAGTCCAACCATCCACAAATTGCATTGGAATGTGTTCTAGGGTCCCTTAGGCATCTTTCCTGCAAGTTTGAAGCAATTTCATTTTTTGGCCAAAATTGAAAAAAATGCAAGGGGTTAGCCTTACTTTTTTGATGAAATTCGGTCAAAAATTGAATTTTCTCCAAACAATGCAGAAATTCCTTTGAAAAGTCCACCTGTCCCCAAATTGCATTGGAATGTGTTCTAGGGTTCCTTCGGCGTCTTTCCTGCAAGTTTGAAGCAATTTCATTTTTTGGCCAAAATTGAAAAAAAATGCAAGGGGTTAGCCTTACTTTTTTGATGAAATTCGGTCAAAAATTTGACTTTTTTCAAAACAATGCAGAAATTCCTTTGAAAAGTCCATCCGTCCACCAATTGCATTGGAATGTGTTCTAGGGTTCCTTCGGCGTCTTTCCTGCAAGTTTGAAGCAATTTCATTTTTTGGCCAAAATTGAAAGAAATGCAAGGGGTTAGCCTTACTTTTTTGATGAAATTCGGTCAAAAATTGAATTTTCTCCAAACAATGCAGAAATTCCTTTGAAAAGTCCAACCATCCACAAATTGCATTGGAATGTGTTCTAGGGTCCCTTAGGCATCTTTCCTGCAAGTTTGAAGCAATTTCATTTTTTGGCCAAAATTGAAAAAAATGCAAGGGGTTAGCCTTACTTTTTTGATGAAATTCGGTCAAAAATTGACTTTTTTCAAAACAATGCAGAAATTCCTTTGAAAAGTCCATCCGTCCACAAATTGCATTGGAATGTGTTCTAGGGTCCCTTAGGCATCTTTCCTGCAAGTTTGAAGCAATTTCATTTTTTGGCCAAAATTGAAAAAAATGCAAGGGGTTAGCCTTACTTTTTTGATGAAATTCGGTCAAAAATTGACTTTTTTCAAAACAATGCAGAAATTCCTTTGAAAAGTCCATCCGTCCACAATTGCATTGGAATGTGTTTTAGGGTCCCTAAGGCATCTTTCCTGCAAGTTTGAAGCAATTAAATTTTTTGGCCAAAATTGAAAAAAATGCAAGGGGTTAGCCTTACTTTTTTGATGAAATTTGGTCAAAAATTGATTTTTTTCCCAACAATGCAGAAATTCCTTTGAAAAGTCCATCCGTCCACCAATTGCATTGGAATGTGTTCTAGGGTTCCTTCGGCGTCTTTCCTGCAAGTTTGAAGCAATTTAATTTTTTGGCCAAAATTGAAAAAAGTGCAAGGGGTTAGCCTTACTTTTTTGATGAAATTCGGTCGAAAATTGAATTTTCCCCAAACAATGCAGAAATTCCTTTGAAAAGTCCAACCATCCACAAATTGCATTGGAATGTGTTCTAGGGTCCCTTAGGCATCTTTCCTGCAAGTTTGAAGCAATTTCATTTTTTGGCCAAAATTGAAAAAAAATGCAAGGGGTTAGCCTTACTTTTTTGATGAAATTCGGTCAAAAATTGACTTTTTTCAAAACAATGCAGAAATTCCTTTGAAAAGTCCATCCGTCCACAAATTGCATTGGAATGTGTTCTAGGGTCCCTTAGGCATCTTTCCTGCAAGTTTGAAGCAATTTCATTTTTTGGCCAAAATTGAAAAAAATGCAAGGGGTTAGCCTTACTTTTTTGATGAAATTCGGTCAAAAATTGACTTTTTTCAAAACAATGCAGGAATTCCTTCGAAAAGTCCATCCGTCCACAAATTGCATTGGAATGTGTTTGAGGGTGCCTTCGGCGTCTTTCCTGCAAGTTTGAAGCAATTTCATTTTTTGGCCAAAATTGAAAAAAAATGCAAGGGGTTAGCCTTACTTTTTTGATGAAATTCGGTCAAAAATTGAATTTTCTTCAAACAATGCAGAAATTCCTTTGAAAAGTCCATCCGTCCACCAATTGCATTGGAATGTGTTCTAGGGTTCCTTCGGCGTCTTTCCTGCAAGTTTGAAGCAATTTAATTTTTTGGCCAAAACTGAAAAAAGTGCAAGGGGTTAGCCTTACTTTTTTGATGAAATTCGGTCGAAAATTGAATTTTCCCCAAACAATGCAGAAATTCCTTTGAAAAGTCCAACCATCCACAAATTGCATTGGAATGTGTTCTAGGGTCCCTTAGGCATCTTTCCTGCAAGTTTGAAGCAATTTCATGTTTTGGCCAAAATTGAAAAAAATGCAAGGGGTTAGCCTTACTTTTTTGATGAAATTCGGTCAAAAATTGACTTTTTTCAAAACAATGCAGAAATTCCTTTGAAAAGTCCATCCGTCCACCAATTGCATTGGAATGTGTTCTAGGGTCCCTTAGGCATCTTTCCTGCAAGTTTGAAGCAATTTCATTTTTTGGTCAAAATTGAAAAAAATGCAAGGGGTTAGCCTTACTTTTTTTGATGAAATTCGGTCAAAAATTGAATTTTTTCAAAACAATGCAGGAATTCCTTTGAAAAGTCCATCCGTCCACAAATTGCATTGGAATGTGTTTGAGGGTGCCTTAGGCGTCTTTCCTGCAAGTTTGAAGCAATTTCATTTTTTGACCAAAATTGAAAAAAATGCAAGGGGTTAGCCTTACTTTTTTGATGAAATTCGGTCGAAAATTGAATTTTCCCCAAACAATGCAGAAATTCCTTTGAAAAGTCCAACCATCCACAAATTGCATTGGAATGTATCCTAGGGTCCCTTAGGCATCTTTCCTGCAAGTTTGAAGCAATTTCATTTTTTGGCCAAAATTGAAAAAAATGCAAGGGGTTAGCCTTACTATTCTGATGAAATTTGGTCAAAAATTGACTTTTTTCAAAACAATGCAGAAATTCCTTTGAAAAGACCAACCGTCCACAAATTGCATTGGAATGTGTTCTAGGGTCCCTTAGGCATCTTTCCTGCAAGTTTGAAGCAATTTCATTTTTTGGCCAAAATTGAAAAAAATGCAAGGGGTTAGCCTTACTTTTTTGATGAAATTTGGTCAAAAATTGACTTTTTTCAAAACAATGCAGAAATTCCTTTGAAAAGTCCAACCATCCACAAATTGCATTGGAATGTGTTCTAGGGTCCCTTAGATATCTTTCCTGCAAGTTTGAAGCAATTTCATTTTTTGGCCAAAATTGAAAAAAATGCAAGGGGTTAGCCTTACTTTTTTGATGAAATTCGGTCAAAAATTGACTTTTTTCAAAACAATGCAGAAATTCCTTTGAAAAGTCCAACCATCCACAAATTGCATTGGAATGTGTTCTAGGGTCCCTTAGATATCTTTCCTGCAAGTTTGAAGCAATTTCATTTTTTGGCCAAAATTGAAAAAAATGCAAGGGGTTAGCCTTACTTTTTTGATGAAATTCGGTCAAAAATTGACTTTTTTCAAAACAATGCAGAAATTCCTTTGAAAAGTCCAACCATTCACAAATTGCATTGGAATGTGTTCTAGGGTCCCTTAGGCATCTTTCCTGCAAGTTTGAAGCAATTTAATTTTTTGGCCAAAATTGAAAAAAATGCAAGGGGTTAGCCTTACTTTTTTGATGAAATTTGGTCAAAAATTGAATTTTCTCCAAACAATGCAGAAATTCCTTTGAAAAGTCCATCCGTCCACCAATTGCATTGGAATGTGTTCTAGGGTTCCTTCGGCGTCTTTCCTGCAAGTTTGAAGCAATTTCATTTTTTGGCCAAAATTGAAAAAAATGCAAGGGGTTAGCCTTACTTTTTTGATGAAATTCGGTCAAAAATTGACTTTTTTCAAAACAATGCAGGAATTCCTTTGAAAAGTCCATCCGTCCACAAATTGCATTGGAATGTGTTTGAGGGTGCCTTAGGCGTCTTTCCTGCAAGTTTGAAGCAATTTCATTTTTTGGCCAAAATTGAAAAAAATGCAAGGGGTTAGCCTTACTTTTTTGATGAAATTCGGTCAAAAATTGAATTTTCTCCAAACAATGCAGCAATTCCTTTGAAAAGTCCATCCGTCCACCAATTGCATTGGAATGTGTTCTAGGGTTCCTTCGGCGTCTTTCCTGCAAGTTTGAAGCAATTTAATTTTTTGGCCAAAATTGAAAAAAGTGCAAGGGGTTAGCCTTACTTTTTTGATGAAATTCGGTCGAAAATTGAATTTTTTCAAAACAATGCAGAAATTTCTTTGAAAAGTCTATCCGTCCACAAATTGCATTGGAATGTGTTCTAGGGTCCCTAAGGCATCTTTCCTGCAAGTTTGAAGCAATTTCATTTTTGGCCAATATTGAAAAAAAAATGCAAGGGGTTAGCCTTACTTTTTTGAAGAAATTTGGTCAAAAAATGACTTTTTTTCAAAACAATTCAGAAATTCCTTTGAAAAGTCCATCCGTCCACAAATTGCATTGGAATGTGTTCTAGGGTCCCTTAGGCATCTTTTCTGCAAGTTTGAAGCAATTTCATTTTTTGGCCAAAATTGAAAAAAATGCAAGGGGTTAGCCTTACTTTTTTGATGAAATTTGGTCAAAAATTGACTTTTTTCAAAACAATGCAGAAATTCCTTTGAAAAGTCCAACCATCCACAAATTGCATTGGAATGTGTTCTAGGGTCCCTTAGATATCTTTCCTGCAAGTTTGAAGCAATTTCATTTTTTGGCCAAAATTGAAAAAAATGCAAGGGGTTAGCCTTACTTTTTTGATGAAATTCGGTCAAAAATTGACTTTTTTCAAAACAATGCAGAAATTCCTTTGAAAAGTCCAACCATCCACAAATTGCATTGGAATGTGTTCTAGGGTCCCTTAGATATCTTTCCTGCAAGTTTGAAGCAATTTCATTTTTTGGCCAAAATTGAAAAAAATGCAAGGGGTTAGCCTTACTTTTTTGATGAAATTCGGTCAAAAATTGACTTTTTTCAAAACAATGCAGAAATTCCTTTGAAAAGTCCATCCGTCCACAAATTGCATTGGAATGTGTTCTAGGGTCCCTTAGGCATCTTTCCTGCAAGTTTGAAGCAATTTAATTTTTTGGCCAAAATTGAAAAAAATGCAAGGGGTTAGCCTTACTTTTTTGATGAAATTCGGTCAAAAATTGACTTTTTTCAAAACAATGCAGAAATTCCTTTGAAAAGTGCATCTGTCCACCAATTGCATTGGAATGTGTTCTAGGGTTCCTTCGGCATCTTTTCTGCAAGTTTGAAGCAATTTCATTTTTTGGCCAAAATTGAAAAAAATGCAAGGGGTTAGCCTTACTTTTTTGATGAAATTCGGTCAAAAATTGACTTTTTTCAAAACAATGCAGAAATTCCTTTGAAAAGTCCATCCGTCCACAAATTGCATTGGAATGTGTTTGAGGGTGCCTTAGGCGTCTTTCCTGCAAGTTTGAAGCAATTTCATTTTTTGACCAAAATTGAAAAAAATGCAAGGGGTTAGCCTTACTTTTTTGATGAAATTCGGTCGAAAATTGAATTTTCCCCAAACAATGCAGAAATTCCTTTGAAAAGTCCAACCATCCACAAATTGCATTGGAATGTATCCTAGGGTCCCTTAGGCATCTTTCCTGCAAGTTTGAAGCAATTTCATTTTTTGGCCAAAATTGAAAAAAATGCAAGGGGTTAGCCTTACTATTCTGATGAAATTTGGTCAAAAATTGACTTTTTTCAAAACAATGCAGAAATTCCTTTGAAAAGACCAACCGTCCACAAATTGCATTGGAATGTGTTCTAGGGTCCCTTAGGCATCTTTCCTGCAAGTTTGAAGCAATTTCATTTTTTGGCCAAAATTGAAAAAAATGCAAGGGGTTAGCCTTACTTTTTTGATGAAATTTGGTCAAAAATTGACTTTTTTCAAAACAATGCAGAAATTCCTTTGAAAAGTCCAACCATCCACAAATTGCATTGGAATGTGTTCTAGGGTCCCTTAGATATCTTTCCTGCAAGTTTGAAGCAATTTCATTTTTTGGCCAAAATTGAAAAAAATGCAAGGGGTTAGCCTTACTTTTTTGATGAAATTCGGTCAAAAATTGACTTTTTTCAAAACAATGCAGAAATTCCTTTGAAAAGTCCAACCATCCACAAATTGCATTGGAATGTGTTCTAGGGTCCCTTAGATATCTTTCCTGCAAGTTTGAAGCAATTTCATTTTTTGGCCAAAATTGAAAAAAATGCAAGGGGTTAGCCTTACTTTTTTGATGAAATTCGGTCAAAAATTGACTTTTTTCAAAACAATGCAGAAATTCCTTTGAAAAGTCCAACCATTCACAAATTGCATTGGAATGTGTTCTAGGGTCCCTTAGGCATCTTTCCTGCAAGTTTGAAGCAATTTAATTTTTTGGCCAAAATTGAAAAAAATGCAAGGGGTTAGCCTTACTTTTTTGATGAAATTTGGTCAAAAATTGAATTTTCTCCAAACAATGCAGAAATTCCTTTGAAAAGTCCATCCGTCCACCAATTGCATTGGAATGTGTTCTAGGGTTCCTTCGGCGTCTTTCCTGCAAGTTTGAAGCAATTTCATTTTTTGGCCAAAATTGAAAAAAATGCAAGGGGTTAGCCTTACTTTTTTGATGAAATTCGGTCAAAAATTGACTTTTTTCAAAACAATGCAGGAATTCCTTTGAAAAGTCCATCCGTCCACAAATTGCATTGGAATGTGTTTGAGGGTGCCTTAGGCGTCTTTCCTGCAAGTTTGAAGCAATTTCATTTTTTGGCCAAAATTGAAAAAAAATGCAAGGGGTTAGCCTTACTTTTTTGATGAAATTCGGTCAAAAATTGAATTTTCTTCAAACAATGCAGAAATTCCTTTGAAAAGTCCATCCGTCCACCAATTGCATTGGAATGTGTTCTAGGGTTCCTTCGGCGTCTTTCCTGCAAGTTTGAAGCAA
Organism: Patiria pectinifera; assembly: GCA_029964075.1. Taxonomy (NCBI): domain Eukaryota; kingdom Metazoa; phylum Echinodermata; class Asteroidea; order Valvatida; family Asterinidae; genus Patiria; species Patiria pectinifera. Next base: position 12,440,000 of record CM057132.1, on the reverse strand, counting down.
TTTAATTTTTTGGCCAAAACTGAAAAAAAGTGCAAGGGGTTAGCCTTACTTTTTTGATGAAATTCGGTCGAAAATTGAATTTTCTCCAAACAATGCAGAAATTCCTTTGAAAAGTCCAACCATCCACAAATTGCATTGGAATGTGTTCTAGGGTCCCTTATGCATCTTTCCTGCAAGTTTGAAGCAATTTCATTTTTTGGCCAAAATTGAAAAAAATGCAAGGGGTTAGCCTTACTATTCTGATGAAATTTGGTCAAAAATTGACTTTTTTCAAAACAATGCAGAAATTCCTTTGAAAAGACCAACCGTCCACAAATTGCATTGGAATGTGTTCTAGGGTCCCTTAGGCATCTTTCCTGCAAGTTTGAAGCAATTTCATTTTTTGGCCAAAATTGAAAAAAATGCAAGGGGTTAGCCTTACTTTTTTGATGAAATTTGGTCAAAAATTGACTTTTTTCAAAACAATGCAGAAATTCCTTTGAAAAGTCCAACCATCCACAAATTGCATTGGAATGTGTTCTAGGGTCCCTTAGATATCTTTCCTGCAAGTTTGAAGCAATTTCATTTTTTGGCCAAAATTGAAAAAAATGCAAGGGGTTAGCCTTACTTTTTTGATGAAATTTGGTCAAAAATTGACTTTTTTCAAAACAATGCAGAAATTCCTTTGAAAAGTCCAACCATCCACAAATTGCATTGGAATGTGTTCTAGGGTCCCTTAGATATCTTTCCTGCAAGTTTGAAGCAATTTCATTTTTTGGCCAAAATTGAAAAAAATGCAAGGGGTTAGCCTTACTTTTTTGATGAAATTCGGTCAAAAATTGACTTTTTTCAAAACAATGCAGAAATTCCTTTGAAAAGTCCAACCATCCACAAATTGCATTGGAATGTGTTCTAGGGTCCCTTAGGCATCTTTCCTGCAAGTTTGAAGCAATTTCATTTTTTGGCCAAAATTGAAAAAAATGCAAGGGGTTAGCCTTACTTTTTTGATGAAATTTGGTCAAAAATTGAATTTTCTCCAAACAATGCAGAAATTCCTTTGAAAAGTCCATCCGTCCACCAATTGCATTGGAATGTGTTCTAGGGTTCCTTTGGCGTCTTTCCTGCAAGTTTGAAGCAATTTCATTTTTTGGCCAAAACTGAAAAAAGTGCAAGGGGTTAGCCTTACTTTTTTGATGAAATTCGGTCAAAAATTGACTTTTTTCAAAACAATGCAGAAATTCCTTTGAAAAGTCCATCCGTCCACAAATTGCATTGGAATGTGTTCTAGGGTCCCTTAGGCATCTTTCCTGCAAGTTTGAAGCAATTTCATTTTTTGGCCAAAATTGAAAGAAATGCAAGGGGTTAGCCTTACTTTTTTGATGAAATTCGGTCAAAAATTGACTTTTTTCAAAACAATGCAGAAATTCCTTTGAAAAGTCCATCCGTCCACAAATTGCATTGGAATGTGTTCTAGGGTCCCTTAGGCATCTTTCCTGCAAGTTTGAAGCAATTTCATTTTTTGGCCAAAATTGAAAAAAATGCAAGGGGTTAGCCTTACTTTTTTGATGAAATTTGGTCAAAAATTGACTTTTTTCAAAACAATGCAGAAATTCCTTTGAAAAGTCCAACCATCCACAAATTGCATTGGAATGTGTTCTAGGGTCCCTTAGATATCTTTCCTGCAAGTTTGAAGCAATTTCATTTTTTGGCCAAAATTGAAAAAAATGCAAGGGGTTAGCCTTACTTTTTTGATGAAATTCGGTCAAAAATTGACTTTTTTCAAAACAATGCAGAAATTCCTTTGAAAAGTCCAACCATCCACAAATTGCATTGGAATGTGTTCTAGGGTTCCTTAGGCATCTTTCCTGCAAGTTTGAAGCAATTTCATTTTTTGGCCAAAATTGAAAAAAATGCAAGGGGTTAGCCTTACTTTTTTGATGAAATTTGGTCAAAAATTGAATTTTCTCCAAACAATGCAGAAATTCCTTTGAAAAGTCCATCCGTCCACCAATTGCATTGGAATGAGTTCTAGGGTTCCTTCGGCGTCTTTCCTGCAAGTTTGAAGCAATTTCATTTTTTGGCCAAAACTGAAAAAAGTGCAAGGGGTTAGCCTTACTTTTTTGATGAAATTCGGTCAAAAATTGACTTTTTTCAAAACAATGCAGAAATTCCTTTGAAAAGTCCATCTGTCCACAAATTGCATTGGAATGTGTTCTAGGGTCCCTTAGGCATCTTTCCTGCAAGTTTGAAGCAATTTCATTTTTTGGCCAAAATTGAAAAAAATGCAAGGGGTTAGCCTTACTTTTTTGATGAAATTCGGTCAAAAATTGACTTTTTTCAAAACAATGCAGAAATTCCTTTGAAAAGTCCATCCGTCCACAAATTGCATTGGAATGTGTTCTAGGGTCCCTTAGGCATCTTTCCTGCAAGTTTGAAGCAATTTCATTTTTTGGCCAAAATTGAAAGAAATGCAAGGGGTTAGCCTTACTTTTTTGATGAAATTCGGTCAAAAATTGACTTTTTTCAAAACAATGCAGAAATTCCTTTGAAAAGTCCATCCGTCCACAAATTGCATTGGAATGTGTTCTAGGGTCCCTTAGGCATCTTTCCTGCAAGTTTGAAGCAATTTCATTTTTTGGCCAAAATTGAAAAAAAATGCAAGGGGTTAGCCTTACTTTTTTGATGAAATTTGGTCAAAAATTGAATTTTCTCCAAACAATGCAGAAATTCCTTTGAAAAGACCAACCGTCCACAAATTGCATTGGAATGTGTTCTAGGGTCCCTTAGGCATCTTTCCTTAGGCATCTTTCCAACATTTTAAATTAAATTTGGCCAAAAATGCAGAAATTACTTTGATGGTATGAGAAGCATAGATGTCTGCCCGACCACTCTACGTTTGTGTCTCAACAACACGAACCTCTAGTTTTCATTTATTTCTATCACAATATTTTTCACAAACTATTATGCAGTTTTAGCAGTTAAACAAAAGAGGTGGGTAGACTTTAATATTGGATATTCAGACTTTAAAATACTGAGACAAAACACCTTTTATTTCCTACTCAATTACCAGTTTAGTTAGAAATGTACAACTACCAATGACCTCTTGAAGTTTTTTTAAATTTAAGTCAGAATAAGACATTAATACACTAGTTCATATGAGCTATTTCTTTTGAAGTGGCACTTTTCCACTTTAGTTTGTCATGTTGTTTTTTATTAATTATCATCAAACTTGATATTGAGATATAGATACATGATTCGCATGGCAAAAGAAATTGTGCAACACTTTCATATACATGTTTTGCTGTCTACTTATATGTAAAATGTCTGCGCACAAAAACAAAACAAAACAAATGTTACCGCCTCTAGCAACAAGATGTTTTAATAATATTAACTGACAGAATGTTTTGAAAAACAAGGAAGATCACAGATTTGTGTCAGGAAATTTGAGAATAATTTCATCACATCAAAATTTTACAATCCTGGCTCCCTGCTTAACACTGCTTTTTGTGTGACTATGGGTCGGTTACCAGTGATGTGACCAACCTCAATAGTCTGGTCCCGGTTAGTTGACTAGACTTGTCAATGATCTTTGTAGTGGCATGCACTATGACTAAAGCCGTGTTGGCTTTGGGCTGGTTTTGGCAAAACTAACGGAGGCTGTTGTCAACTTAGACTGTCGTCAACTCACCAAATTAACCAATCAGACAGCAGGGAAGATAACTTCACAGCACATAGCAACCAATCAAATCTCAGAGGCTGAGAAATATTTTCATGATAACCAGTTTTCTAATTATGTTAATTTCTACACAATGCACGAAGTTACACAGTGAAATACAAGTCGTATTTAAACTTCTGAATTCATACCTACAGAAAAATCTCTTTATCCTAGCCTTTTATTAGTTTTAATCTTTGAAGTTAGAAACAAGATTATTGCATGTACATCTTTAGTTCAATCATTGCTTCGTCTCGAAATACGAAACAGGATTAGCACATTATGTGTTTATATACATTTTCAGCCCCAAAAGCCTACAATTGCATTACAAGTTGCTTCATTTCCATGTTCATATTTCTTCGACAAACACATGTTAGCCTAGAAATTTGTATTCCTCAAACCGCAAGCTTAAATGCCAAACGACTACAAACTGGCTTTCGCGTTTTCTTTTAAATGGCCAAAGTATTTTGGACAGTTTGTATGTTTTGAAGACATCTGTGATACAATCAAGCTAAATGAATCGTTTGCTGGGAATTTTCATTTGGAGATTCAGGCCAAAATAGGGCCACTTCATCACATCACTTTACAACATTTCTTGGTGTTTCGATTACCATAATTTTTGACCTACAGCATGCAGTTTTCACAGCAGTAATGCTGGGATTGTGCTCTTTCCAAATCTGTAAAAAAAAATTGACCAGGGTCGACAAACGACTCACGTAGCTCAATCACATCACATTTATTCTTCTACTGAAAGTTCCAGGGAGGGCTGTACAAGTTAAAGTAGTTTTATAATTTTGTTTAATACGAACGAACGGCAGGGGGAACAGTTGAGCAGTCTTCCTGGTTTAATGTCTTGTCAATCACGGGTCTGTACACCAAGTCCACCTGTGAAAAACAAAGGAAACTACAGGTGACAACATTTCAGGTGTTTTGATAATAATTTAGTATTTGATTATTCAAAACTGTACTTGAATGAGTTCTTTAATATTCAAAACTCGCCGATCAAGGTTTACACACGCCTGCTGTAAGTGCACTTCTCACTGGTCAAAAAGTGCATGCGGAAAGCTATTTGAATATCTGCTTGATGATCGAATATTCAAATATTATAATATGGATATTGAACCCACCTTTCCTGGCAAAAAGCTATTTGAATATTCGGTTGATGAATATTCAAATATTATAATATGGATATTGACCCACCTTTTCCTGGCAAAAAGCTATTCGAATATTTGGTTGATGAATATTCAAATATTATAAAAGGGATATTAAACCCACCTTTCCTGGCAAAAAGCTATTCGAATATTCGGTTGATGAATATTCAAATATTATAATATGGATATTAAACCCACCTTTCCTGGAAAAAAAACCTATTCGAATATTTGGTTGATGAATATTCAAATATTATAATATGGATATTGAACCCACCTTTCCTGGCAAAAAGCTATTTGAATATTCGGTTGATGAATATTCAAATATTATAATATGGATATTGAACCCACCTTTCCTGGCAAAAAGCTATTTGAATATTCGGTTGATGAATATTCAAATATTATAATATGGATATTGACCCATCTTTCCTGGCAAAAAGCTATTTGAATATTCGCTTCATGAATATTCAAATATTATAATATGGATGTTGAACCCACCTTTCCGGTGTTGAGGTCCGTGTCACTCAGGGTAATGAATATTCAAATATTATAATATGGATATTGAACCCACCTTTCTGGTATTGAGGTCCATGTCCCTCAGGGTGATGAATATGCAAATATTATAATATGGATATTGAACCCACCTTTCCGGTGTTGAGGTCCATGTCCCTCAGGGTGATGAATATGCAAATATTATAATATGGATATTGAACCCACCTTTCCGGTGTTGATGTCCATATTCAAATATTATAATATGGATATTGAACCCACCTTTCCGGTGTTGAGGTCCATGTTACTCAGGGTGTGCTTCCTCCAGTGCTCCTCAAAAGGCTTGGGTGTCTGACCCTCCAACGCCTTGCTGAAGTCATACTCATCAATACGGGTCTGAGGAAAAAAAATCAAAAAAAAATCTACATTTGACTGTTTGAGAGGGTGAAATCAGTGTTGTAGTCGAATACAATTCTATGAGTACAAGTATCAGTACGAGTACTTTGCCATGAGTATGAGTACGAGTACCGCTGGTGTGCAAGTCCATCGCATACCTTGAAGTCCTCCCGTGCGTGCGCCCCTCTGCTCTCCTTGCGCGCCTCTGCTGCCACCATTGTCTGCACAGAGTTCAACATCAGGTTCTGCAGTTCTAGGGCCTCCACCAGATCAGTGTTCCAGACGAGACCGCGGTCGTACACCTAGACATTCGCAATCAGATAAAAAAAATAACCATCAAATACTTTGAAACGGCAGACCAACAACTGCACTCCCAACGTCTTCCCCTCCCGTAGCTTTTGCAGAGGCTGGTCACCAACTGCCAGAACCCCTATGGATTAATTAAACCACATAGCTGTCAAGACCTGTTGAAGGGGTTTGGATAAGGTGTCCCTGAATACTGCTACAACTTTAACTGCAATTCTATAGACCTTATGCGTAGCAGCCATTGCCCTCTAATAGAGGGCAATGCCTTTGTTTTGCTGGTAGGCATGAGTGCACCTTTTGTGTCGTCATTGTCACTGAATTAAATCAATCACTGCCAGCCACTCAGCAGAGCTTAAACCCACCATATCTATTACTGTCAGTCGAGGCATGGTACCTTCAGTTAACAAAATTTGCCACAGCCCAATTTACAAAACTCTCACTTGATAGATTTTAACAGATAGTATATCTCTCTCCATACTGTCACTGAGAAAGGGAGGGTTAATGAATCTTATTGGCTAAAAAACTTCTATCATTCTTTTATGTGTTCAACTTTAAAAAAATATTGTAATGCACGTAGTCCCTTTGTGGTTTCTTGTTTGAAAATGTCTTTATATTTAATTAGGCGTTAGCTGGCATTTTGTCATTAGCCTACCTTCCAAAATGTGATTTTGTTAATTAACTTGTCCTCTAGAATATAAGTGATGCGATCAAGCTTTATGAGTTGTTTGTCGACCCTGGTCAATTTTTATTTTTTTTACAGATTTGAAAAGAGCACAATCTCAGCATTCCTGTTGTGAAAACCGCATGCTGGTACCATCTTTAATTAAAAAATTATGGAAGTCGGAACACCAAGAGATGTCATGAAGTGATGTGATGAAGTGGCCCTATATTGGCCTGTTATCTCCAAAGAAAAATTCCCGACAAACGACTCATTTAGCTTGATTACATCACATATATAAAAAAAATTGTTAGAAGTGAATACAATTGTTTTTCTTGAGCTGGCAAACTGGCCATTTTCAGGATAATGTACCTTCATGTCTTCCATAGTCTTGTAAGTGTCCATGATGAGATCCACGCCTTCCTTCAGGGTTTCACCGGTCCGGAACACCGCAGCGTTGTTCTGCATGACCTGCAATAACAAAACAAAAAAATCGTACTACTTACAAAGAAACTGTTACAGGAAAGTTCAAAACAATAAACGTTCCATGAAACTTTCATACACTTCATTTTTTTTATTTATTTGAACGGTCAAGGCGGATGGTAGCTTGTGATCAGTGTTTGTGACTCATGATCAGAGGGTCAGAAATTGAAAGCCAGCTCCTCGCTGTGTCCGTAGGCAAGCCACTTTACCCTCACTTACACCCCTCCACCCACCCATCTTTGTAAAAACCGGTAATCGTGGACCCCTATTGTCCCTAATCCTCATTCCTTTTTTTGTACTAACTTTTTACAAACAGCTCTCATTGGTTTTGTACACGGATTTCAATCGTGGACTATCGGTCAATCGTGGACGTATTGTTTGTGCCCTAACCCTTTTGTCCTAGGTCCACGATTGCCGGTGTTTACATACTCAGGAGTACAACTGGGTGCTTGTATTTGCTGAGGAGTAAACTACAATGGACTGGAATCCTTTCCAGAAGGCAGAAAAATATTCTCAGTCTTTTCACGTCAAGGAAAACTCAAATAAACGCAAGTCCACTGAGTCACCCTGAATCAGACCAAAGTTAAACACCAACCTTTCTACAGGCCTCTTCAACAATGCTTTGTGGAAATTTCTAGGATTTATGATAATCTCATTAATTAGGGACGTCTCAATTCATATCCGGGACGAGTTCCAGACAAGTTGCTGACATTGTATCGGGTATAAGTTGCAGGATTCTGAACAACTTCCCCGCAATCTTCCCCGCAATGAAGTTATCAGTATTGGTGAGTCAAGCAGTTGCTAATGAAAATTTCCTCCAGGACATGTCCGGGACAAATGCAGAGCTTCTTCCGGACAAAGTGAATGATTCTACCCGCAACTCGTCCGGAGCTCGTCCCAGATATGAATTGAGAGGAGCCCTTCATGTTCTTCCTTGGCTTACCTTCTGCATGTTCAGCCTGATGTCTGCCACCTTGGTACTGCCGTCAGCGTAGCGCAGCTTGTCAATGTTGGCAACGGAAGCTTCACCGGCATTCTGATAAATACGCCACAAATGAAGTGTGTGTCAAAATTAGGTTTGCCATTCACCGACGTATAAACACTGTATACTCAGTGTGTTACCTCCTGAGTGAAAGTTGGAAAAAATCACTCGGGTGGGACTTGAACCCACGACCTCCTGCTTTCTAGTGCAGATGTCTTACCGCTCGACCACCGAGATTGTGGGATCGGTTTGCTGGTTCGAATCTGATGTACATAGCAGCGGGTATCGCATATAACTATTCATGAGATGGATTTTGCGTCGGGGTGATGTATAATTTCAAGAGTGTGGTTACACACAGATGATTGGGTGTTAAATCTTGCAAGATTATGGGTTGAGTTTTGAGCTTGTCTGGAGCTGATCTGAATGAACTTGCTTCTTCAACGTGACTTTGACTGGATATGGATGTGTCATGATACCACTAACGTTGGCAAACCTGAGCAACATAGGCTCATGGTCTTGCTAATGGTCTTCCTGAGTCATTCGCTATGTTGAGAATTATAAAATCATGGATGTCAGATGTAACCAGCACAGGAAAAGAAGCAGACCCCAAATTTATAGAATGACCCTAACCCTGTCAGACGCAACACAGTACATCAGGTGTAAAAGTCTGTGTGACCTTGCTGCATTGAGCCATCAACACCAGTGCATAAACGGCCAATTCTGAGACAGTGAGAGCTAGTCCCATGGGACAATGCCATAGTTGTATCCTGCTGCAGAAGGTGACCACAGACTCTGAGGCAGTTTGGCCTTGAGATTGTTGATCTGATGGATCTTGCTACTCTGAGCAGACTTGTCATTTTGTGTTCGATGTTGCTGCATTTGACATGGTTTCTAGCCAGAATACGCTAGGGGGTTAGGGTTAAGCAAAGCTTACCGGTTTCAATTCGGGCTGGGCGTCGCCAGGTTTATCCAGCTCCGTGATAGTGTGAGCGCAGGCGCGACCAAAGACCACCAGATCCAAGAGAGAGTTGGCACCGAGGCGATTGGCTCCGTGGACCGAGGCACAGGCAGCCTCCCCACAGGCGTACAGGCCGGGCACGATCTTGTCTTCGCTGTTCTCGTACGTGATCACCTGCAAAATTGGAAGATGCGTTTTTTTGAGATTGTTGACCGACAAATGTAAGAAAAGATTACTTTTGTCTGCTATATAAGGTATTTTGAGCTGTTATGTTATGTACTGATGTTGTTTTTACCCATGAAATGTACAGGGTCAGTCATAAAAAACGAAATTCAAATGTCGGGACTATTGTTTCATTGAAGTTCTGCATGTGGCACTTTCAAAATCTAGGATATGAAAGCTCAACTCATAAGCTTTCTTTTAGTACAAGAATCATCAAAATCACTCATGCACTTTTCAAGTTACGGAATTTTAAACACAACCACCGTTTTAAGGTTCTGTCTGCAGATCACAAAAAGGTGTGCGTTCTTTCAGCAAAACGAAAACAATTCACACACATCCCTATGTGATTTGTTTTCGTTTTGCTGAAAGAACACATACCTTTTTGTGATCCGTAGACAGAACTTTAAAACGGTGGTTATGTTTAAAATTCCGTAATTTGAAAAGAGCATGAGTGATTTGAATGATTCTTGTACTAAAAGAAAGCTTACGAATTTGGGCTTTCATATCCTAGATTTTGAAAGTGATACATGCAGAACTTCACTAAAACAATGGTCCGACATTTGTGTTTCGGTTTTTTTTACTCACTCTGTACATGTAGATTGTAGTACATTGTATTTATTCAAGATGAACCCATTCAACCATACAGCACTGGTTATGGGATGGTTTTAGGCAGTACTTTGTGTAATAATTGAAGCAGTTTGAGGATACCGTTTCAGTTTGAGATTTAAACTATGTATGGCCCCGATGAGTAGGTCACACGCATGCAACCAACAGTTCCTAAACAAGGTTCACACATACACATACCTGCCCTCTGTAGTTGGTCGGTACCCCGCCCATGTTATAATGCACTGTCGGAAGCACGGGTACCGGGTCCCGGGTCACGTCAACGCCAGCAAAGATCTGCGCGGTCTCCGAGATGCCCGGCAGGCGCATGGCGAGCTGCTGAGGGGGCAAATGCGACAACTGCAGAAAGACGTGATCCTTGTTGGGACCGCAACCCCGTCCCTCACGGATCTCGATGGTCATGGAGCGCGAGACGACGTCGCGGGAGGCCAGGTCCTTGGCAGTCGGGGCGTAGCGTTCCATGAAGCGCTCGCCCTCGCTGTTGATGAGAATGGCGCCCTCGCCACGGCACCCTTCAGTGATGAGGCAGCCTGCACCGTAGATACCTACACACACAGAAAACCAATCCCTCTGCTTTATTATCAACAAAATCTTTGCTGAAATACCCTGCTGAACGCATGAACATACAACAGTAGTCAAAGTGAGAAGCCTTCCCTAGGCCTTTTTGCAAGGATGTAGCCTCAATTTGCCAGGATGGGTATGGTTCCTTGTAAATCATGCTAGGGAGTTAGGGTTAATGCCTTCTTCTCCTTAATAGCGATTACCTACCTATCCGACAAAAATAGTTTGAACTCATTTTTAATAACACTTGAACGGCAAATTACAAAGTTCAGGAAAATGTCACACCCTGACCCTAAATTTAGAGAATGACACATGCACGTCAGGTTTAATCTTAAGTCATGTACATATTAAAAATGTCAATATTAAGTACAATTTTTTTTGTCTTTTTTCCATTCATTGTTGGATTGGTCAGTAAATTTCGACTAAGTTTTCCAAACAGCGCCCTCTATGGAATCTTCACGGAGTCCATACCTGTAGGGTGGAACTGGACAAACTCCATGTCCTCATTGGCTATTCCCGCCCTGGTAACCATGGCGGTGCCGTCGCCAGTGCAGGTGTGGGCGGAGGTGCAGCTGAAGTAGGCACGCCCGTAGCCGCTAAAACAATTAAAGATACGAACAGCACCACATGAGAAAAATGACAAAACAATCCCAATGAGGATACACAATAACGATATGCATATATTTGAAAAGATAGAACATCACACAAGTTGCAGTTCCATATGACACAGCCTTACATACATATACTTGTGTGGAAGACCTTTATTTCCCTTCTTTTGTTCTCCTTTGTTCCTATTGAAATCTCAAACTCCATAGCGTTTCTCTTATGGGGAGGATAGATTTCTAAAGACTTCAATGTGGGGTCTGTTTCTATATTGTTTACTGCCCTGCATGAACATAACTTAAATCTTGCAGGTTTCGGTCAACTTGCCACTGTATTTGTAATGATGTTCCACAGATGACTGTGCGATTTCACTTTGTCTAAACAATTTTGTGGATCTTGCAGTGTTCTTAAGGATCCAGAAATCCTTACCCAGTGGCCAGGATAGTGTTCTTGGCTCTTATCCTGTGGATGGTGCCATCTTCCAGACACAGGGCAGTGATCCCTCGACACTCGCCGTCCTCCATCATCAAATCCAGGCCAAAGTACTCGATGAAATACTCGCAGTCGTAACGCAAGGACTGTATACAAGGAACAAATCATTAAAAAAAAAGTGCGTCCAGTGGTTATCTAGTCCTATTTCTAGTCGATGGAATATCCCCATGCACGGTGATGCTTTGTGATAGACTTGTGATGACTTGTAGTCCCTCACAAGTGTCCTACACCTGGGTTCCCCTCAAAATTCTGTGAGTTTTCCACAATAATTTTCCATAAATCCGTGAGAATTTTTTTGACGCACGTACGCCAAACTGGCAGATGTCATTACCAGGGTCACTGTCAAATTCCCCGATTTTTCCCTGAGGTATTTTTTTTTTCAAATTCCCTGAGTTTTTCCTGACTGGAAAAACGGAAACACTTTTCCAGGTTTTCCCTGATTTCAGAGTGGCTGGGCATACAGTCGTGTTTTACTATACTCTCGAGGACAATGCTTTGTGTTGCCCTTTGTCCCTGTAATATAACACTCTCCCATAGACTAAGCACATGAACCTACTACAGAGGACCGTTTCCAACAAAAGACCCAACTCCCGAGGACTGAAAGGATCTGTTGTTCTCCCTTTATGTGTCGGTCCTCGGGGTTATGTAGAACACGTACGTCCTGTACTTACCTGGCCGTACAGCGTGTGTAGCAATGAGTGGCCGGTCCGGTCGGCCACGGCGCAGCAGCGATGAGCCTGCCCCCCCTTGCCGTAGTCATAGCTCTGCCCACCGAAGGCGCGCTGGTAAATCTTACCCTCCTCGGTACGACTAAAGGGCATGCCATAATTCTCAAGCTTGTCAACAAAACAAAACAAAACAAAACAAAATCACAAATGAGTCACAAGTTGTTACAATTACTTTTGAGAAACATAACGTCTTTCGAATTCTGCACAAAAATGAAAGATAAAGATGTATTTTTTTTTCATTTGAAGCAACAAAATTGCTTGAAATCTTTAAGGAAATATACAACATTGGCTTTTGATTTTATTTTCAGAAATGGATGGATTTGGGGTTAAATGTTATAGCAAATATTATTACACTGACCTCTTTAAAGGTTTGAGCTCATAGATGTTCGAAAATGAAAGAAACAAATGCTGTTCTTGTAGTCAGGTTCCCTGACCCTACTTCAGACGGAACAGAGCAATTTATACGAGAATTGGTAGTTCGGAGAACCAGACTAGCTGGTTTGCACCCATTCACGGATGTGTTACAAATAGCAAACAAAATTTTAGTAACTTAATTTGGTAAATCTGGGGCAGTATTAAAAAAAAAGTCAGTTTTTTCCAACGATGTTCGGCCCACCATCGATTTTACTACTAGTTCTGTTGGATACCTCTATCACGGCTTTTGGTGCTTCTTCTGTCATGTAATGGATTGCATCTTGATCTCCCAGCCAATCAGAGCCCTTGACCGTGTCATACCTGTTCATGAATATTCAAACATGCTAATTAGATGAATACACACATTACATTGAGTACATGTATTGTGGAGTATAGCAGCACTTTTTTATTGCAATTCGCAATACAACAAAGTAGTGATGTAGGCATTTCCAACATTATGAAAGAAAGTGTAATGTCAGTGACAGAGCCAATTAACCACGATATCTAATTAACGATTCAAAGAAATGATCCAAAACTCCTAGTCTGTAATCTCCTTGACCATTACTAGATGATGGATGTATATTCGAACAATACATTTTCATTTTCACAGCGCTGCTAAGCAAAAAAATTTGCTTAGCACAAAAAAAGTCTGGCTTATCAAAGCAGATTACCAGCAAAAACTCCATGTGATTTTCGTGATAAGCAAACAGCTGGATACTAATCACGAGCAATATACATCACATGGAGTTTTGGCTGGTAACCTGCTTTTATTAGCCAGTCTTTTTTTGGTGCTAAGCAGATTTTCGTGCTTAGCAGTGCCGTGAAATTGGCGCCAGGTTTAGTTTACTCTTAAACCTGTAGCGTCTTTGCTTGCGCATCAGCATTGCGATCAAATTTCCCTCCAAATGGTCCCCAGACTCTCTCTTTTTAACCGTTGAGGGCGTACTTGTGCACGGAGTCTATTTTAAGGACACGTTCAAAATCCGTGGCTACGCCTTGAAATAACACACAAGTCTAAGGGGAGTGGCTGCAGCGGCTACTATAGGCGCATGTGTAATCTCTACCCATAGCCATGTGATTTGGACGCGGCTAGGTCTGGTATCTGTACTTACATATGCCATCTCCAGTTGTCTGGCTCCATGTTGCCAAGTGCTGCATTGATGCCGCCCTGTTGAAAAAAATATGGAGAGATTTAAGCCTTGTTAAAGGGAATATACATTTTTTTTTAAATTTGAGAATGGAAATGGATGGAATGGGGGGAAATAGCAAATAATAAAGCAATTACTTTTTTTTTTACTTTTTTTTGGGTTCGAAAATGCCAAAAAAACAAAAAAAGAAAAACAATTTTTTTCTTAGATTTCTGAGAAAGAGATTTAAGACAGAACAGTTTATACATATAATAGGGGGGAACCAGTCTAGCAAGCTTGTAGCTGGCTAGGTGGTTCATCGATTGCAAACAAGTGCGATGGTCAACTGATGCGATGGTCAACAAAAAGCCAAATTTTTTTTTTTCCAGCTGATCAACCCGATCCGATCAGCGTTCATATAAATTCAAAAATACCACTTCTCTTGAAAATGACAGTATACTAGGTGCCATGATTTTACAGGATGCTTTAGACTGTCATTCACTAACAGTCCAGCAAGGTATTTCAAAATGATTTGGTAGTTTTATTTTTTGATGTTTGCAAATGTTGTATTTTCCCTTTAACCCTGTTCAAATCCATCAGGTCTAATTTTCCAGCAGCTTCTAAGGGGCCGTCCCAATTCATATCTGGGACGTGATCGGGACAAGTTGCGAGTAGAATCATTCATTTTATCCAGAGGAAGTAATGGTTTCCATGTCCGGGTAGGACGGGAACCAGGTAATATTTCCTATTGAATTAATACACAGGTGTCTGGGTACCTGTGAAAGAAAGCCAGCCCCAAAATTGTAATCCCAGAAGTTGTCTGAAAGGCTTTATAGCTTAGCAGTGTAAACTGCAACTTTCGTGAGCGTCATCTATGCTACGAGAAGGCTTTCTTACCTGTGCAGCGACGGTGTGTGATCGTGTAGGGAAGAGTTTGGAGACGCACGCTGTCTTGAACCCTTCATGGGCTAGGCCGAAGGCGGCGCGCAGCCCCGCGCCGCCGGCTCCTAAGACCACCGCATCGTAGGTGTGGTCGACGACTGGGTAGTCACGAGCAATCTGCGACAAAATCAAAGATAAGTGTATGATGTCTGACAAAGCCGGACCATAACTTCTCTAGCCTTGGTCAAAAACTAGATTTCGATTTGATTCCATGAACATAGCACAGCTGTTTCCTGGTAAGTGCAGTAAAGCTGCTGAGGCAGAAGCTCGTCGCTATCAACAAGAATTTTTTTTTTTCAGTTTTGGGAACTTTGGCAGTGCTATCCGGGAAATTCCAAACATCCTTACTATTATTATGATTTCTGGTCATGAAACCAAGGATTCAGCCTCAATCCTTCAAAATCCACTAAAACAGTCTGAAAGATTTTGGAGGATTGAGGGTTAGGGTTAACGAGTTTATCGACAGGCTTAATTAGCAGGGGTA
Source organism: Patiria pectinifera (assembly GCA_029964075.1). Classification (NCBI taxonomy): domain Eukaryota; kingdom Metazoa; phylum Echinodermata; class Asteroidea; order Valvatida; family Asterinidae; genus Patiria; species Patiria pectinifera. The sequence continues at coordinate 12,424,692 of CM057132.1, read as the reverse complement.
ATTGTTAGGCACATAGATCTTTGTTAAATATGCTATGGGCTATATAATATTATTTTTTTCCCCCAATTCTTATTATAAAGTTTGCATATTTTTTTTTAAATTTTAGTATTTTAATAGCATAGAATCATAACATTTTGAAAAGAATTCCATACACGGACATCACTTGACACCCTGTGTACAAACCCTATGACTGAGACTGGTCTGAAAAGTTCCAAATGTTTTCTCACCAAATGCTTCGATAGTTTCCCTGCTAAATTTGACATTTTTACGACACGTTATTACTTTCTGATGGCTGGTAGGTCATTCATGTCATTGCAAGGAAAATTAGTGACGTCCGTATATGGAACTCTTTCTAAAATTTTTAATAAAATCTTGTCAAGAGCACTTGAACATTTTTACGATGGAATTTGGGTTAATATCCACTGCCATAAATTATTATAAATTAAGATACTCACTGATCCTGTCTTCACATTCCCTCCTGTTTGTCTCCCCTCGATTGTGAAATGGAACGGTCTGGCACCAAGTGATGGTGTGACCTGGACATGAGAAAGAATAGTTGAAAGTTAAACGTGCAAACTGGGACTGAGACAAATTCCAAAATAGTTAGAAAATACTTTGAAAATGCACTGGACTCCGGACCACCATCGCACATTAGGCATAAAGTTTGTTCACAACCAACATAGAGGGCAGGGTTTTGATTTTTTGAGGGAAATTTGGGGGTAAAATGACGATGACAGATCGGCGACAACACGCAACCTGAAAATAAAGATGGCGATCATCCCGCGATGTACCGTGAGCATGCATGGCGCGCTGAATCGCAAGGCACAAACCGCGCAGCTGCGCAGGAAAATGGAGATTTCTACCCCGAGAAACTGTTCAAAATTACAAAACGGGTGTCATTAGAAAGTCTGCTTTTGATTGTAAAGATGATTTTTGAACAATAAAAAACCTTTTTGCAAAAAAAAAAAGGGGGCCCTACACTACACGATCACCAACAAGTTTGAAAAAGTTTCTTGACTTGACTCTCCATAGACTTTATACACAACCTGACAACAGCCAGAGAGTGGCGAATATTCCAGAGTGGCGGTCTGGATAGTCATTCCTTCTTTCATTTCTTACACAGACAAAGAAACAAGTAATTCACTCACCGATTTCGAGAAATGACCAAGTAAATTGACGCCAGATCGGCAAGGTAACCTCAGAAGCGAAGCCATTTTGTACTTTGTTGTTGATTTGTGTGGAAATTTGTATTAACAGCAGACAGTGGCGCTGGCGTACGTGATATATTGCGAGGACAAGTGATTCAGTCTGGTGCGCGAACAATGGTCAAACGATATAAATTTCATTCCACGCACGGCACACCGGGTCTAAGACTTCCATAATTTACGTAAAAAGTTACCTAAGGCGATAGAGGGCGCTACGATAATTAATTACGTAAGACGTTGTATGTCAATCGTCACGTTTCCAAACACTTGATTGAGATTTTATTATTACGCAATGAGTATTTTAAAACTAGGTGAGCGCAGAAAGACATATATTTATAGCGCTCCCAGTAATATTGGACCGGACACCTACTTTGACTGAAAAAAAATAAAAAATTAAAGTGCATGGGATCAGGGCAGCCTTGACCGAGTTCATGGTTTTTGGAATTTACATAAATGGGGCGTGTTTTGAATATCGGTGTTACTCAGATCACATTGTTGATCAGATCCGGTGTCACATGAAAATCCGACTCCTATGAAAATCGGACCCCTTTTCCCTATTATTGGTTAATCCCTCTCACGTGACCAGTCACTTTCCTAATTACCATACTTACGCATGCGCGGTATTACCAATGAGTCCGAATTTCATAGAAACGTAAATTCACGCTACACCGGCGCCGGGCGATGCTCAGAGCGGGAGTGCCCGGCGAGCGCTTCTAGTCTAATGGGACCGGACACGTACTTTATTTGTTGACTGAAAAAAAATTAAAGTGGGAATATACTGCTTTGAAGAAACGATACTGGAGCCAGTACATTAAAGAACTGGTAATAAGAAACCATTTTCATTTCATTTCATTTATTATTTCTCAGGTCAGAACGCACATAGACAAAGAATACAATGCAAACATTTAAGGTAACATGCCAGTTTTATAAAAAAAACCAAAAAACAAAAAAAACAACAACCAATATTGATAACACCACTGAAGCATTGCCAAAAGTGAACTTCATCACTATCTGGTAGCTCTCCTTAAAGGGAATATACATCATTTGCTTTTGCTGTAATTTTCAGAAATGGATAGAATTGGGGGGTTGGAAATATACAGCAAATATAGTTACACTGACTTTTTTTAGGTTTTGGGTTCGAAAATGCTATAAAAACCAAGAAAAACAATCATTTTCCTGTAGTCTGGTTCCCTGATTCCATTTAAGAAGAAACAGAGCAGTTTACATATATTGGGGAATTGTAAGGTCAGGGAACCAGTCTAGCTGGCTTGTGCCCGTTCATAGGTGTGTAATTGATTGCAAACAAGTGCGATGGTCAACTGGGGCCAGTATTTGAAAAAAAGCCAGTTTTTCCAACGCTGATCGGCCGATCAGCGTTGGGAATTGATACAAAAATACCACTTTTCTTGAAAATGACAGTATACCAGGTGCCATGATTTTACAGAATGCTTTACACTGTCATTCACTAACAGTCCAGCAAGGTATTTCAAAATGATTTGGTAGTTTTATTTTTTTGATTTTTGCAAATGTTGTATTTTCCCTTTAAGAAAGCACAAAGAAAAACAAAAACATGCATGAATGAAATACCTGCAATCCCATCAAAAATATATTGCGGCATGTATTGGCCTATAGTTTACCAGCAGCAGCAAAACAGCGGCATGGTCAAGAAAAAGCAAAAAAAAAAGAAGCTGAGAGTAATACCCTGTTATTCCTCAAAGGAATTCACAAAAGATACAATGCACATTATAACCATGGAATGATATTCATAAATCTATCAAAACGTAAATAAAAAAATAAACAAGTCACTCAAAAACTAAAATATATCAGAAATATATAAAATATAGATAAACCACTCAAAAGTCAAAACCGAAACATAGAATATGGCTTTTTGAAAGCCTTTAAGATCACAATAAGATATTCTCAATAAAAGTAAACTAACTCTACATTTAGAGTCGTATCAGTCACCACAAATATCAAAATGGCATACTGTATGCCATTTTGATATTTGTGGTGGCTGATACTTTTGTGCGTGAAAACTTCTGTTTTGCCTCAACATGTTTTGCATACAAAACATTAACAAGCATATATATTATTAACATAAACATTAACAAGCATATATATTAACAAGCATATATATTTAAGATAATAAAAGACACAAACATTTAGATTTAAAGATACTTCCACCTGTAATATTGACATAAAAAAGTGACACAAAAATAAAATCTGAAGAACAGGGGCCTCTTTCATGATTATCTGATAGGAAACATACACATGGTACTAATTTATGATACATGATCATGACATGCATGTATTTTTACATAGGGTTTCTTAACCTGAAGATTCAATCCAAGTTATACCAATAAATTGAGATAAGAAAGTAAAAAGTGTAACAAGAGTAACATACATCTGGCTGTGTTGGCGAAGCTTAGGTCCCGCATTTACTTTTCATGAACAAGCATGTCTTTATACAAAAAGGGAAGACTAGAGGAGGCATATTTGATATAACAATACAGGGCAAGTAAAAAAATGAAACCTAAATGACAGGACCAATTTTTGAATGAAGATTTGCATGTAGCACTTTCAAAATCCAGGATATGAAAAACCAATCAATGAACTATGTTTTAGTTCAAGAATCATTGAAATCACTCATGTACTTTTCAAGTTGTGTAATTTTGAACACAAACACCGTTTGAAAGTTTTGTCCACCGATCACAACAAAAGTTGGTGTTCTTTCAGCAAAACCAAAACAATTCACATGCATCCTTATGTAATTTGTTTTCGTTTTGCTGAAAGAACACTTACTTTTTTGGTGATCTGTGGACAGAAATTTAAAATGGTGTTTGTGTTTATTCCATAACTTAAAAAGTACATGAGTGATTTGAATGATTCTTGTACTAAAAGAAAGCTTAATGACTTGGATTTTATATACTACATTTTGAAAGTGCTGTAGGCAAAACTTCATTCAAAGATTGGTCCTGCCATTTGGGTTTCATTTTTTGACTCACTCCGTAGAGCTTTTTATTAGTCAGCCCCTGCTCAGAACAACTCAATGTCAGTACACTGGTAAAAGATTCCTCCCATTGGGACATCAGGGCTGTTGGTCACATAGGTCAGCTGCATGAGAAGAAATTGAAATAATAGAACAAGGGTGAAGGGGAGAAGGTCAGCTATATGAAAAGAAATTTCATTGGATGAGTTCTGCTAAAGAAAAAAAAAATCCACACAGATCGTCTCCACAATATCAAATTCAGGGGAAAATTTAGTTTGCATTTTTTCACTACATAACTTCTTCAGTCTGGGTCTTAATCTATGGGCCTTTATTCACGAGTTGGCCATTTAAGTTGAGTTCCCTGAATGTATTTCATTAATTGTTCACTGTGTAATGGAATGGCGCCAGACTTTTTATGCAGGCACAATGCAGCCTTATTTTACTGTCATTTTATTTTTAAATATGGCTTGAAACATTAGGGAATATTTAATTACAAATTTTAATTTATTCATTGAAGCAGACTGGAAATTATTATAAATGAACTTGCTTTCATTTCTCTTCGCAAGTTCCAAAAGTTCAGATTTTACCTAACTTTCAATTCAATATGGCCGACTCGTGAATTAAGGCCCATAGTGCTAGATTGACTTCTTCAGTCCACAGAACTTTCATGACATCATATAGCCACTGTAATTGAATTGCTTAATTTCATATTTAATGGCAGTTCTGTGATAGCATGGACAACATGGAACTCAAAATTGTCACCAAACTCCAGTTTTAAGTTTGCTTACCTGCAGTATGGCAGGAACTCCAAGAGGTCTGTACATGAAGGGAAAAAAGGCATAAATATTAAGAAATGAAGGGGTCGGGATATTTGATGGGCATGGATATCTCTCCATTGTATTTGAATGGATAGTTATGACCGAGTCATCAATGCACATATCACAGTGTTTGCTGTAGAATTGTGAAAGCAGTCACTCAAACTGATCGTACTGATGACGGCAAAAAAGCTGTCACATTCAACACACGGTCCGCCTCCACAGACTTCTCGAACTTCGTTTGTGTAACAAAACAAATTAGGGATTAGCGTGTTAAGACGTCACCCGGAGGTGAATCTAGGCACGCTCGACGTTTTAAAAACAGCCATATCATATTAACACGTCATCCGGCGCGAACTGGTTAAGCGACTTTAGTTTAAGTTTTACTTACCCGTCAGGCATTGTAACAGTTTCGGTGTACAGTGTCATCGAAGGTGTGGCTGAATCATTAATCTTATCCAGAACATGGCACTGTGTGGTGGTCCAGAACGAGATTTCAAAATACCCCTGAAAACAAAAAGGGACAATAATTATGCATTTGAGTATGCTTGCTTGGTTTGGGCAGCACTACTCCAAAACTGAAATTCAGTTTTGGTTACAAGTGTAGGTGATTTCTCCAAACCTTTCCTGAAATCAAAAATAGTCTACAATAAGATGTTCCAAAAATGTGTCACTTGACAAAAATACCTGATGCATCGTTGGAAATTGCCTTCTTCAAAATGACAGCACGCCAGGAAGAAGAATTCAAAAGAAATTTATTACCATTACTATCTTTAAACCAAGCTTTTCAACAATGATTTTGTCATTACTTTTTGGAGAGCTACAAATATCTACTCTACTGTTAAATAGCTGAGCTTAAACCTAACTTGAAGGGGGGGGGGTGTCTGAAATGCCCTAGATATGCTCGCCTGCCTGGTAGTGGGTGGCACGTAATGAAATTGTACCCTGATCACATACAGTAAATATGCATATAAACAACAAATTTGTATACAAAAATGTGCTGCTATAATGTCTGTAAATTCTTATTTTTAAGGAACATTTTCATCTCACATTTGTGGCTGTTCCATTGGGATAGGAATCAAAGTGGTTCAAGTTTTTCTGGAAGACAACAGTGTAAGAAGATCCTCCCCTGCAAAAAAAAAAAATGATATTTGAAAATGAAAAATGCAATTTAGAGCCAGTAACATCCTGGAGCAGTGCGGAGGATTTCAAGTGTAATACAGGCCTACATTTATGCACAGCTAAACACAATTCTAGCGTAATTAGATCTTGAGACAAAGCATTCTCCAAAATCAGCCACACATTTTTGCCATAGCCTCAATCCTGCAAAATCCTCCATTTTGCAAAGAGGATTTTGGAGGATTTGGGAAGGTGAGGGTTAATGCAGTTGCTCCTTTGTATCCCATTTAACCCTGTTTTCAGTGTTGGTATTTTGGTGCCTTTTTGTTTGTTATGCTTTTTTATACCTTTTTTTGGCCATTGTCTGGCACCTTTTGAAAGGAAGCCTTTATCAAAAAGTGGTTTTCAATTAATTGAATAAAAAAAAATGTAGCTGAATAATCAATACTATGATCGATTAATCGAGCAAGCAAATAATACTTGGGCCCTATCATGCCCGGACTAGAGACCATAATAATCCATGACTACACAAACTTGATTTGGATGGCAGGTTTTTCTTGGGGTCGGCCCCCGCAAGGTTTAGCCAGCAGTCCGCAGTCATCAGCCTCTGCAGAGACGGACAAAAAAACAACCAATCAAATTTTTTGGGAGCAAAACTATGAAAACCAGCACGACATGTTAGGGAAAAGCTTCACCGTAGCCAAGGAGGAAATTATGCACATTTTTACACAAAGAAATGAATTATCTGGAAAGAATGCAGTGTCCAGACGCCAGAGAGTCAAGAAAATTGTAAGTATTTTCTGATAAACTGGAAATGTTTCTCAGTCCAAGATTCATGTCTTTTCAACATTTTTGCAACATTAATTTGACTGACCTTTATTAAGTTGATATATGAAGAAAACAGTGGCGTCAGGGTACAACATTCTTCCAACTATATTGATTTTGAACTATCACATGTATTTAAAATGTCACATTGCTTTTTAAACAAAATAATAATTATTATATGACACCCGAGTAAATCTGCAAAAATAGACGTTCTATTGCCAGGTCACATGATTGGGGGTGATGACCAATCAGATGACAAGGATTTATTCAGGCCTTTTTCAGGTGTTAAATATAAAAACAAACAATTGTTTCGCATTTGCGCAATGCAAAGAATAATTTCATTCAAAGACAGATGGAATGTTCCAATGCAGTCGGCTTCGCCTCATGGAATGGAACATTCCAAACTATTCTTACCATTGCAGTAATAAACATTTATTATTTATATACTAGCCTTTTGTGTTGATGCCACTCATTGAGCCACGCTGATGAGGGTTCAGCAGACAGATGTGAGCTGATGCCGCACAGACCAGACAAACCAAGACAACCACAGCCTTCATTGTGGGCAATTTCTCGAGGGAATTTGAATCTGTCCAATAGGAAAAACAAGGATATGATCGATTGACAATTCAAGCTTTGTGGGCTGATGAGAACGACTTCTTGAACAAAATTCCACTTGCTACACATCGGCCTACAATGTGCACGCACAGGGCCCAATATGCAGTTTCACGGAAATGCGCCATCTTGTTCATGGGGCCAAAAAAGCACACGTTGCTAGTCGCGGGCGCAGTTTGGAATGACCGCATGATGAATTGGAAGCGCCAAAGTTTTCCACTGACGATGCATACACAGCAAGGCGTGTAAACTTGCCCCGCTGGCAAGATCATTCACAATTGAAGATGGCGCATATTTTACAATTAATGTTTTAATTACCGTGAAAGTACACCTTATTCTTATGGCGCTTACCGCTTAGTGCAAGCACAAAAATTTGTTTAGGACAAAAAAGTCCGGCTATTAAAGCAAACGTCATCGGAATACTAAACACGAGCAAAATACAATTAAAGCTACGGTCATGACGGTCCTATTTCTACGCACTCCCATTCAGTTTGTGTGTGACAACGCGCGCGCGTTGCAAGCATTTACCTGCGCAGATTTACGGAGGGTCACGTCGATCGTCGAGGCATGTGCTTCGCTGCATGTAATCTTATCTGTATTTTTAGCAAAACACAAACAAATAAATTAGTGGACATCAAAATACTCACCTGGAAAGTTTAAGCAAAGATCAACTTGCCACCAAAAACTGCAACAGCAAATGTCCCCTACAATTACAAAACCAGTTCAGATTACCAAACAATAACAACAAAACTGAGTTACACAATTTCCCCGGGGTCGTTCAATTCAGCTGGTTTTCAAGGACTATGCTGGGAAATTAATACGCAAACTCTCCCGAGGCGGCATAGTACCAGTGATAAACTCCGACCGTACTGCGCGTGACAGTAGTCATGTGACCAGCAGATTATTCTTTGAACACGTGTTGTTTTTTTACTGTTCAAAGAGGTCTTGAGCGAACTTTATGGCGCGTAAACCACCATTTGGAGATTTGGCAAAGTTCGCTGCACTGTATAATTCGCTCGAGCAATTAATGATGAGCTGAAACAAATGACAAGTACTCAATTCTTTTGGCACTTGTGTTTATTAAAATTAAATTACCAAAACTGATTACACTAAGTCGTATTCACACAAACATGAATACAAACGTACTGCCAAACTTCTAAATGTACATTTACAGAAACAATCCTCCGAGTTTGATAACTTTTTGATACTTGAATTTAAGTGACGCCCATGATGGCAGATCAGTCAGCTGATATGTACATAAGGAAATCATCGAGAGTATAATGAGCATTAGTACAGGACAATAAACCGTGCAACAAAAACGCGAAATTATATTAACAAAATGCTGAATGGTGAAGTTTAGTTCCCTTATATTCAAGGTTTCCCTGACTCTAAATATGAATATGTACACCAGTTTGGTAGGATACCCCAAACAAACAGCATACCAGAATATAGAATGAGTGACTTGCCCAAAAAAATAACGAAAATGTGGACGCCTCTGATAGGCAAAAACAAAAACAAAAACTTTTGTGGATTTTTGCAAACATTCCTGATTCAAGGAACATACAATCGCTATGCAATAATACAAGCACCTTCTTTGTGGCCCATTAATTTACGGGTTTTGACAACTTTTACAGCCTCCACATAAACGAACATATACACCGATTGTTCATTAACATTCTCCAGCAGACACTGCATGAGTTGTACCTTGATATTTTTTACATATTGCAAACTTGAGGTTTATACTGCACTTTTTAAAAGTATTGGCAACTGTAGGCCTACACCGCTACTCTACCATAAGCATGATGCTGTGATGAAAACGAAACAATGTAGATTGAATACAATGTACCTTCAAAACAGATACAATGTATTAGAAGAACAAACGGAATAAGCACAGGCTTTAAATACATTTACACATAAATATATACTATCTGGCAGGACTTATTTCGAATGAGCTTTTCAAACTGCAAATCGGTGATCTCCCAAAACAACCCCAGATAGGAACACTCGATTGAAATGCTAGACTCAAGGGAAGCATGCAAATCCTGTTGAAAATCAGGATTGTTCAGAGTATACAATTTTTACAAAATAATGCTTTTTTTCGATTCTTCTTCTTCTTCATTCATTCATTTTCATGATGACTTGATGTCCCAACTGTTTTTTCAATAGTCTTTGTTAATTGAAAAGTCTTTGGAGTACTTTATTTGTTCCTCATTTTCTAAACACAAAGCATTTGAAAATATGGCCATTCTTAAGAAAAATAAAAGAACACATTTATACAGAAAACATGGTTCCTTCACAATTGCAGGTTTTCAAGAATAGTAATACATGTATACATGGCCAGAATACATGATAAAATTTAGGGCCGTCTCGAATAAACGGAATATTTGATCATCAACCGAATACTCAAATAGCTTTTAACCAGTTTGAATATTCAAAAAGTAAAAAAACTATGCATGTGCACACATGACTGTGCTGTTATTTTACTCGTAAAGTTTTTGTTTTTTATTGTCAGATGCTACCTTTTTGTCGACACCTATTAATTGGTCCTATTCTTTAGCTGGGTTAAGTTCCTTGGTAGTTATGCAGTACTTACTGCAAAACACGCCAGCGGCCCAAAATGTGCATCGCCGCAAGCAAATTTCAATCGGCGTGCTTCGTATGCATGTTGTTGATCAGCGAGGAAGACAGCTGCAGCTGGAGTGTGTAAAACTTGATCAGCGAGTTTCAAATATTTGAATATTCGGTCAAGTGCAATTTTGAATAATCGAATACTGAATTATTCGACAATGAACAGCCCTACATGTAATAAACTTCTGCTATTTCTGGCCAGCATGGTTCTTAGCTTACTACAGCAACACATCGGTAACTCTCAGTCTTTTATTTTTTTTTTAAATCAAATTGCATTGAATCGAGTGATTATCAAGCTTTTTTTCCAAATTCAATTTACAAATGTTATTTTACGATCACAGATTTTGTGGGCCCGCCATTGTACAAAAATATACTATATGGGTGATACCTAGCAACACTCAACAATTAAGATAGAAAAAAAGGCACAGTTTTCAATCAATCTTTTTTGGCTGGATTTTTGTTTAGAAACGCTTGTACTCTGGACAGAAAATTTGATAGACTGAACAAAAAAACCACACTGTCTATAATTGTGCCGACAAAAGTTACATCCGTTGCCCATCATCCGTTGCCCCCCTCTCCGCACACAATCACCCCCACCCATGTGCACACAACCTTACGGATGGAGTTTGTGGATTAGTTGCATATTTTATCCTTTGTCCTTTTATCCCTCGTCTGTAGAATTGCCCTTTTGGGGTCTGGCCAGACAAAGACCGATGATGGGGTACCACTGTGGGATACCACCCTTCCCTTGGTATGAATAGAGACAAGCTCTCCTTCCCTCTGTGATTTGATTGGTTGCTACGTACCTTGACCATTCTTGTACAACGATTGGCCACATTTTCAAGTACTGTTTGTACACACATGTAACATACATTCAGTTGACCCCAGCATGACCCAGGTCATAATGGCACTATAATGTGCTGATCGTTCTCAGACTCTATATCACAGAGCCTGAAGTACTGTTTGGAAGTGACTCGTCTACATGTAGATATCGGGCTTTATTCTTGTAAAACAAGCCGTACCATGACGGATCAGTTTCCAAGATGATGAGCCAGTTAGGTTCAAGCTTTTTGGAGCCTGCTGCTGTTTCCTAGTGGACAGCCACGCTGATCCAACTTGGTTTAGTTTCCAATATCATTAAGCAGTTTTTGCAGATTTGTGAAGCCTACTGCTGTTTTGTGATGGACAACCATGCCGATGCGAGATGGATTAGTGTCCATTAGGATGAGCTAGTTGTTGCATTTTTAAAAGCCTGCTTCTGTTTTCTTATGGACAACAATGTCCATCCAAGATTGTTCTGTATTCATGATGAGCCCGTTGTTTCAGGTTTGTGAAGCCTGCTACTGTTTTCTGACGGACAACCATGTCGATCCAAGATGGTCTGTTTCCATGACGAGCCCATCGCAGATTTGTGAAGCCTACTGCTGTTTTCTGACGGGTAACCGTGTAGTTCCAAGGATAGCACTGTTTCCATGATGATGAGCCTGCTTTCACAGCTTCAAGGAGCCTACTGCTGTTTACTGATGGCAGTTCCCAGCTCTCTAGAGCTCAGCAAGCCGCGGGAGTTGAGAACCTCATAGAATAAATGCACGTCTCACTTTCCCTCATGCTGATGACTTCATCCCTGAGGCCACACACAAAGTGAATCTGAAGGGAAGATGATCAAATGAGAGAGAAAACAAGTGCAAATGCACAATAAGCCCTGGCCGTCTTGCATAAAAGTCTGGCATAAAATGATACAAAATACTTGGTCCGTGATTGTCACTTGGAATAAGAATTTCCCATTTTGTTGAAAGTCACAATGCAAAATAATATAATAGTGACATTCATAATGCAATGGCATCCTCAGTCCTATGCCCTGAGACTTGTGAAACTGACACAGGGCAAGAGGCAGGGGTGATGTATAGTGACAGGTGAATGGAAGCCCATAACTTCTTAAGTTTGTAGCGCACATTAACAATTTTTTACAAGTATTTAATGTACTTTGTTTGCTTTTATGAACAGTTACAATTTGGTACTTACAGTTTTATGGGTGAGTTAGGGGGTTCGTTTTTGGTCAATTTTTTTTTGGGGGGGGAGGGGGGGGGGGGGGGGGCTGACCGACACCCGAGTGACTTGTAGAAGGTCTGTTGCCAGAGCTTAAACATGTACATTAATAGAGGTCTGAGTCTGTTTAAGAACAAAACATGGGGCTTTTCAGCATTATGATTGTGTGTGTGTAAGTTTATGCTTTTAAGGCAATGTGCGGTCTTGTAAATAATAATTTTGCATAAAACTTAACAGTTCAAAAGATGCCTGGACAACCCTCATGGGATTAACACCTACGTAAGTCTTTCTTTTGACATCGTTGGGGCATTTTCGCTTGTCGCCGTCCTTCATGACGAGAATGTTGTTCCCGTCAGTCTTTGCTTCCAGGTCCCACTCCGGCGACTTGCCGACAAAGAAGGAGTGGTCGTCCTTTTCCTGGACGATGTGCTTGAATGGACACACCGTGTAGTGGGCGTGGTCCTGAAAATAGTTGAAGCACTTCTTGCTGAGTAGGTAGTACTCCCCGTTATCTCCGTATATCTGGGTTGGCAATGAAATGAGCAGGGTTAAAATAGTCTTCGTCCAAGACTGCATTTTGTTTTTGTTTTGTTTTTCAACAAGAGGAATCAAATCAAGAATCAGGAATTTTGGCGCTTGGACCAAAAGTAGCATGTGTGAGGTATGATCAGAATTTCTCTGGTCCAGGGCCACAGTTTCTCTAGCCTCTGACAATATTGACTGTTGATCGATGGTCAGCCACTTAAATAAACAATAGCGGCATGCTATGCATCATTGTACGAACGCAAGAACTGCCTCGCACGGCTAGGCTACAATATGCAAATTAGTTGGTGCTGGTTGAACGTCTCGGAACAACTGTCGCAATGGTCCATCTTTTTCGGGCAATTTTCGTCATTTTGATGCTGGATTTATATCTAGTTATATACTGTTTTAGCAGCCGACCATCGATCATCGAATACTATTGTTGAACGCTTTGACCAGAGCTAAGATTTCTCAGGCTCCCTTGTAGCTCTCTAGAGTGATCACAAAGCTCCATGTAAGTCCCAAGAACGTTAAATCTCGAGACGTTTTAGGTCGCCAAGGGGGAGGTGGCCTTGTCCGGATAACTTGACTTCTTTGGACAAGGCCTACGTCCCTACTGGCCACCTAAGACAGCTGAGTTACTGCAAGCCGGAGCGAAGTAATTCCAGTACAGACTTACTTCCCCTTTGTGATCCTTCCCCTCCTGGAGGTAGTGTCGCTTCATCCGTCCACCGAGTCGCTTCATGCTTTCCTCCTCTACGACCTGGTTGTCTACTCCTGTGCATGTGTTCTCGCACGGAGCCTGCCGCACTCTGTTACTCTGAGGAAAACCTGCCAGAGTACATGTAAGTAGCAGTTGGTTATTAGAGAGTTTTTGCAAGCGAACGGATACGGTCAGCGGGCAAGATAGGTCAACAGTTTGTGTGGTCTTGTCACGTCACGCAACTCACCGTCTGCTACACATGTACTGTTACACGGTGTAGATAAGTCTGGTGCTACGTGGCACTATTATGAGGGGGGAGGGGGCGTTTTAAAATTTTCACTATATGTATCTAGCTTTGACTTCAGTAGGTTGAAGCAATATAATAAAATACACTACCCTACAATACAATATGACATTCAATAAAACTTGTATATTCACAGCAGTCAACCGAATGAGTCTGATGCAGGTTTTGCATCAGGCTAAATTAACTTTATATTGATTTTGCCCTTAACCCCTTGAGTGATTTACTAGGAACCTTCCTCACTCTTGCAAAATCCAACACCATATGGTAACTCGACACCCAAACTGTTGGACTCTGATTCTGGTGGTACGCCTGACCCCATGTAAAGCATAATCAGTTTACTAGTGCAGTACTCACTCCAACAGATTCCAACAAAACATGCAGTTGGAATTAGAAGGGTTGGAGTGGTATGCAGTCCTCACTCCAACAGATTGCAGCAAAACATGCAGTTGGAATTTGAAGGGTTGGGAGTGGTATGCAGGACTCACTCCAACAGATTGCAACAAAACATGCATTTGGAATTAGAAGGGTTGGGGTGGTATGCAGTACTCACTCCAACAGATTCCAACAAAACATGCAGTTGGAATTTGAAGGGTTGGAGGTGGTATGCACATGCTCGTACATACCTTTGACTTTCTGTAAGCTGACAGTTTGGTTCCATTCTTCGCTTCCGTCGCAGCAATCGCATATCCCATCATTCACCTTGCCGGACGGGATAAATCGCTTCTCGTGCAAACAATAAAATCTGTGTCCAAAAACAGTGTTGACAAGTGTTGAACAGTGTTGACAAGACTAGTACGTGACAAACTGAGTTGTATTTGTGTAACCTGTATTTCATTATCAGATTTGTTTTGCTCATGTGGTGAAAATTGCAAGTTTGAGTAGTAAGGTCTAAATTTGCTACACGGACGGGATTTTAAAACGCAGAATTTTTTGTTTTCTTTTGTTCCATTATGGAAACACATTGCATATTTGTGCTGAGAACAATACAAATCTCTTCAATACCACATATAGCATACCAAGCATGTAGTCAGCAAGATCGCGGTCGTCGCCTTCCACCGCTGTGACCCGGGTTCGAATCCTGCCTGGGCCAATGTGCGGATTAGGTTTTCACTCCCTACCTGATTCCGTGGGTTTTCCTGAGAATGTCATTCTGGGGTTTTCCTCCCACCACTAAAAACTGTAATTTCCTTCAACATCTTCTACCAAGGGACCTCACTGGAAATAAGTCGAAAAGACTTTACAGGGTCTATCCCTGCCAATCATCAATCCATCAATCAATCAATGCACTCTACCTTCCATTAGGGCAGGCATCCGTTCCTGGTTCGTCCGATCCGTCGCCCAGACAGTCACAGTAATCGTCGTTCACCTTGGATAACGGAATCTTGCCTGAGAAGTCGAGGCAGAAGATCTTGCCAAACCCGTCCGGTAGGTACAAGGGCATATCGCTGGGCCTGACCTGTAAATAAGAATCAAAGTTTGAACATCCATTTATGATTGGAGTTCCCGAGTTGCACCGAACCAAATAATTGAGTTTTGAATTAAAATATATGACAAGTGGGTTGTTGGAAAGACTACAAGTTCAACCTCGAAGCAGCTCCGCGGCAGACGCCGGCGTGCTATACTCTAGTTATCATGTTCTCCTGTCTGGAACAAAAATACCTGTGAGACTTTGACAAAATTGGATACTTGTCAAATGTGAGGGAACTGATTGGGAAAATGTGTTACCGAAAACAAACCCATTCTTTTGTTTACAACCTGAGCCTTTCTGTAATGTTTACCTTACAGTTCGGAAAGTACTTTTGGGTTAAGAACAATCTGATTGAGACATAATGACGTCACGCTTTGTTTACATGTGTAATTTCTTATGGTTTTCATCCCCATCTGCGTACAATAAGAAAGCGCAAATGTAAACAAAGCGTGACGTCATTACATCTCGTATCTATAGCTTTACCCCAATGATGGCTGGCCGGGCCTGGACCCTGGGCCTGTTCCTGTCGTACCAGGACAGCTCCGACTGGCGAGCCCCAGAGCTCAGGATGTGAAGACCCATGAACTGGAAGAACAAGCAGACGCAGGCCACGGCTAGGATGCACAACAGCCACGTCTTGCGCCGCCGAATCAACCGTCGGACCAGCATTTCTTTCTCAAATTTTTCTCTGTTCCAAGGGAAAAGCCGACAGAAGTTCCCAACCCAAATTTCAGCCCATCTGATTAAGAGTTGTCATAGTAGTCCTCATATGAAAATTGTTGTTTCCATTGGTCGTTTTCATTTGTGTGTACTACTTCATTGTATTACATTGTATTTATTCACTAAAAATCACATATCCATCGACTTTGAGTGCTCTGACGGATTCCAGCATTACAGGGAGTGCATAATACTAGGCAGGGTGGTTTGTGGTAGTACTGGGACTATTGACGATACCGAAAAACCAAGTTGATGCATTCCTGTTGTCTGCCAAGTCGATAGTCCATTCTTATCAATATCATCAGTGAATATACGTGTAACTGTAGTAACAGACAATATCCTTCATTGCAACTTAAGGCAAACTGTTACTTGTAGACGCTTTTCAGATGGAGATCCACAGCTTGGAAGTTCAAGAGCAACTTTGTTGCAGGGTGTGGCACATCTGGAAAGTGGAAAAAGTAACCGTGATTATGCTGTGGAAATTGTCGATTTGTACGAGTACATTTGGCTGCAATGGAGTGTATCAAAAGTATCCCGGCCGGTCATTTTGAAAACTTAGTCGGGCGGCCTCCTCCTTCCTTTTTTACAAATGGCAAGACACTACACATTCTTGTTTTTTATTTGGCCTTAAAAAAAGTCTGCTTTCTTTGAAAAACTAATTTTGGAATGATAAAATTTTACCTTTACTCTATTTGATCAAAACTAAAGTCGGGCAGGATACACTACACAATCGCTGCAGTATTCTTTTTATCATGGTAAAAAAAAAAAACCCGACAATGACTTGATTTTCTAGAATTTGTTTTGGAAAAAATGTTGCAACCTGACGCCACTTCCGCGGTTGCGAACAATGTCTATATGGAGAGTCAGGACAATTTTCACTAAGTTAAGTATTTCCTAACAAAATTGGAAATATTTCTCAGTGCCAGATTCATGTCTCATCATTTTTGCAAATGAATGACGTTCATTGAGATGCTATACGAAGAAAAAAGTGGCATCAGGTTGCAACATATTTTCATTGTTTTCCTTTGTTTTTTTCTCTTTCTATCATGACATTGCTAAAGATTTATTCGCTGTACAAATCCACGCAAAATTTATCACTGTTTTATGGCAAATCGCGATAGAGGGCGCTCTTGCTACTCGACCATGGTCTAAGATTGTCAATGTCATTCCGTTTTTCGGTAGTAGGCCTAAAGCTTGCCACACAGTACCGTGCCAGATCTAACAGTAACATTCACCAAGTGCTTAAAAGAAAAAAAATGCATGTTATTACTGTGGTTTCGCGTCACTTGGCATGGTCTCCATATTCACACATTGACAGTTAAATGCTCACGAACAACAGCAAATCTGTTGGAGGGCGCCGCCATTTTGAATGATTAATTTCCGGAATTTCCCGGAAAATATCGAAGTGATGACGAGTACGTCCTGTTTCAATATCTTTAAATATGATATCAATAAATAATGCTTGTGCGTGTAAAATTAAGGGTCAAGTTTGTGAATAATAAACAGTGTTTTCCTAAACGAAATTTCAGCTTTGAATTTTAAAAGAAAAACTTTGAGATAATATTTTGTATTATTGCTCTGACGATGATTTGGATTTTAAGTAAACAAACGATTTATGACGTCACTAGTCCGTGATCCCGATTGTACGTGCGTACGGTTCGCATGAAAAGTACGTAGGTGTGTGCATTTTTAATATTAGAAACCAACAAATCGTTGACAACGTAGTCACTTTTACCCACCATTTCTTCCGTGTTGTATCGGGTTAGTTTATGTTAGTGTGGTTTCGATGAAGGGCGTTCGTGCTTTCGATGATGAAGGTGAGTGCATTTGTCGGTTACCGTCACGTCCGTCCATACCGTGAACACGCTTTACGGTAAACGTGATCGTGAGTTTTGTGACACCGTTTCATTATTGGCGATCGTGTAGTGTAGGGCCCGGTTCCCGACCCTAGTATAAGGGAACAAGGAAAAAGTTCCATACTCGGATGTCAATTTATCTGCTGCCAAACATATTAATTTTTAATTGTAAAGCATAGAATAAAGAGAATTTTCATTGGATTGAGTTGCCATTCCGCCATCTTATTTCAAATGACATTATCATGTCATTGCTGCAGACAGAGGGTTATAGATCTGTGAGGACTGAGGATCGGAGTGGTGGATCATTATTTTGTGAGTCTCTCTGTTGGTTTATTGTACAAAGCATAATGGTATGGTCTGCCACTGAGGCAACATGGCAGCAATTTTCAGACATTTAACCCATTGATTTTAAGCCAAAATCTTGTTTCTGTCCATAATCAACAACGTCATTATGAATATTTATTTTCTCATGAATAAGTGGAGGAATAACCATACAAGATGTAACTTTGGGGAACAAAATCCACTTTAAAATTATTGGACTTACAAAAACATGTACCAAACTAGTTGGCGATATTGTCAGTAAACAGCTAGGGCCTATGTCATAGATAGAGGGCAGGGTTTTGATTTTTTGAGGGAAATTTGGGGGTTAAAAAAAAACGCGACCCGAAAATAAAGATGGCGATCACGGCATGGACATGGTGTACCGTGAGCACGCACGGAGCGGTGAATCGCAAGGCACAAACCGCGCAGGAAAATCATGATTTTCTACCCCAAGAACGTGTTCAAAATTGCAAAACGGGTGTCATTAGAAATAGAATTGAGAAAAGTCTGCTTTTGATTGTAAAGGTGATTTTTGAGCAATAAAAAACATTTTTGACTCTAATTTGATCAAAACAAAACAGGGGCCCTACGCTTCACAATCGCCCCTTTTTTCCCGGAACATGATGATGTAGTGTGATGTATCATAATGATAATCATTGACAATGTATCCTCGACACTCCATTGTCTGCGCAGGTAATGCTTGCATACGCCATACGTGCGCGTTCTCACACTCAAATTGAATGTAAATGCGTAGAAAAAGGACCGCTTGGCTTTAGGCCCTAAAGCAATGCAGTCCTTTTTCAACGCAAAATTCTTCAAATTTCTTTTTGTACTAGTCATACCTCTCAACGATTGTTTACAAAAAGTAAAGTAAAGTCTGAAATTTCTTGCAGGATTCATTTATCGCGTCCAACAAAATCCCCAAAATTCTATAACTACCCCGCTACATTCCAAAAATCAGAGTTTTGATTTTACATTTGTCTAAAAATATAACTTTCCATCAGCATAACCTTAACCTGCGTTAGACCTGTCTCAGTATTCTTGCTGTTATCATTTTTGTTTTGGGTTAAATGTCTACACCATTGGCATTTTACTAATTTCCCTCAAAATGAAAAGTTGTGAGCTGTGGCATTTGTTTTTAGCCAGCACAGATGGAATAATGATTAATAACTTCACACATTGCAAAACAGAAATGTAATGTCCTGTGGATGAACCTCAAAACATCACAAAAACAGGCTGGCAAACTCATTATTGCTGGACACACTTCACATGCTTCACAGGAGGTGCTACATTTTAATTGACCGTAATCTTTTGACGCTTGCCCAGTTGTGCACGAGTTCTCTTAAGCATCGGTGCATGTTATTTGACATATCCTTACACCTACAAAATTGTTGAAGTTGTATCTGGATTCTTTTTGTGTGTGCACTGTGTAATATTGTTCCATGTGGTCATAATAACCCATTTTGTATGTAAGACTTGTGAGATTGTGTTCGAGTATTCAATGGGGCTGTTTTTGTGAAGTTTCAAAAAACCAATGTAATGTGTTTTAGAATCCTCCAAAATGACCCATGTTTGTCCCATGAGACCTCTTACTATTTAAACAGTCAAAGACAGTCAAAATTCACTTCCCGTTCCACTTCCACTGCTATACGTTTAACAAAGGCGAGTCACCAGCAGTCAGATCATATGTCAAGCAAGCACTGTGACTAGTCAAACTGGGTCAGCAGACAAAGCAGGCAAGTTGTTGTCGCAGCTGTTTTATCACTCATTCAGAGTCAAAGCATAGCTGTATCAAGTTACTTAAACAGTCACAGCCAGTCAATCCTGCTTTATGTAGGCTAGGAATTCTTAACTGTTGAAAACAGTGACTTGTTTGATTTTGACTGAAAGGACTACAGAATGTATGTTTGCATAGGACCAGTTAAGGAGCTAAATATATATTGGAAGAACAAACTTTCACTTTCTCTCTGTGAGAACTCCTTTGAAAATTGAGTTGACACCCACTATGGGCTCCATGACTACCATATGAAAAGGCGTTCAAAACAAACACTACATTGACGTCAGGCTAGTTGACCGGCGTGAAAAAGAAAATATTCTATTTTTCAATAAACTTTTGAATTTGTTCATTCACAGGAATCGCTCTGTTGCAACAAGGAAATGCCTGATGCAGTGAACTGAAATCCTCACACAGTCCTCAATGAAACACGCAAGGCATGACGGCACAAGAACATGTAGACCAGCATGCAGCATTCTAAACAGAAATTGTGACGACTCGCCCAAACTCCAAAGAAACCATAGTACCGTACTTCCCTCAGTGGATTTTTCGATAGTTGACTGTTGATTCAATTTGTAGCTCACTTCCTCGAGTTTTTCTATTTTGGAGCCATTGTCAGACATTCCTGTCAGCGGTTTTGTTGTTGGTGCTAGTGATGACTTCATTGCATGGTTGAATAGTCATCTGTTTTTACTGAAACTTTTGTCAACGTACATGTCTGAACTGGATTGTGTTTGCAAATTGACGTCTGCCTTGACCATGCAAATTGAACACAGTGTCTTATTGTAAGAAACCACCGTTAAAAAAAATGCACTGCCAAACATGTAGACTTTTTTAGGGTTAGTTTTTGAGTCAAGTTTTGAACACTTTTTCCCTTCTTTTTGGCGTGTACTTTTTTGGGGGGTAGGAGTTGCGAGGCCAACATGAAAGGCCCCGAGATAGACACCCGCTCCATTCAGTCTGGGACCTCACAGGCCACCACGGACTCGGTGAAGCGTAAGAAGCAGAGCAGCTTCATCCCACGCTTCTTACAGCGGCAGTCCAAGCCGCGACGGGGAAGCCTGGATACCATGTCAGGCCACAGTAGCAGCGGGAGTACGGGCACGCCCCCTGCCAAATCCTACCGCCGCGCCGTGTCCACGCAGAGCGCCGGGCACCAGCGCGGCACGGCCGGCCGGTCGCTGTGCCCACTGTGCCTGATGGACAGGCCCAAGGACCAGTTCCCGGATATCATGACGTGCGAGCATCGCTCGTGCCGGGAGTGCCTGCGACAGTACTTGAAGATTGAGATCACGGAGAGCCGCGTGAACATTGCGTGCCCGGAGTGCGCGGAGCCGCTGCACCCCAACGACATCAAGCTGGTCTTGCAGGACGAGATGCTGATGAATAAATACGAGGAGTTTACATTACGTCGGTTGCTGATGATGGATTCTGACTGCAGGTGGTGCCCGGCACCAGATTGTGGGTGAGTTAATTATCACATTTTTTTTTTTAACAAAACTTTTTGTTTATGTGACAAAATTGAATGCAACAAAACGTTCAACTTGAGCCTAGCCTGCTGTACATGTAGTTACATTTTACAAGTACTCAGTTCTACATGTATCATACATTGTGCATGTATCCAGCTGAAGCCAACAGTAGGGGTGTGCATTTATGGATAGTGCGGAAACCTTGTACCCGATTGAAAAAAACAAAACCAAGGTAACCGTTAACCCTAACCCCCTAGGCCCTTGTTGCTTACAACCATCCTCAATCCTCCAAAACTTCAAAATTTTGCAACTCCGCCAAAATTGTCAGACAGTCCTGCCTCAAAATGCATTCATCCTCAATCCTCCAAAATCCTCCTCATCCCAAAATTTCGCACTCGTGTTTAAATGAAGGATAACCAACGCCAAATCCTTCAAAATCATCAGACAGTCCTGCCTCAAAATGCATTCATCCTCAATCCTCCAAAATCCTCATGTGCTTCAATCACCATTCATCCTCAATCCTCCAAAATCCTCATGTGCTTCAATCACCATTCATCCTCAATCCTCCAGAATCCTCATTTGATTCAATCACCATTCATCCTCAATCCTCTAGAATCCTCCAAAACCGCCAGGAGGATTTTGGAGGAGTGAGGTGGGTTAGGGTTAATTAAAGAAACCCAACCCAAAAATTCAAATCTCAGAAGTTGCTGTTGAGATTTGTCATAAAGGCCGTGTGATAATACTGCCACATCAACTCTCGCGGGCGTGATAAATTATGCAAAATATGTTTTACCATAACATGAGCCTGGCTTTCGTTTTGAAAATTCCCCACAAATGACATTCAAAACCTTTCTTTTTCATCGTCTGTGAATGTATCATTGACTACACAAGTACGTTTTGGCAAATGTTTGTATTCATTTTCTGAAAGTCATTCAGAAATTATACATAAGCTCCAAATACTTTTTTTTTACTAGGATATGTAGGAAGGGTTAGCTGGGATTGTTTGTCGCTGATACTGTGTACATTATGCATATTATGCATGTAGTGTGTTGTCATTTTCTGGGAACTCCCTTTAAAGGCAATGTAATCGACACCATTTGCAAACGTTCAAAATCGGAACTGTCCAATAATATGAAATACCCTACATGGATGATTGTAATTGTACATGTATTGTACACGTAAATAATAGGTCAAGCATCCTGCAAAACCGTTGCTCAATAGTTTGTTGTTATTTTCCAGAAAAGAGGATCTACCAACATTTCCTTGTGACGGTTAGGATCATTAATTTTTGGAGAAAACAAAAAAACCCACATTTTTTCCCAGTGTATGATGCCTCTACATAGGTCCATGGAATGTTACTTGACCGGTGATTGTGTTCAATAAAGCTTAAGGCAGGTTTTGTTAGAACTTCATGTAAATGTACAAGTATACATGTAGCTGGCTGCTCTAATTAAAAAAAAAGGTGAAGACAGTACAGAAACCTTCACATACATTGTACATATCCTCACAAGAATGGGAAAACGCAAAGGAACACTCGCTAGAAACAGTCCAGTACATCATTAGACTAAAACACGCCCACGCGTTTTTCAAAGCACTCCTTGGCCTTTGCAGTATCATGTTACCATGATTACATCGCCCACATCAATCCAAAACCACTCTCTATCATATCATGTGGATGAAAATTCATTTATATTTTGCATTTCCGTCAACTGCCAAAGCTGATCTTCTACATTCTGAATCTGAGAGATTCTAAGAAATGTCAGCTTGATCTACGCACGTACATGTACAATGTGTACACCATGTACATTAAAAGTCGCTTTTTGTAAAAATTTAATGTCACTTTATTGCCCAGTAATGAAAATTGATTCATAAAATTAGTTATTAACAATACCGGTACATGAGACTAGTTTATTAACAATAAAAGTTAATTATTTATTTTTGAAATGCATTCATCAGTGTGTAGAGGGGGGGGGGGAGGAACTCTTCATGTGGCATGATGCGGTAGGATCGTGTGAACGCAGTTTGTGAAATATTGTCCAATCGCTTGGGTGCAGAATGTGCAAAACCTGAGACAAACACACTTAACGTGCACAATTCCATAGGGTTGTCTAAGGGGCGTGGCTAACTCGCAAACAGCGATACCGTAGATCTGTAGGTCAATTATGTTAAGGCTACACAAATTTTTGTGTGTTCACACTTAATTTCACAACTGTCTTACAACGTACAATACAATAGTACCTGTAGAAGCGCATGATCCTTGATAATAATGTACAGTACATAAAGGTACATGGACCATACATGTACATGAACATGTACACGTACATGTAGAACATTTATGTACAGTACATGTAGCTTTACTGTATGCACATGACGTTTGATAAAGGGACAACCCAGAGTGTACAGTAATATTTACATACATTTGTTATCAATAAATCAAAATGGCCTCTAGACATGAGTCATTCAACAAGAATGTTTTGGGTGATATGTTGTCTACATGAGGCATAATCGGCCGATCCCTTCTTGGGTTTTTCAGTTTGTTGTTTCAGTTTCTGACATTCATTGGGCGTGATTATTTCACATAAAGAACAGCATTAGTTACTGCAAATAATGAGCAATCCATGACCACGTAAAAAAGTACACATGTAAACATTGCAAATACATACTTATTGCAAAAAAAAATGGCTGCATGTACATGTAGTACACTACACGTACATGTACATGTACAGTACATGCCTGTGTATGTACACGTATACATGTATGGTACACGATTAAAGGGAATGTACATCATTGGCTTTTGCTGTAAATTTCAGAAATGAACTATTTCAGGGGTTGGTATAATAGATCAAACATTGTTACACTGACATGTTTGAAGTTTTGTGTTTGAAAATGCTGGAAAAGCCAAGAAAAACAAAAATGTTCAAGTAGTCTGGCTCCTTGACTCCACTAAGATAAAATGGATCAATTTATAGATGCCTGAAAATTGTAAGGTACATGTAAGGGAACCAGTCTAGCTGGCCTGCACCTGTTCATGAACATGTAACCAATAGCAAATAAACTTTGGACTGAAACAAGGGTAAAGTTGGAGCAGTAGTTGAAAAATAGTTAGGTTTTTCCAACGGTGGTCGGCCGACCACCGTTGGAAATGAATACAAAAATACCATTTTCTTGAAAATGACTTCACACCAGGTGCCATAATTTTATAAGATTCTTTAGACTGTTATTTACCAACATCCCAGTTAGGTATTTCGTAAAACTTGGTAGTTTTATTTTTCGATGTTTGCAAATGTTGTATATTCCCTTTAATGTAGACCTTGTTACTAGACCATGCATGACATAGTTTTGCCTGGCCGGGTTTCGTAAGCTCGGAACATGTGTTTGTGTCGTGCTATAAATTTAGGGTCAAAGTGTGACATGTTTCTCTTGAATCTCTTCCCTGTAACCTCTGAACTTTGTAATTTGCCAATCAAGTACTATTATAGTATTAACCCTTACCTTCCCAAATCCTCCAAATTGCTCTTTACAAAATGGGGGATTTTGCAGGATTGAGGCTAATATGGTAAAAATGTGTGGCTGAAATTTCATGGCAACCCCTTCCCCCAGCCATTTAAATCGATCAGGCAACGCCCACAATTTTAATTGAGTGATATATTTGTGTGTTTGGCAGTTTCGCAATGATCGCGGCCGGGTGTGCCAACTGCCCGCAGCTGGCCTGCCTGCGACCAGGCTGCGGCACGTTCTTCTGCTACCACTGCAAACAAGTCTGGCACCCTGACCAGACGTGCGATGCGGCGAGGCAACAGCGGCAGGGGCTCCTGAGGAAGACGTCGCGATCCTATAGCCAGGGCTCTGCATCATGTAAGTTACAAGTTCTCTGTTTAAAGTTTAGGAACCATAGACATGATCAAGAGCTGTACAAAAATAATTAAAACTGTTTAATATTTTTTTTTTTCAATAAAATTGTATTAAAGCTTGACTAGGCCTATTTCTCAATCCACTCCTTTTTTTCCCTTTCTATTTGGGTCCCTAGATCCAGAAATACAATCAATTAAGTGAAAGGGTGTAAATTTTACTTGGGCCACTCTCACCTGGACTTGCTGAATCTGGGTTAAGCATTAATAGGCATTGAAGTTGGTGACACCACATCCTATCCAGAACTACATGTACATGTGTACAAATTAATTACATATTTCTACATGTACGTGTATGCTGTTAGCGTCACAGTTGTTCTTGAGCGTGTTGAGAGATCGTACTTCAGGGACATCTCAAGTAGTTTTCTTGAAGATGGCCAGCCGACGTGATTGATGGAATGCAAATTGGGTTTTGAGAAGGATCAGCTTTTGTTACGTACATGTACATGTAGCTTGAATGTTTGACTGGCGA
Organism: Patiria pectinifera; assembly: GCA_029964075.1. NCBI lineage: Eukaryota > Metazoa > Echinodermata > Asteroidea > Valvatida > Asterinidae > Patiria > Patiria pectinifera. The sequence goes on along the minus strand of CM057132.1, from coordinate 12,398,939 downwards.
CGTAGATAATGACCTTTATTTCTCAGAATTTACCCTAACCTCGTTTACATGTACGTGTACATTTGTAAGACATTGTACCCCAAAAACAAACTAAATGCCCCAAATTTTCACTTAAATGTTTATAATTTGCTTGTATGTGAAAAATGTGAAAAAAATTTAACAAATGAAAAAAGTGTCACCTCTAAACTCAAAAACTGAGGAAAATACAACCCATTAATACACTGCACAAACATGTCTAGAAACGTCAAAACAAAAACCTAGCACAAATGCAGTAACCTTTAAACTGGATGGATTATCTCCACAAGTGAATTTCTTTGCATGCCTTGGCTACTAATATCATTTTCCTCAGCGCACAACGACTTCTATCCGATACGAAAAATGGTCTTGGGCCAAGTGGCTTCATCCTAGTGCCAGCGTCATCTTATTTTTATTTTGTTGTCAATATTAAACAGCGGATCAGATTAAACCCTGCCCACGATGCACTGCTCTCATCATCAAGATGGACGACGGTTCCTGCAACCACATGTCCTGCGCCGTCTGCGGAGCCGAGTTCTGCTGGCTGTGCATGAAGGAGATATCAGACCTGCATTACCTCAGGTAAGGAATGGAATGGTCCGGATTTGTCATAAGCCCCACCCACCTGTTGACACCTGACCCCAATTCTTAATCCTATTGGTCAGTATGCACTGTGTGATTGACAGGCAAGAAGGGTCTATTGTATGTGGGGGGGGGGTGGGTTAATGAATCAAATCAATCACAGGTTCAACACAAGTTAAATACAAGTCAGTCCCAAGTCAGCTGTTAAGTCAATTGATACGTCGGTCATTTTGTTTTGCCTTTTTGTAGAGATTTTCAGGTGAAAAGCTGACAACTTTTCACTGAACATTGAACAACTCACCAAGTTCATACATGATTCAGTCATTGTATTGTCCAAAAATGTACTCCTCTGATGTGTCGCACAGTGATGGGTTTTGTTCATCACAGGTCTTCACAAGTCAATCACAAGTCATCCAGTCGTATATCACGTCACAAGCTAATTGACCTATCGCGGTAGAATCGCGTTAGAATCGCGTCAACGCAGCTTGTGAAATATTGTCCAATTACATGATATACAAATGGACGTGGAACGCGCAAAATCTGAGACAAACAAAACTTGACATACAAAAATTCCATAGGGTTGTCTAAGGGGCGTGGCTAACTCGCAAACGGCGATAGGACAGTAGATGAACACGACACTGAAAATGAAATTTATTTTTCAAATGAACCCCTCGGGCGTACAGAACGCCGTGGACTACAATGTACATCACAGCAGACATTAAGTACCATTACTACATTAAACACATTGTACACAAACACTGTACAAGTGTACCAAACACTGCACTCAATATTTTTGCGTTTGGATTGACGCAACTCAGTGCTTATGACGCACTTACAAAATGTGTATTTAAGATCACGAACATATTCAGTTACTGTGGCTCTCGTTTAAAGATTGAACAAGGCTGTCGAGATATTTATACGTCTCTTTACAATGTATCCCACGAGTCCAAAGCTAAACAGTTTTGTTTGACATTTGGCGTTTTGAATTTTGTACAAAGAAAAGAACAGCTTGCATGTAAGCCTCGTTGGCGTTGTACAATGTACATATGTATGTAAATTGTAAAATCCTGAGGAATTTGTTTCGCTGTCCTGGGCCGAATTTTTAACTGTGACAATTGTAACAACGTTAGCCCGTGATTTTATGTACAGGGTGAGTCGAAAAGAAAGTGACTGAGTTAGAAACAAATATTGTATAAATATGTGAGTGGTTCCGTTCTATAAAAATAACATAGGAATATACAATGTACTTGTAGCACATGTTATTGACTAGTAACATTTCATGTAATTTGCGTAATCTATTCACAAGTTATCTCTCTTTTAATGGAAATTCCACAAATTCAGCTGTCCTTCGCTGATCATTTACCAATACGCATTGAGGGATACCTTTTAAATACAATGAACCATGGAGGTTTTCAGGTCTCCATGCATGCACGAAATTTTGCGAAGGAAAAACAGACGAAAATCACGATCATTTCAGCAAAAGACTAGATTTGTTCTTCATATAATGTATGCAAAATCAAAATTAGACAGTAAAAACAAACGTTTCAACCATGACTCATATTATTAAAATCTCATAAGTTTGGATTTGAATGCCTGTGAGTAATCTCTGGTTTTCACTCAGCTGGATAGTTTCAAAGCATTAAGCATTCCATGGACAGCTGTAAAAATGGTTCGTTTTATTCACATGAGTAAAGAACATGCTGTTGGATGGATACTGCATCATTGTTGTGTCAAATCTCTTCTTTTTTTTTTAAAGGAAAAAACAATTTGATCCAGGTCACTTTCATATTTACTCATCCTGTACAGTGTATACCGATATTTCTTTGAAAATGCCTACCATGTACACATGTACATGTACATGTTCATGTACAGTACATGTACATGTACGTATACATAAACGCTTCAGTTGTATTGCATGCCCATGTACAACGTAATGCAAAAACTACATGTACATGTACTGTATATCAGCTCTATTCACTACATGTTCCGGTACATGTATTTAAGTACAATGTATACATGTACTACTTTCTGCCACAACTTTTATGTACATGTAAGTCAATTTGGTTGTGTAATTTCTGTTTCATTAAATAAACAAATGTTACAATGTGCTGATACAAAACTGGTACAAAACTATTAATAGTTATGTGCACATGGGTGCATGTACAGTTTGCACAAGTATGTATTTATAAAACATGGATATGACGTGTACAAAAACATAACCGCCCTGAATCCTTCAAAATCCTCTTTGCCAAAGTGGGAGAATTTGGAGGATTGAGGTTACAAAAAAAAAAGTGCTGATGATGGAGGATGCTTTGTCAGGTCTTGGTGGGTCAGACCTTGTGTTATTTTTACTCAGCCATTGCATAAATGTAGGCTTGGATTATGCTTGAAGTCCTCCGCACTGGTCCAGGATGCCACTGGCCAAGCCTCAACATATTAACAGTCACTGCCGCAGGATTTTGCAAGATTCAGGCAGTGGTCACCCCTCCAAAGACCATATTCATGAAATAATGGGGAAATTTGCAGGATTGAGGCTATATATGCCATTTTTTCCAGACCATATTCAAGAAATAATGGAGGAATTTGCAGGATTGAGGCTATATGCTATTTTTCCATGAGGCCAAATGGAGGATTTTGCAGGATTGAGGCTACATCCTAGCAAAAAGGCCTAGGCAGTTAGGGTCAAGTTGTTACAATTCTTGTACTGGTACAAATGTATTACCAAGGCATACATATATTTATGCATGCTTTTTTGTTGCAACATGTTGATCCAAGAAAGAAACAAAATTAACAAACAAAACACAAAGAGAAATAAAACAAGAAAGAAACAAAACAAAACAAACTGAATAAATGTAAACCTCGATTGTTCAGCTGGGCGAAGGACATTTATTCATTCCGTTGTTTAGGGGTAAAAAATATCAAATATCAAATATCTAATTGGCTGTTCCATCTTGCGTCCTCAGTCCCTCTGGCTGCACCTTCTGGGGCAAGAAGCCATGGAGTCGCAAGAAGAAGATCCTCTGGCAGCTGGGCACGCTGGTTGGGGCTCCAGTGGGGATAGCGCTGATTGCTGGAATAGCCATCCCCGCCATTATCATCGGAATTCCCGTCTACGTGGGCAGAAAGGTTTGTGATCGCTGTCTTTTGTGATTGTATCTGAACCAAATAAGGACATTTGAAATTTACATTTGAAACTAATCTGGATGTTTTTTTTTTTGTATGCCTTGGTGTTTGATTGAACAGATTCAAATTTCACTAAAGGGAAATTGTTAATTCAATGCCTTTTAGGGAATCCTATTTGTACATAACTCATTTTAAATTTGTTTTTTTTTTTTCAAGAAAAGTGTCTTAACTTTACTCCTTCAAACATGAAGTCAAAAATTTACTTGAACATTTATGATTCCATTTCTTTATGAACACACATGTCAGTGTATGTAGTTGATTCCAGATCGTTCTTTTTAAAAGTTTTTAGTTTCAACCGAAATTGGCAGTCTGCCAAAACTGCTTTTGGCAAATTGAGCCAGGGCCCATTACACTAATGAAGCAAAGGTGGATTGGTGCTGAAACTTAAAATAGACATTTTGCGATAAAAGAACAGGGACAATCATCAGCATTACAAGTTTGCTGACGTACATGTAGATTGTCCAAAATATTTGTGGTGATGTTCTTTGTTCTGATCTTGTGGCTTCCCGGTGTTATCAGTGTCAATAGATTGAACTATGTGTACTTAAGGGTAAGATAATCTAAAAACCATAGACTGGGATTTTTCGGACATGATTTAAGTTGGATTTTTCTCTGAAACTACTCCATTAAAGTTCGCCAACCCAAACCTTTGAGCAACAACTTGTTCTACAAGGTCTTCACAAAGTGTTCAGTGTTCGATAATTGTGAAAAACAAAAATAACGACTCCAGATTTGCATTTCAGTTCGTTAAAACCAAAATTGCGCGCTACTAACGGTGCGCACGTAACCGAGAAAACTCAGACCACCGGTGTCAGTTTGTGGGGTCAGCGATGCTACACACATGTTGCAAATGTGTGCGTTTGTTTATGGTGTAAATCGAGCACACACACGTGCAACATCATCGGTGATTCGAGGACAGGAACCAAATCGAGGACGACCTCGATTAGAAAACGTGTACAAACCAATGAGAGCTGTTGCGAAAAGTTAAAGTAAAAACGAAGGAAAAGGGAAGAGGAACAAAAAAAATCCTCGATTTACATCATAAACAAACGTACATGTACATACATGTACATGTACAATACATACATTGTACATGTACTTTTATGCGCTTGTTGGTCAGTGGTACATGTACATGTGTGCAGTACATGTAAGTCTGTACATGTACAGTTCATGTACATGTTTTCATTATATGACCTTTATTCTGGGTTGCAGATAAAGGAACCGAAACCTGTACACAGAAGGGAAACTAAATAATTGTTATCTTACTAGGATTATCCATTTCTCATCAAGTTTCCCTGCATAGTAACCGGTAAACCACACAAAATGCACACAATGTACACATACATGTAGTCAATGATGTACATGTACAGTACCGTTCATGCATGACTTTGGTAATTTTCTGATTACCGTGATAATACATCGATATCCTGGCTATAGTTTTGATTTTATCTGCGTGTCCTTTTTACTGCATCGTGACATTTGTGTTTTAACCACTTCCTAGGTTTCCAAAAAAACATGTACCGGTAATTTCCAAAGCTTTCATAATTTCAAAAAATCCATGTACATGTCATCTCCATCATTGTTCAAGCGTAATTTTTCTCATTTCACTAACATTTGAATCTTTACTCTAGTAATCATGCTTCTTTCTCTGGGTATTGGCTTCTAATTGCAAGTGTACTTTTGTGATTCTGTTACCATGGTTACTGAGCTGTCTCCGTGGTTACCTGTCTCATTGGTTGAAAAAGTACATGTATGATTGAGTACATAGTAACTCATTAACTTAGTGATAATGTGAGGCATCATTGGACAGATTATATTTATTTTCGAATGTGTACTATGCACACTGCATAGACCTTTAGTTTCAACGTGAATGGCCAGTATTGTAAATAGGCTCCTATGTAAGTGCAACGGAAGTGGGAGGAAAAATCACGTCATCGTTCCGGAGAATCTCATCCCAAATAATCCCCAAGCGAGATGTCCGCCATGCCTGTCGGTGGAATAAAGACTATTTACCCGACTTCCCTGCACAAACATTTGCCGGGGATTTGCAGCTTGCGGTTTCGCAGTAAGAGAGGGGGAAAAAAAGAGGGAGAAAAAGACTAAGCGAGAGTTTGAAGGAGAACAGAAAGGCCTTCCGTGTAACTGAAGACGGGGTTTTGTAAGGGGATGGAGAAATGGCACGCAAATGCCAACGCCGAAACTAGGCGCAGTCCACAGCTTGCGTTCAGCGACGGCTTTGTGTCGCGATCCCTTGTGTCTATAGTGCGTAGGCCACCGACTTATTAACACATGCTGAATACTCTGTACTCCAAGGTGTCCGGTTGCACAAAATCTGTAAAGACTGTATATCAGATTTTGGAATTTGTTGTTGTTCGACCACTGCCTTTCCACCGACGAAATGAAGAGCGGTCTGGCATTTTCATTCACAGCTCCCTGATTCAGAAATCGGAGCTGATTTTATGAAATATCTCAGAGGAAAAGGAATTGTACTTTTTTGTTAAAATGCCAGATTTATTTTTGTCAGTAATTTTTATCTATAGATAATTTGGATCGAGTAAATGCTAATTTTAGTAAGCCACTCCTAAAAGTCAATAATGCCTCGATAGTCCATTCATTTCAGTTTATGAGGAGTCATCTAACAGAGGCTAAAACTGCAAACCTTAATAGGCTTTTATATGATTTTGTAATATCTGAACACCCATAGTTTGTTCAACGTAATTGACCATTTGTCACTTTTGCTACATTTTTACCGCCTATGCTTGAAAAGACTATAGCACTGAACATTACATGTAGGAACAGTATGTATAGCAACCACAGTTAATGAAACCATTTTAATACATGTTATTATAAATGTTCATGTAGAAAATGGAAGTTAATTTGTGCATTACCTGATTATTATACAGTATTTCAGTGTCTGACTAGTGTGGCGATTATGGTGTTTCAAACCTTGACAGGGATCACGATGTTTGTGTTCTTGGGCAAGACAGTTTATAACAATTGTTTCTCTCTACCCAGCAGATGTACAAACATGTACATTATACCTGTGAGGGTAGAAAACAGATGGAGTTAAACATTGAAGTGATTTTATGGGTATTTAATGAACACGCACCAAATGTTTAAAAAGTATACATGGAGTAGTTTGTGTGTTTATCGCGTATGGATAGACGTACGGTACATGTACGCAAAGAATGGTGTCAGACACGAGTTCAGACTGAATCCCCTGCATGTAAAGTATCTTCTGTCCCATTTTCAAATCAGTGTCTGGTTCTTGAGCATGTTGAAGCACCATCAGCAGTGGGACAGCCATATGGCTAGCTACATGTAGCTAGATAAGCCAGCTGGCTCCATCGTCTACGGCCATTAGACAAGTGCTTTCATGCTTGGGAGAGGTCGTTTGTATTTACCGATAGTTGGCATTTAAATACTGCCATTTACTCAAGTGAACTAGGAAAAAAGTCTCTTAGGCCAAAAAAAAAAAAGTCTCCAGTTTCTGGTATGGAGCTTGCCCCAAAAGTGGTGCGGCGACGCGGCTTTTAAAAAAAAATTTTTTTTACTTTTTTTCCTTCAAATCATCGGCTGATGACTGTAAATGGTGCCTGACTAAATTTAGTGCAAAATGCATTGGAGCTCAGAGAGGCCACATAAAGCTTATACTCGATCGTAACCCCATCTAAAAACACGTTAAATTGTGCAGCAGCAGGATTCCAGTCAAACCAGTGAGTTTGGCGGTTTTGAGACATTGAATTTTTTTTTTTTAATTTTGCTGACACGCATGTGTACATGTACAGTACACATACATACATGTGATGAGTAAAAAAAAAGTACATGTACTTTCTCATCTGGGCATTTCGTAAAAAATTAAGGAGGCCGGCATGTTGTTTTTCCCTAAGATGGGGGATTTTGGATGGATTCTTCAATTTTTTTTACTATTTTGCTAAGCCGGTGCAAAACTGCGTCCAAAGAAGCCATAACATTTCTGCTTATTGTTTAGATTTCCAGAACATTTTCAATCATCAAAAGACACAATTGTGAAATTCTAATTGATGAAAAGTACATACAGGTACAATATAAACCTGTTGAAGCATTGAAAACAAAACAGTTTTAGATTTTAATTAACTTTATTTTGTTTTGCTTTGTTTTGACCACAGGTTCATGGCAAGTACTCCAACACATCACGTCATCGTCGCAACCTGGCCATAGCTGGAAGCGTGACCATGTCGGTACTCGTGTCTCCAGTAATAGCAGCACTTACAGTGGGTGAGTAGGCCCTACTCATGACAAAGTTAACCCTAACCTTCCTCAATCCTCCAAAATCCTCATTGTGGTTTTTGGAGGATTTTGGAGGATTGAGGCTGAATGGTATTTTTTTAAATAAGGATTTTGGAGGATTGAGGCTGAATGGTATTTTTTCTGAAAAGGATTTTGGAGGATTAAGGCTGAATGGTATTTTTTTCTGAAAAGGATTTTGGAGGATTGAGGCTGAATGGTACAGTGTATTTTGAGGCAGGACTGTCTGACGATTTTGAAGGATTGAGGGGCTGGGTACCCTTCATTTGAACATTTTTGGATCAGGAGGATTTTGAAGGATTGAGGATGAATGCATATTGAGGCAGGACTGTCTGAAAATTTTCTGAAAATTTTCTGAAAATTTTGAAAAATTTAATTTTTTTGGAGGATTGAGGATGGTTCCCAGCAAAAAGGGCTAGGGGTTAGGGTTAATGTACATGTTTTCTCTATTATACAGTATATGTACATTTATATTTGATAAACCTATGTTTTACTTTGTCTCTCCATGCAGGTATTGGCGTGCCTATCCTTCTAGCCTACGTGTACGGCGTGGTCCCCGTGTCCCTGTGTCGTAGCGGGGGTTGCGGGGTGACGACCAGCGACCGGGGAGGGGTGCGGATTGACTTTGAGGACGACAATGACGGGGGCGCTATTACCCCCGGCAACGCATCAGGTAAACATTTGAATGCCTATTGCAGTAGAACACGTGTATGCAATATTTGTATTATGTATAATTTGTAGAAGTTATTAGTAATGTTTGTTAAAATATAAATATTTTCAGAAGATGTGCTATATAAATGTTAGCCTGATGTTTTACACTACACGTATACACTGTGTACATACAAATGTATCTGTATGAAGTTCTGTATATTTTTGTAAACATATGTGCATTTATATATGTCTGACATAGTGATGCAACCATGCAGTGCACAAAACTGAAAAACATACGTCAGTTATTGAGGTCATGATGCGCATCACCATTGTTGGTACCAGACTCCTTTGCCACATGTTGGCTGCCCTTGCAGTAATTAACATGTCTGATTGGACGTGTGATAACATTGGGACCACCTGCCTCCATGACACGTATATTCTGTTAAATATTTACAGTGTTACAAAATATTTCATATTTTACGGTGTTGTGGCAAATATTTGAAATAATGTTTAAAAAAAAAAAAAAATTATTTGGTATTTTGGAAGTATTAAACTGTCATTCAGGTACTTGGATTCTAATTAGTTCTTCTCTGCTGAGGGTATTATTTTTCCAGTTCTTACAAAAGAAATAATGCCACAAATGTATTTATGCATGATCAGATAGAAATAAAAAAGAACAATGCATTTTATGTGTACTGATCTGAATAAAAAATTAGTAGAGCTGAAGTAATCTGAATCCAATTGCCTGGTAGTCCTAAATGATTAAATAATATATTCCTAATACCGGTACTTTCAAGCAATACTCACTTACATGTACATGTGTACGTGTTCTACATAACCCCCGAGGATACACACACAAAGGGAGAACAACAGATCCTTTTAGTCCTCGGGCGTTGGGTCTTTTGTTGGAAACGGTCCTCTGTAGTAGGTTGTGTGCTTAGTCTATGGCAGAGTGTTATATTACAGGGACAAAGGGAAACACAAAGCATTGTCCTCGGGAGTGTAGTAAAACAAGAGTGTATGCTCTTGCAGTTACATGTATACTTTCATAACACACTTAAAACTGTATTTGTTGCATGCTTGTCTGCCAACAGCTGTGCGATGTGTATGGCGTCGCAAAATTGGTTGCAGAAGGTTTAAAAGAATGTTCCTTGTCTGTTTCTCGGTTCCACAGATGCCAATCCTGACGTCAACAGCGCAGTCGTCAATGCCAGCATCGGCGAAGCCTCCATGAACCGGGAGAGCTACAGTCACCTTGAAGTGGCCGGCGTGATCGGTGACGACACGGTCAGCGACAACGCCAGCACGCGGGCCATCGCAGGGGCCAGTCTGACTGGTAGTCTGTCGGGCAGTGGTGGTGTCGGGCCGCTGGTACTCCACTCTCACCGGTAAGCAGCTTGTTTTAGATAATGGCATGGACTCCATGCCTTGCTGTTTTGTTTTTTCAGACGCAAACTTTGTGAGTTTTCCTTTGGGGGTCGGGTCCAAAACTAAGCAAAGCTATTTGCAAAATTGAGCCGGGTGCATATGGTGGAACAAAATGAGCGATACAGTTTTAAATAATTATGTCCTCTGAAACCTTTGCTTTAGGTTGGACGTCCATGCTGAAGTCGTTAACAGCAACCAGACTCCCAGCCACAGCAGTGAAACTGCCTCCATCAATCTGTGTGATAACTGCATTGGACAGACCACCACTGGTACCCTGCAGCTAGACAGAGGTAAGTGTGTGGATAAGGGTCTGGGACCAGCTGTACATGTAGCTGGTACCCTGCAGTTAAACAGAGTAAAGTCTATGGATAAAGATTTGGGACCAGTTACCAGCAAATTCCTTCAATCTCAAGTCAAACATTTTGAAGATGTCATGATTCATCTGCTATTACTTATGATCCGACTTGACTGTTTAATGGGCTTGTAATTTTACGTGTGCAAGAATGCCAACAATTGTTTAAGACAAATTGTGTACACTATACCCTGTATGTGATCTTGAAATGTACACAATATAACTGTACCGTAACTTTTCATTGTTTTTTTTAGAAAACAACAATACACCTTTGAGAAGGGACCCCCTGGAATTCCAAGTGGACATGGAGCGAAGGGCTTACAAAACCAGACTGAGCAGTGGGAGTTGCAGCAGTACAGAGAACAGCCACCTGGCCCACTCGACCAGTGGCTGTCACATCTTGGGGGCAGCGGGTTGCCAGAAGACGTCCACCGAAGATGTCTGGGAGCTGAAGAGCAACGTTAGTGCCTCAAGTGGAGCTAACCCGACCAGCGCCATGCGCAAGACCAAGAGCAGCAAGAGCCGTACTAGTCGCAGTGGCAAGAAGAATAGCGTCAAGATCAGTGACCGCATCACAGAGGCGCCATCCGCATCCTCATGTAACCATGACAACGTCAGCATCAACGACTCCATCAACTCGGAGCTCAGTGCTGCACTTGCTGACAGCGAGTGCACGTCAGAGTGTAGCTCGTCATCAAACATTGAAGGGGCCATGGCGGCATCCACAACCCAGAGCTCTGACCTGAGATGGAAGGGTCACAGTGGTGGCAGAAGTGGGATCTCCGACGGTGGCAGGAGCGGGATCGGGGATGGTGTCCGAAGTGGGACCTCAGATGTCTCTGAGTCTTTGACGTCATCAACCTCTTCTCAGCGACTTCAGATTGGGGAGGGGAAGCCACCGATTTCTCTGACAGAGGTCGAGGTGGACCGGCCCCAGTTGCATCTGGCAGCTGTGGACGGCGACAAGAGTCCATGCGTCATTTCACTGGAGGCTCCCGCGAGCATACCTTCTCTCACCAACATGGGCGTCAGATCAACTGATCTATGAGGTGGCTAGAGAGCTTCCAGTCCTATTCTATTGTTTCTTTCTCCCAAAACCTTGCACAAAGCTGTAAATTTTTCCCTGAAAAGTAGAAAGTATATTGTGTTCACCTCCTTGTTTTTGTTGCCGAGATAAACGATAAGTTGTTAAGCTAGCCCAGTCTCTGAGTTTTAGACTTGAAGATTAGATCTCAGCAAAATTTTATTACAGACAGAGTTCCTTGCTACAATTCCTGATGTACGTATATCTGGAATGAGCATAATCTCCATTGTTTTTCCCCCTAAAACCTTGAAAACCAATTTCGTTCCAAGCCTTTCAGTTGTTTTCTCCTTATTGACATGTTGCCCAAAGCCTACATTTTGTTGGCAAAACATGTTTTTTCCTCCCATGTTACTGATGTTCACTGTTGTTAATGTTTACCAAAATAACGAAACCAAGGATTGTTCCAAAGTGCCCATGTAATAGAAATTTGTTAAAATGTACATGGATAATTAGATTATATTGGAACCTAACCCACAATTCAGACTGGCGTTCAAGAGTTGCGCCGAACCAAATAGATTAGGAGCGACTCAAGTCGACCCAAAAAGATGATTAGTTTCAGACAAGCGAACTTAATTCACTGGAGAATTGTGTACAAACAAGCGAACACACGATCTTAGCAACAAGCCGGCATTGCGCAACACTTTTGTGGGTTGTTTATGTTTATGAACAGTGCCACCGTACCTGACACTGTTTTCCTCGAGCAATTATTTCTGACCGTACTGAGAGTGGCAGAAACCATGAAGGGCAACAGACAGATCCTAATCCGAATTTTGGCCAAGAGGAAGAAAACAAGGACACTACAGAACACTGTCAACTGTGTTGCAAGGATGAACTACTGAAAAAAAAGTATACAAATTTCTTTGTTTTTGATGGAATATCTCGGAGGACAATATTTTTGAAGAGCAAGTAGGGTGTGCATCCTCATTGGCTACCCAAGTACCTGACCGTTGATGTAAGGAACCAGTTCCAGATTATGGGTGCGGGAACCCATAACCAACTTTACAAATTACTTACTAACTCCTCAGACAATGAAAAGGATATAAAGACCTTCGGATAAAATCCAGGATTCGAATTTTGGGAATGGGTTTCTGTTACGGGTACCCGTGTTTTACTACAGGAACAAAAAGCCTTATCCACTTGAAGGCTTTGGTGGAACCTTCGTCGGATCGGATTATTTTTACAAAAAATTAAGTTGTGATGGTTTTGTGGCACTGCCCGTAAATACTGAGGAATGATAAACACTGATTGCAGAAAATCCACCGTAAATTTTGATGTACATGTATAAACCTTACAATTTATCGTGAATATTCAGGTGTCCTCATTTGTTCAGTCTGACACAACTCTTAAGAAAAGTACTTTTTAAACTGTTGAACAGTAATTTGTATTAGCATAGACTGCATAAGAGATAACATGTTTCCGACGTGATTAGACTACCTGCTGTGTTATATACCTACATCTATTTTTTACGTAAATTTATATGTTGTCTCTACACAAAATGTGACCGGTCATCGCCCAATGAGCATAAAGTCGACAATCGCTATTTTGCAGTAGAGTGGAGCAAAGCTAAAATTTGAAGAGGTGGTAGATTTTGTGTTAACAGGTGGACCTTAATCTGTCAGTCCAGATCTACCCGCACCTTTCTCAGTTGTATTTGTTCTATCAAATGCAATTAAAACCTATTTTCATCCCAGTTTGTTAGTTTTTGTTCATTCTCTGTAATTATACAACAGCAGGATTTTTTTTGAAATGCCATTTTCTCAAATTTTACTTTTACAACTTCAAGTTATTAGTTAATGGTCCATATTTCTGTTACTGAACTCAGTTCCCCGTAGATGTTACATGCAAAGAGGGTGACCCTAAAAAGTTGTGCAAGCAGACATCTTTAAATTTCTCAAAAAGTATCCAACATCAGCATTTCATGTTGATGGAGTATATTGTTTGTACTCTTGTGTATAATCACAGCGAAAATTTGATGAAAATCCATTCATGCAAACCAGAGATACAACAGATTATAAATGGCAATGTGTTTTTCACCCGTTCCAATGTGATTTACACAGTTAATGAAAAGACCCATTGCAGAGTGCCGGTTGAGCGATTTCCAATGCAATGTGTAATTCCCATTGGAATGGTTGAAAAACACATATCCTTTTATAATCTGTTACAGCTCTGGTATGCATGAATGGGTTTCCATGACATTTTCACCGATTATATACAAGAGTATAATTAATATGCTCCATCAAATTGAAATACTCATGTTAGGTACTTTTGGAGAAATTTTACGATATCAGCCTGCACAACTTGTTTTTGGTTACCCTGTACATGTACAACATTACAAGGAGAAAGGCTCTTGTTCTGCAGAATCCAGGACTTAAAATGTCTGAATTCTTAAAAAAGTTTGACTTAATGCTCATGTTGTGGCAGCACTTATTTGGATGAGAATTTATACAATGTATAACCTTTACCCTTGTACTTTATTTCCATGAAACCTGCCTTACACGTCAATATGTATGTTGTTGTACCCATTTCAATATTAATACACGCAGTGAAAGCTTTGTAAATGCGAAACTATAGCCGTGTACCTTATGTACTACGTGTTTTGTTAGCGGTAGACCACTGCTGGACATACATTTGATTGAAGTAATTCCATGAAAAATCTTATGGATCTTAAGCTGCAGTTATAATTATGTGTTCAAACTGTCCTCATTTAAAAAAGAAGAAGTTTGTTTATTTTGTTTATTAAACAAAACCTTTGTATATTAATGTTCAATTGCTTTGAAATTTGTGTATTCCTCATAATGCTTGAAGCAGAGCTTCAGAAAATTACTATTTCCTTGAAAAGGGAAACAGTTTTAGTCTCAATCTGTGGACTATGATGTAACTTGTTTGATAAGTGGTGTACAGTTTTGAATGTACATGTACATGTGTAATTACTATAGTGGAGTTGACGATACAGTACTTGTACATGTATGATAGTGTAACGTGTTTGATAGTGTGAAATGTTAGTAACCCTGCATTTATGTTGCAGCTTTGTGGCTTAAACCTTGAAAATTTACTTTCCTACGGAAGGAATAAAATTGAATCAGGGAGGTGGGGGGGGGGAAGGGTGTCCCTAAGATATAGACCAGTTGAGGATTCATTTATTGCCTAGAATTGGCAAAATTGATAATTTTCTGGATTTCGTAATTTCGTGAATGGATATGACGACATTTTTTTTTCGTAACGAAGTACACTTGAAAGTTTGAAAATGAGATTGTCTGATCCAGTCTGCCAAGAAATAATGTAATCCCTTACGATACGCAAACAGATTATTTCCTTTGAGATAGCCTTTATTTTCTTAAGCAAAAAAAAATATTATCTTGTTTACGTGCTTGCGTGTATTTATGTGTGGTTTTATTTAACCATTTTGTGGAATTTGGTGATGTGACAATGTGTAAGAAATGCTCGTTGTATAAGAAAACTATTTTATGTTTTTGTTTCGACTGTTGCAGTCCTGTGGACAATTTATATGTAAATTTGGTTTGGCTTAAAAACTTGAATCACGTGTGACCGTGTATTTTGTGGCCTTATTATTCAATGTGCTTTGGTTTGTACTGATATTTACTTGTTTAAATAAAAGTGAAAACATCTTGTTTATATGCATATTTCTTTGCGCTATCGTTATGCACAATAAAACTCAACATGCGCAGTGTTAGTGAGATGTCCTGTGTATTTGTGTTGATCTGTGAAATGCTCAGCATTCCCTGAGTCATTGAAAACTCCTGGAAAATCCTGGGAAAAATCCTGGAAAATCCTGGGAAAAATCCTGCAAAATCCTGGAATTCAAAGCTGTCATAGTGACATTCATTTGTGCAGAGCCACGGTGGAATGTCTGATATGTCCTAATTAACATGCAAATTTTATGCGATCCCGTGCTTCAGCCAATCGCAGACCCGATAATTATAGATGCCTGCTGAATGGTCCGATTCTGCTCGCATATAAACCCTTGCTGTGCAAGGAATGGAATTTTGTTATTAACAAGGAGTCGCAGAAAAATGATATTCAAACAATAATAGATTTTATTCAAATGAGGAAGAACATCGTCAGTATACATTTGTACATACTCCATGGACCAGTTACACCTCTCAAAATAGGATAGCATTTATAGAATTATATGTACTTACAGTATTAAAATGCTTTTATACAAACGGGGCCATTAAAATTACGAACACCAGGTAGTTCATGCTTGGGTTCTCACAAGAAAAACCCGGGCCCAATTTCTGACTTATTGACTGAGCGATGTGGTCCTGGTTATGGCATTTGCCTCGTGTGCCATGGGACATGTGTTTGAATCCTGGCAGGGAACATTGTGCTTGTGTCCGTGGGCAAGACACTTTACTGCAATTGCCTCTCTCCACCCAGGAGTATAAATAGGTACCTGTGAGGGTTCAGACCATGGTACTTATGTTCTTGGGCATGACACTTTACTACAATTGCCTCTCTCCACCAGGAGTATAAATAGGTACCTGTGAGGGTTGAGACCATGGCGCTTGTGTTCTTGGGCAAGACACTTTACTACAATTGCCTCTCTCCACCTGGGAGTATAAATAGGCACCTGTGAGGGTTGAGGCCATGGTGCTTGTGTTCTTGGGCAAGACACTCTACTACAATTGCCTCTCTCCACCGAGGAGTGAGGGACAAGACCAGATTGCGATGATCGAGTCTGCAAAAAAATGCTTGATGACCTGTTGAACAGAGGTTAAGTGAAGCACTTTGAGACCTAACCTTAGGGGGTGAGGATGGGGTTGAGCAGTTCAATTGGTGAGTCTGGCCGATTATTGCGGGACATCTAGGTTCAGAACTCTAGTCGGTGGAATCTCCAGTTCTTGGTTGACCTTGGAGTTGATATACTGGTGAAGCAGCATGCGCAGCTCGGCGTTCTGCTGCCTCAGGGAATCCGTCTCCGTGATGAGTTTGGAGCGCTGATTAAGAACATCACTGCAAAGAAAAACAGGAACATCAGATTAAAAACTTGTTTTTTCTTTTTGATATGGGACACATGTATGTCACGCCATCTTTTCACTTTCCTGAACATTTTGATAAAAATACCTGTATTTTTCCAGGCCGTCCAGCAGAGCTTTCCAAACTTTCTCCTGCTTCCCAGACAGGACCGACGGGAAACTGGCCCAGTAAGCTGCGTCCTCACTGCACAGGTAAGAAAAGGAAAGGACAAGTACATGAAATAGGCCCAACTTAAATTTTATCAACTCATTTGTCCCTGTTAATTGCCCCAACCCACTCTGCCTGGTCCCTCCTTGTATTGACCAAAACTGCCCAAGCATTCAACTAATGTATTGCTTTATCAAGGATTACTTACAATGTCACGAGAAAACACACACAAAACCTGGAATTTCTTAAAACTTCAGACATCAGACAATATAATCGTTTATTTTTATGAATTTGTTATTTTTAAAAATATTCCCCCCCCCCAAACTGACTGACCTGTCGTCTCTTTCCTCCCCAGAGATGATGCGGAATGTCTGGAACTTTGCCTTTTCCCTGCGGAAAAAAGAAAAACAGAAAACAAAGTTAATTGGAACACTGATTTGCATATTGTAGCCTAGCTGCGTGAGGTTGCTGTTCGCGCTTCATGCATAGCGTACAGCTACTGTTGTTCACTGCCAACTATCGATCATTGGACTCTATTGTCGAATGCCTTGAGCAAGACAAGCACAGCTGTGAATACAGAGTTGTTTAGGTAAGTGTACTTGCAAAATTGTGCAACTTCTTTCTAAACAGCTCATATCAAGCGTCCACCCGATCCACCTACTTGGCAGGTTTGCTGTGCTCATTGACAAAGTCTCGGAGCGCCTTGCCGACGTCGTTTGGATGGATGAGCTCTGGTGCGTCTGAGCGCGTTGACCGGATGGATCCCGCTGCCTCGTCTTGCCGTCCCGTCACCTGCAGGATCTCGGCGTTATCCCCCTCATCAAAATCATCCTGAAAGACGTAATATTAAAGTAAGCCCTCGTCAACAAATTCAATATATTTTCTGGTCTTGTTTTCTACTCTGGGCATCTTCATCCTCTGAAAAAGACTTTCATTTTCGATTGCTATTATTCACAAACAGATCCACCCCATGATAGTCTGGTATCCAGAGTCCCTATATAGCTATAGCTATATTTTTTTAAATTCTGGCCATAGGAAACCAGTCTGCATGCAAGAACTGAAATATTATCAGGCCACAAGATTTCAAAATGTGTAATCTAATTATGGTATAGCCTGATCTTTGTGCCTTGGACATATTCAATGTCTCATTTAAGAATAGGTAACTTTTGTCGGCAAGTTCAGAATTCCAACCACACATGCATGCCAGACTTAAATGTATTTAAGTCTATGGCTGACTCGTCTTATGACGTACCTGTTCAACCTCCTCTGCTCCGTCTGACGCCTGCCGCACCCTAGTTGTTGTGGGTTGTGTCACCTGTGATGCTCTGTATTGCGACACGGTCTGGGTAGAAGCTTCACCCTCTTCAGGTGTTGCCTGCATGACCAAAAAAATAGAAAATAGAAAATAAAAAAAATAACTGCCTACTTTACAGTGATTTATATTAGTTTTCTATTTATATTTCATTCTCCAAAACCGTAAAAGTTTTGCTAGCTGTTATCTATTGTAAAGTCCTTTTCAAGTCTAGAACGTACGTGTACTGAAATATATTAACCAGTTAACGCCGGAAGGACGTGTAACCATGACCTGGCAGAGTATATTTGCAGGCAACTTTAAAGAGAAAAATAACTTCACCTGTTTTTCAGTGTCGACCGTGAAAGGCGCTGCCTCGTCAGTGGTTTGGCCCTCGGTCGCTGGTGCTTCCAGAGGCGTCTGATACTTGATGAAGAAGTTGGCTAGCTTGTGGACATCTTCCTCTGTCTCAACACCAAGAGCCTGTGTTACAGGAAGAGGAAATGTTAAAATGGGAACAAGGAATATTGATTTATTTCTTACCCGTCCCTCCCTTTTTTTTGTTCATTTGGTTTTTCAAACCCACCCCCCCCCGTTATGCCACTTTACAAGTGTTTGGTCATTATTTTAAAATTGTGATTACACTTTTCTAGCCCAGTTGTGTGTGTGCTTGTCCGACCCTTTTGGTTTGTGTAGATGTGTTAATATTTTGATTGTTTGCTTGAATTGTGCATGGTTGACACTTCCAATTTATTGTTTTTAAATAAAACCCTAACAAGGTTTCAAATAAACGGTCCTTATCCATCCACAAGCTATATTTTGTTAGTCATTGCTGTAAGAAATATATTAACCAGAAGTAAGAGAATGTTCAGAATACAAGTTTACTTTGAGGCTTCTACAGCAGAGTTTTATTTACCCCGAAGATGGCGTCCAGTTTCATGAGACATCTCTCATCCTTCTCCAGGGGAGCAAGGAGTGTGTTCAGCTTGGACTCCACCAGGAAACCCTGCAAAAGAAAATAATTCTTTTTACAAGTCACGTCCATCCACTTGTTGATTCATTATAGAAAGACGGTGTGGTGTAGATTCCATTATCTAAATCAAAGTCTATGTGAAGCATGAAGCATTTCGTTTTATATTTTAATTTTTTACCCCTCAAATAATGAGAAGTTAGGTTGCCTGGTAGAAAGACAAAAACCATGAGGTTTGTGGAAGCACTGTGTAGTCAAATCTCCTTTTAGACTGTGTGCAGTTCTGAAAAAGAATCGGTTTGGTAACCTGGCGTTTCGGGCAGTATGCTCGGACCATCTTCAGGAGACTTCGGAAGAATCTCCCGAAGATGGACAGAGCACACTGTTAACTTTCTACCACGCAAACGTCTCAAGTCTCACTGACAATGAAAACAAATTGAATGAAAATTATATCTCCATCTTAATGTGACTGTTTTAATTTTGCGAGAGAATGCCTTTCTATTCGGTTACATAAAATTACCAGAACACTGACATGCAAGCACGTATTTCAAAATTTCACGACCCTTACAGAAAAACGCAAGTTTGTATTCATGTTTTGCATCCAATCCAGTTTTTGTAAAGGAAATCACTCCTTACCGATTCATCACACAGCAACTCCAAGACTCTCTTGATAGTCTTCACGGAGACTTTGGTCTTCTCTCCCTCCGTCTCCCCAGCCACTTCCCCTTCCTCCCCCTCATCCGGATGCGATTGCTCCACGGTTTCATCGTCACCCTGGACGCTGGACTCGACAGACATGACTTCCTTGATGACATCATGGGCTGAGGTGGCCGTGGCCTCAGCCTGGCTCTTCTGGCTGCGGATCGGCCCAACGCTGTCCATGAACCACCTGGTGAGTTGCAAAGAACCATGGTGTGAATTCAAACAGTTCAAACGAAGTGAGTGCCGATAGAAAGTGTAATCTTTATGTATGTTTGGGATCTAAAAATGTTTTTGAATCTTTCTTAAAGTAAATTTCAAAATGTTGCAGTAATTTAATTTCAGACTCAATTCAGATGTAATGCTTTTTTTCTCATGACATATTTTTCTAAAAGTTAGGACCAAATTGGCACAGAAAAAGGGGACCCTCACCTAACAGTTTTGCAGAATAAGAAAAATACAAATATAAGTTTATTAGAGAACATGTTGCTCGGGAAAAAAGGATTTAAACATGCTATGAAGCTAATTTTTTTCCCCCTGCAACTTACCGAGCACCGTTAGGGTGAACTTTCTCAGTGAGACGAGAAAGCCAATTTACCTATCGCCGTTTGCGAGTTAGCCACGCCCCTTAGACAACCCTATGGAGTTTGTGTACACTAAATTTTGTTTGTCTCAGATTTTGCGCGTTCTGCGTCCATTTGTACTTTATGTAATTAGATCAATAGGTCAATAATGAGGGGAAAAAGGGGCAAATCGATCCTGCATCAATGGTTGAGGGACTCACATATCTTGGGGTGCCTTCCACGTTAACCCCAGCTGTTGCTCGGCAATGATGCGGTCCTGTTCCAGGCAGATCTGGGCTAGTTCCTTGACTTGGTCCTCATTCATACACCATATGTCGTGGAACTTTCTGGTGTCGGTCGCCTGGAAGTGCCTAAATCGTAAGTAGACGACAGAAAGAGCATTTGATGAACTCATGGTTTTACGAGCCATCTTGCTTTAAAGAAGATGCACAGTGTACCTAAAATGTAACCCTCCAGCACAAAAAAAAAAAACCAGTTGGAAGTCGCACGGCTGTATTTTGAGATTCAGCCTATAGTACATAGAATATTGATGAAAATTTGTGTGAATAAATTAAGACAAGTGATGAATGTATATGCCAAAATTTCATTCTTATTCGAACGCATTGCTAATGGCACCTGACCATCACATTCAGAATAAATTAATTGTGCACGCTGCGCCATACTCAGCGCTGCATTCCTTTCACTGAGTCTGTCGACAGTTGTCACAAAGCATCATCTATACTGGTCATGTACAGAGTAGTCCAGGAGAGGTACGTTTGTTTTGAAATAAACTCTTACTTGGATTTCTTCTGTAGTTCCTTAAACTGTTCCGTGATGCGTTTGTAGTCGTCCGCCAAGCCTTGGTTCTCCTCACGGTACTGCTTCTCTTGCTTGGACAGCTTGACTTTCAGATTGTTCATCACGTCTTGAAGTCTGCACACATGAAAAAAAAAAGATTTAATTCACTTGGGCAAACGCAGTGATGCCAAAACATCCAAGACAAAATTTGAGAAACGGTTTCCTACGACTGATGAAGGTACAAACCTCGTGATCTTTCGTTTCTGTTGTGACTTGGTGATGGTGTTTTCCTCGTCTCGTTTCTTGAGGACCTGGAAGTTGTATTCTAGCTTCTCCTGGTTCAGCTGGTACGTCGCTTTCATCTGCTGAAGTTGCTGCTCCAAAACCTGAGAAGAATATGGACCAAAATTGGATTACAACTTGGGTTAAAACCATGGGGAAAAAGGGTCATTTGAAAAGCCTGCAATAGGTCTCTTTAAAAGACGGCCGTCTCTGTAGGAGAACTGCAACTGCGTACTTTACGCAATCAAGCACGCACTGCGCAGGGTTGAAAAGGTTCCAAACACGCTTGTTGCTCGAAGTGTGTTTGAAATACGACGCAGCCGATGTTGTGACGCTCAAAATGCCGATGCTCATGGCTGGTCTGTAGGAAATGACATCATTTGAAAGAGACCTATAGAGCTAACATCATCAAAAGGGGTTGCAAGACTATGAGTCAATGCTCCAGACCACGAGGTCATGAGGTCATGAGGTCACAGTGCTCCACAAAAGCTGAAGTAGGAGATAGATCCGAGCTTTACTAAAAAAAGAGAAAAGTTCTTTTTGGAAATTGACCCAAGATGGCTGACCTGCACGTCTGTTTCCAGCTTAATCTTGACCATGTTGTACTCGTCGGCGTCTTGGATCCTGAGATGCTGTAACTGCTTCTCAAACTCCTCCACCCGACGCTCTCGCTGCTTCATGTACTCCAGCTCTTGGTCCCCCCGGCCCGTCATGGCCTGCTCCCACTTGCGCCGGTTGTTATCCATCAGCTCCCCCCGCTCCGTCTCAAAAGATTTCTGCTCAGGGGACAGATAACAATATGTATGATTAAAATCTAACCCAAACAGTCACATTTTTTTGTGTTCTAAGGCAAGACACTTTACTATAGTTGCATCTCTCCACCCAGGAGTACAAATAGGTAACCTGTGAGGCTAGACACCAGGTTGGGCTGAAATTAACCTGTTCATACCAGGATTATTTTGAGAAGAACAGAACAAGGCGCGGGATTGCTTTTCACTCAACCTCAAGCTAGGAGGGTTGAAGCCATCACCCTTGGGCAGCACACTCATATTTCCGGTGCGCTGCGAGCGGGTCACTGACAGATATTTCCGGCCTCACTCCCTGCGTGTTTATCTGTCATTTGTTTTGAATACTGCGAAACCTTTGTATACACGTCATCCAGGCAAACTGGTTAAGCTGTGACAGGTGTCATGGCCCGATGGACAGGGGTAATAATTGTGAAGCACTTTCAGACTTTGGTACAGAGTGCTACCTACATTTTTGGTGTAAGCACTACATTATTATAACATTATTATTACCTCGATCTGGGTGAGCTCATCCCGGTAAGCCTTGGTCAGGTTCTTGACTTGCTCCTCAATTCTGTCAATCATCAGATCGATGTCCTCTGCTTGCTTCTTCAAATCTTTCACATACTGGTCATCTTTACTCTTCAGCTCCTGATGTAAATTACAAACTTGGGTTAGTGTGGCAAATCCCTCGTCATTTTTCCATTAAAGCAGGGCGCTGCTTAGTAAGGATTTCCTGACGTCAACATACATGCTTGCATCATTAAATGTTGGTTGGTGTTGTTGTGTATTAATGTCAGGATTGCATTGCATCATTGTGCAAGTGTCTTATCTTTCCACTGTGTGCAATAAAAACTACCTCAATGGAAAGAGCTCCTCTATAGAATGAAAAATCAAGTTTTACAACTTTCCTTGCTTCTAAACCATAAACTTGTTCTAAGTTTGAAGTGAAAATTGCTAAGTGGAATGAAATTCAGGCACATTTAGTCATCTTACCAACTGGAAGTCGTTGATGAGTTTGTTCTTCTCATCAATCATGGCCTCAGACAGAGACTTCTGTTGCTTCAGCAGGTCGTGCAGCTCCATGGGCAGGTCTCGGCTGTTGGCTTGCTCCCATTTCTTGGTGATCTCGTCAAAGCGTTCCAGGCCTGCCTTGGCTTCCGCTTCCAGCTTCTCATTCCTTCAAGAAAAAAGAAAAATCCAGCCTTTTGTCAAAGAAATTTTCAACAAATTGTGAATCAACTTGTGATTTACTTGCGACCTGACTTTGTGAAGCACTTGTGATCCATCTGTACCTTGGCTACATCTCCGTGCTTTTACGAGAGAGTTTTTGAGAGTATGTGATTATACCTCTGTCTCTGGATTTCTTCTTCCTCAGTCCGTCTGTGAGCTTCTCTTGCATCGGCTGCCACGCGGACGTTGGTCACAAGCTCAGAGCCATCAGACTCCAACTTAGTCAGACGCTGCCATCAAAAACAACAAACCAGAACACTTTGTACAATTTTTTTTTCTCAAAAAATGATGAAAGCAATGCAAAAAAACAACTAAATAAACAGACAACAAACAACTTATGGAGAGTTGCTGCGATCCGCAATAATTTAATTTGTACCACACATAAACATCTTAAACTTCTGAAAACGTCTTATGAAGTAAGCTTTAGTTACCCCAACCCAATGACCAATTGCAGTAAAACGTCTTGCATTGGGACACAAACGCCATTTTCTAAATGTAAAATTATATTTTCAGAGGTGGAGGCTGCATCCCTTCCCCATCCAAACAAAAATTCAAATTCAATGCATGTTTTCTTGATTCTTTAAATTGTTGCCTTGTTCAAAGAGGAAAACTGCAACACCAAAAAAGAAGTAATCCTATGTTACAGATAATAAAGTTTAAAATCCTAGCAGTTGGGATTCAAACACATTGGTCAGGTTTTTCATTCAAACTTAAGCCTGTAACTGACTGAATTCAGTAAGACTAACCCAACGATGCCATTTGCCCCAACTATTGCTGGGACGGTCCGAACTATAGTTGGGACCAACCAATCAATAGGTTGTGATTAACTCAACTACAGTTGGGACCATCCCAACTATAGTTGGGTCGGTGCTACAGTTGGGGTGTTACAGTGACACACCAACCTGTCTACTGTCTTCTATCTGTCGTTTGCTTTTGCTCTGTTCCTCCTTGTCTTCTTTCTTCAATTTGTTGGGGTCCTCTCCCATCGCCTCTCTGTAGGAAATTAATTGGTACCAGACGTTTTTATTTGGTTGTGGTAGATGAACAGTTACCAGTTTTTGGTAAGTTTTTCCACAACCACAGTGTTAGATTATTGGTCAATAGCAGTGCACCCTCCTAAGATTATAATGAGAGAGTGCGGGACGGGAAGGTTTACGCAACAAATGACTTTCTGCGGCCCAAATTTAATCCCAGTGCGGAGACATTGTTAGAAACACGGAGGTAGGAATCCATGGTAGAAACTAAAATAACGGAAAGATTTCCATATACGAAGTTCACTCAACACTCTGTGTACAAACCCTACGAGAGTGGACTGAAAAATTCTAAGAGTTTTCTAAGAAAATCCTTGTATTTTCTCCATGCTCAAATTGACTTTTATGACATGAAATTGCTATCTTGGGGCTTGTTAGTCAATACAGAGGAAAATTAGTGAACTTCGCATATGGTAATCTTGCCAAAATAACTGCACTGGGAGAATGTTTACAATTAGTCGATCGTCACTTTTTCAAAAAATATGTCAAATGCAACACTGCTTATTTCATATTTGGTGTAAATGCAAATGGTGAATAAATTAATGTCATACCAGAAATGGTTTGTTTGTTGGCAATTAATTTGTGGACAAAAAAAAATCCCATAGACTAATCCCACGCCTACTCATAAAAAGTCTAGGACTACCTCCCCCGGCCCCGCCCCCATGTGTGAACAGCGCCCTCTACATGCATAAAAGTCAATAAGATTAAACTGCGGCCAACAATTATTATTTTTTCTCACCTTCTCGCCATCTCAACACGCTTTGCGATGCGAATTCTTCGAGCAGCAATACGCTCTTCTGGATCTGTAGAGTCAACTGAAGGACCCGTGTCCTCTTCTTCGTCGTGTCCGTTCATTTTTGTCTGCTTTTAATGCGTTTTTCTGGCGAGTTAATTACAGTCTGTGCACAAACTTATGCAGCGGTTGCTAACGCAAAAATCCTGTATGTTTACGTGACAGCCTCTACATAAAAGGCAAAAATAAAATAATTATATTATACGATAAAGTAAATTGGATTCATTACATTTCACTTTAAAATATTTAATTTATTGCTAAAAACATTTATAATCAATTATTAAAAATTACCTTACTTTTTATATGAATCTAAGTCATATTAAATGTGTACAATTTTATAGCGCCTGAAAGCGAAGTAAAAATTTCCCACAATTCAGTGCGTTCTTTTGCACTAGCCAACATGGCGGTGAGTACTGGATTTAGAATTGTCGCCAAAATCCGTCATAATCTTGAATTTACTGCATCACAATAGGATATGGAGGGGAAGAAAAAATACATCAGAACTCTGCCTTTTCAAAATTTTGATAATTATCCCATTGTCGTTTCCTGTTGATGTTATTTTGATATTTACAATTACCGATTCGCTCAGTAGCTCAACACTGGAAATCGTACATGTATGTACGGGGAATTCCCGTGATCTTGCGTGTAGTGTATGTAGGGCAGCTCTGGTATGAATTCAACTTTGTTCAAAGTCAACTTGGCCCCGGCTAGAATGTAGTAACTTTTCAACATATATGTGTTGTTACCTAAATGAAGCCCAAATCGTGGTGCCTAATTCATTGCAAACATGATTTGAATTTGATTTTGAGTGTGGAGAAAAAATTCTTCTCCATTTTGTGAGTGCGATTTCAATTTTCATGAACGAAGTGGCTATCGTTACGGCAGTCGTTGTTTAGCGCCCTCTATGATACTTTTTTGATACGCACGCAGGTATATAATTATTTGTTTCCACACGATTTAGCGAGCAGTGCGACAGCTCAGTCGATAGAGGGTAGGATTTTGCACCGCGAGGTTGCAGGTTCAAATCTCAGTTTTGCATTCGAATTGTTTTCCTTTTCTAACCTGAGGCTTTGGAGGATTTTTTTTAAAAGGGAAATAAAGTCCGAATTTCATAACGTTCAAATTCACTTTTTTCCTTCCAATTTTATATTTTCTTCTCATGTTTTTATAAAAAAACAGTAACTGCGCATGTTCAGTGCATATCCGGCAAACTAACGTTTACTGAAGGTTTGCCGTCTCCGGCAAAATATCCACTGCCTTTTTATAAAAGTTGCAGTCTACCGTAACGATAGAAAAAAGGAAATGCGTAATGGCTGCCGTAACAATAGCCACTGCGTTTCATGAAACTTTACGTAATAAAATGGCATGATATCGTTAGGCTTAATTCCACTTGCGCCACAATTTATTGCTCAAGTTGCACAAGATTTAACGCTACGCAACATTTTAGTTATGACAATTTACGAAGGTTTCATGGTGCATAAATACGTCTGCAACTTGTGTTGTGCAAAAAATGATACTGATACTACATAACTTGCACAATCATTTAAGGTGGCGTGAGTTTCTGGCGTAGCGACTGAAAATGACCTATTTTACCAATACCAGCAAATTGTGATGATCGCCATGGAACCTACACAACTTATCAAGATTGATACAAGACACTCACAACATCTCGTCCAAGATGTTACTCGTTGTTAGATAATTTAAATGTTGGGCAGCTACGCCAAGTTTCATGAACAATTTGCTGTGAGTGCCATGGCCTCGTGGTCTGGGGCAATGAATTCGCGGTCTGTGGGTAATTCTTCAGGTTTTTGGTTTCGAGTCCAGCCTGCGTATACTCCCCAAAAAGCAGAGATGGTATTTGGAATGTTTCATGGGCCCAATGAGCAGGGGTAATAAAGATGTAAAGCGCTACATACGAACTCTTAATAATGAAATTTTTATTAATTACAAGATTTTGTTCTCCACTTCGTTGTCCTTTTTGACTGGTTATTTTATCCTTTTTTTCTTCAGAATCAAGGCGAGGAGAGCAAGGAGAAGCAGAATGTGATGCGGGAGCTGCGCATCCGCAAGCTGTGCCTCAACATCTGCGTGGGAGAGAGTGGTGACAGGCTGACCAGAGCTGCCAAGGTGCTGGAACAACTGACGGGCCAGACCCCGGTCTTCTCAAAAGGTGAGCAACAGCGTTTACACCTTCACTGAGTTTAAAGTTGAACAAAGAATTTGACTGGAGCAGGGTTTGAACCCGTGACCTCTGGATCGCCATTTTAGTGCTCTACCAACTGAGCTATCCAGCCCTGTGTTGGCGGTTCCCCATTTTGTCAATGGCTTTTGTTATAAGTTACAGATACCCAGATCTTTCCAATAAGGCCAAAAAAATAAAATAAAAAAATATGAGTTCTGCTTCCGGATTATCCTACCTACCCTATTTTAACAGCCCATATCCTAATTTTTTGGGGGGGGAACGAAAAAAAAAACCCTGAAAACCGTAAATTGCTACGTTTTACCCTTAACTACATGCAGACACCTCCATATGATCGTACTCAAAAAAGTTCCCAAAAAAATGCCTACCTACCAATCCTTTTTTAAAAATGCCATGTAATCGGAAGCAGAATTTGTAAAAAAAAATTTGCCTTATTGATTTTTCCAAGAGTTTGTGAATATTTGTGTTTGCTGGTGTCTTTGCACATTGGTTCAGGCCGTGATAACCACCCATTATCTCTGGTCCTGCTTTGATTAGAAATGTGCTAAAGTAATTCTCTTCTTGCAACCCACTGTTATCATGCAATGTTACCAGTGCTACTTATGTAAGAGAAACACACAAACAATCCAGCAACGCTGACAACTGAAAACACCGCAAATATAGAAGTAGTATTCCACAGTAAAAATAAGGGAAAATGTTGCAACCTGACGCCTTTTTTCTTCATGTATCTTCTCAATGAAGGTCAGTCATAGCAAAATGATGAAGAGACATGAACCTGGGACTGAAAAACATTTCCAATTTTGTGAGGAAATGCTTAGAAAATATTCCTGACTCTTCATAGACTTTGTACACGACCGCTGAAGTGGCGTCAGGTTGCAACATTTTTTCAAAGATAAGTGCCACGATTGTTGGCTCTGACCAGTCAGATGACAAGGAGTTTTTCAGGTGCTGTGTATGAAACAAGTAATGAATGTTTCACATGCATGCATAAAATAATGTCATCGGGTGACAGATGGAATGTTCCATTCCACGAGGCGAAGCCATCTGTCACCTCATGAAATTATTTTTACCATTGTACTCATAAACATTTATTATTTGTACATTTGTATATTCAAAACAATTAAAAACAAGGAATTGTGGTAGACTCTTTCTTGAAGGACCCCTGCCCCCCACGCGATATTTTTTTTTACACAACTATCTGGGGTACTTTGTGCGCTTTCCTATGGGGCTTGGTTTTTATAACCAGGCTTGAGTGGAGGCTACTATTTTTCAACTTGGTACGGATTTCGGACTTTATTTCCCTTTTTAACAAAATCCTCCAGAGCCTCAGATCAGGAAAAGAAAAAGGAAATTGCTGCTATACAAGTAGTATCCGACTGAAAAATAACGTTTTTAAGATTCAACTTAAAATTGTTGAAAAAAAGAGCAAAATCTTTGTTGGCAAAGCGAGGAATCGAACTCGAGACCTCCGATCGTTAGCCAGCATGCCTAACCACTAGGCAACGGCAATGCTCGAAATATCCCTGCAATTCATAATTTATATACTTTCACACATGTGGAGAGAGTATACGCGCGCGCGCGTAGGTAAAAGGTTACAGGATTGTAGAGCGGCGCTCTACAATCCTATAACCGTGATTCAAGTCGCCTGAAAAATGGATACCCCCAGATAGTTGTGTAAATAAAATATTCGCGCCCCCCACCCCCCAAAAAGTCTCTTTCTCCAGAGATGATGTCATACAGATTTTCCCTTTTGCAATTTTCATCTTACACTCTATACGTTTCTTTTTCTTTCCTGTTTTTATCATAAATTGTTTGTTTTTTCCCCTCATTTTTAGCTCGCTACACCGTGCGTTCCTTCGGTATCCGTAGGAATGAGAAGATTGCCGTGCACTGCACCGTCCGGGGCTCTAAGGCTGAAGAAATCCTGGAGAAGGGACTCAAGGTAATTTATCTGCAAATTAATTCTCAGTGTGTGTGATGGTCATTTCAACATGCCATCTTAACTCGTATCTAAGTATCTTTTTTTGCCAGTCGTGTGCCCAGTCCAATGTTGTACTGTCAATTTGTTGCAAGAATAGACATGGAATGTAATGGCGTCAGCTTTGTTTCCTGGTGTTTTTGATGTCCTTTGCCCCCACCAAGCTGCCAAAAGAAAGCACACTGGTAAACCAAACATTTTTAAGAAGGTTGTTCCTGCTTTTCTATCAAGGTTCGTGAGTACGAGTTGAGGAAGGGCAACTTCTCCAAGACAGGCAACTTTGGCTTTGGCATCCAGGAGCACATTGATCTGGGCATCAAGTACGACCCCAGCATTGGCATCTACGGTATGGACTTCTACGTGGTGCTGGGCCGGCCGGGGTTCAACGTGCGTCACAAGAGGCGTAAGCAGGGCCGGGTGGGGGCCAAGCACCGGGTGTCCAAGGAGGAGTCCATGAAGTGGTTCCAGCAGAAGGTGGGTTGAATCTGGGTACTTGATGACTGATTAATTTGCCATTGGGGTGCATTTCTTTTGTTATAACTGCATAACCTTGCTAGTCTGAGCATTTTTTTCCAGGAATGCGTCAGTTTTCCAACTGTGCATTTTTTGCTTGATACGTCTATTCCAGGACAAAGCCCTCATAGAGGCCCTTCTATGCTTTATTGTTTCTGCCAAAAATATCAGATCGTTTTTGTCATCTTCAAGGTCAACTCGGTTCTGTTTCAACCAAAATTTTGGGATCTACTAGAATAAACATTTAAACAAAAATATTAAGGTTTAAATTTCAACAAATTTGAATTCAATGCTCTAGGACTATGAGGCCAGTACTTCAGACCACAAGGCCACAGCACTCCATCTTGAAATTTGAATGGATTTGACTTCCTACATCCACACTTCAGATGGCGTGATGTAATACCAACAAACTTTGATAACAATAACGGATAATCACATTATTTTGTTCTCGCCATTTTTTTTTGTGTGTCCAGTACGATGGTATCCTCCTCCCAGGCAAGTAGACCCAGACAGAATCAAGCCAGTGTGACCACGAACACCTAAACATCGATGCATCCAGAGCATTTACTTGCACCTTCGGTTACACCTGTACAGCGAGAACACTTGTGAATAACTTCCTTTATTTCCTCAAGGCTTGACAATGCCACCACTGAGCGCCAGCGCACCCAAGAAGCCTAGTGTCCTCACAAGTATGAGGACACTTGTACTTCAAGGAACCTTTGAAGATTTCCCGTATTTCCTTGTGTCTTGACAATAAATAAAACCATTGACCAGTTGACCAGTAAAATTGGACTCAGTTGTTGATTTATTCGCAGTGTCTTCTGTGTTTCCATGACTAAATTCAGAAAGTGGTGAGTAATTCCCCCCCCCCAGGCAAATATCGCCCAATTTTGATAAAAATCCCAAGATAACCCCTTTTTCAAAAGATGGCAAATTTTGCCAGAATTTTGATACAAATGCAAGGCTAACCCCCTACATTTTTAATTTGGAAAAAAGGGTCAAAATTTTCCCCATTTTGTAAAAATGCAAGGCTGACACCTTACTTTTGCTAAGTTTCGAAAAAAAAACCGTCAAATTATGCCAAATTGTTATAAAAAGACAAGACTAACCCCTTTTGATAGTTTTGATAAAAAAAAACCTCAAATTAACAATAGTAAGGGGTTGGCCTTGCATTTTTATCAAAATTGGGCAAATTTTGACTTTTCGAAAATTAACAAAAGTAAGGGGTTAGCCTTGCATTTTTATCAAAATTGTCCAAAATTTGACTTTTTTCGAAAATTAACAAAAGAAAGGGGTTAGCCTTGCATTTTAATCAAAATTGGGCAAAATTTGACTTTTTTCGAAAATTAACAAAAGTAAGGGGTTAGCCTTGCATTTTTATCAAAATTGGGCAAAATTTGACTTTTTTCGAAAATTAACAAAAGTAAGGGGTTAGCCTTGCATTTTGATCAAAATTGGGCAAAATTTGAATTTTTTCGAAAATTAACAAAAGTAAGGGGTTAGCCTTGCATTTTTATCAAAATTGGGCAAAATTTGACTTTTTTTCGAAAATTAACAAAAGTAAGGGGTTAGCCTTGCATTTTTATCAAAATTGGGCAAAATTTGAATTTTTTGAAAATTAATGAAAGTAAGGGGTTAGCCTTGCATTTTTATCAAAATTGGGCAAAATTTGAATTTTTTCGAAAATTAATGAAAGTAAGGGGTTAGCCTTGCATTTTTATCAAAATTGGGCAAATTTTAATTTTTTTCGAAAATTAACAAAAGTAAGGGGTAAACCTTGCATTTTTATCAAAATTGGGCAAAATATGAATTTTTTCGAAAATTAATGAAAGTAAGGGGTTAGCCTTGCATTTTTATCAAAATTGGGCAAAATTTGATTTTTTTCGAAAATTAATGAAAGTAAGGGGTTAGCCTTGCATTTTTATCAAAATTGGGCATTTTTCCAAAATTTACAAAAGTAAGGGGTTAGTCTGGCATTTTTATCAAAATTGGGCGAATTTTTACTTTTTTTCGAAAATTAACAAGAGTAAGGGGTTAACCTTGCCTTTTTATCAAAATTAGGCAAATTTTGACTTTTTTTCGAAAATTCATAAAAGTAAGAGGTTAGCCTTGCATTTTTATCAAAAATTGGGCAAAATTTGACTTTTTTTCGAAAATTAACAAAAGTAAGGGGTAAACCTTGCATTTTTATCAAAATTGGGCAAAATTTGAATTTTTTCGAAAATTAATGAAAGTAAGGGGTTAGCCTTGCATTTTTATCAAAATTGGGCAAATTTTGACTTTTTTCGAAAATTAATAAAAGTAAGGGGTTAGCCTTGCATTTTTATCAACATTGGGAAACATTTGAATTTTTTCGAAAATTAATGAAAGTAAGGGGTTAGCCTTGCATTTTTATCAAAATTGGGCAAAATTTGACTTTTTTCGAAAATTAATGAAAGTAAGGGGTTAGCCTTGCATTTTTATCAAAATTGGGCAAATTTTGACTTTTTTTCGAAAATTAACAAAAGAAAGGGGTTAGCCTTGCATTTTGATCAAACTTGGGCAAAATTTGACTTTTTTCGAAAATTAACAAAAGTAAGGGGTTAGCCTTGCATTTTGATCAAAATTGGGCAAAATTTGACTTTTTTCGAAAATTAACAAAAGTAAGGGGTAAACCTTGCATTTTTATCAAAATTGGGCAAAATATGAATTTTTTCGAAGTTTAATGAAAGTAAGGGGTTAGCCTTGCATTTTTATAAAATTGGGCAAAATTAGATTTTTTTTCGAAAATAAACAAAAGTAAGGGGTAAGCCTTGCATTTTTATCAAAATTGGGCAAAATATGAATTTTTTCGAAGTTTAATGAAAGTAAGGGGTAAGCCTTGCATTTTTATCAAAATTGGGCAAAATTTGAATTTTTTCGAAAATTAATGAAAGTAAGGGGTTAACCTTGCATTTTGATCAAAATTGGGCATTTTTCCAAAATTTACAAAAGTAAGGGGTTAGCCTTGCATTTTTATCAAAATTTGTCAAATTTCGACTTTTTTCGAAAATTAACAAAAGTAAGGGGTTAACCTTGCATTTTTATCAAAATTGGGCAAAATTTGACTTTTTTCGAAAATTAACAAAAGTCAGGGGTTAGCCTTGCATTTTTATCAAAATTGGGCAAAATTTGACTTTTTTCGAAAATTAACAAAAGTAAGGGGTTAAACCTTGCATTTTGATCAAAATTGGGCAAAATTTGACTTTTTTCAAAAATTAACAAAAGTAAGGGGTTAGCCTTGCATTTTGATCAAAATTGGGCAAAATTTGACTTTTTTCGAAAATTAACAAAAGTAAGGGGTTAACCTTGCATTTTTATCAAAATTGGGCAAAATTTGATTTTTTTTTTAAAAATTAATGAAAGTAAGGGGTTAGCCTTGCATTTTGATCAAAATTTGTCAAATTTTGACTTTTTCCCAAAATTAATGAAAGTAAGGGGTTAAACCTTGCATTTTGATCAATTTTGGGCAAATTTTGACTTTTTTCGAAAATTAACAAAAGTAAGGGGTTAGCCTTGCATTTTGATCAATTTTGGGCAAATTTTGACTTTTTTTCGAAAATTAACAAAAGTAAGGGGTTAGCCTTGCATTTTGATCAAAATTGGGCAAATTTTGACTTTTTTCGAAAATTAATGAACGTAAGGGGTTAGCCTTGCATTTTGATCAAAATTGGGCTTAATTTGACTTTTTTTCGAAAATTAACAAGAGTAAGGGGTTAACCTTGCCTTTTTATCAAAATTAGG
This sequence comes from Patiria pectinifera, assembly GCA_029964075.1. Lineage (NCBI taxonomy): Eukaryota > Metazoa > Echinodermata > Asteroidea > Valvatida > Asterinidae > Patiria > Patiria pectinifera. The sequence goes on along the minus strand of CM057132.1, from coordinate 12,365,314 downwards.
CAAATTTTGACTTTTTTCGAAAATTAACAAAAGAAAGGGGTTAGCCTTGCATTTTTATCAAAAGTGGGCAAAATATGAATTTTTTCGAAGATTAATAAAAGTAAGGGGTTAGCCTTGCATTTTTATCAAAATTGGGCAAAATTTGACTTTTTTCGAAAATTAATGAAAGTAAGGGGTTAACCTTGCATTTTTATCAAAATTGGGCATTTTTCCAAAATTTACAAAAGTAAGGGGTTAGCCTTGCATTTTTATCAAAATTTGTCAAATTTTGACTTTTTTCCAAAATTTATGGAAGTAAAGGGTTAGCCTTGCATTTTTATCAAAATTGGGCAAAATTTGACTTTTTTCCCAAAATTAACAAAAGTAAGGGGTTAGCCTTGCATTTTTATAAAAATTGGGCAAAATTTGAATTTTTTCGAAAATTAATGAAAGTAAGGGGTTAACCTTGCATTTTTATCAAAATTGGGCATTTTTCCAAAATTTACAAAAGTAAGGGGTTAGCCTTGCATTTTTATCAAAATTTGTCAAATTTTGACTTTTTTCCAAAATTTATGCAAGTAAAGGGTTAGCCTTGCATTTTTATCAAAATTGGGCAAAATTTGACTTTTTTTTCCAAAATTAACAAAAGTAAGGGGTTAGCCTTGCATTTTTTATCAAAATTGGGCAAAATTTGACTTTTTTCGAAAATTAACAAAAGTAAGGGGTTAGCCTTGCATTTTTATCAAAATTTGTCAAATTTTGACTTTTTTCGAAAATTAACAAAAGTAAGGGGTTAGCCTTGCATTTTGATCAAAATTGGGCAAAATTTGACTTTTTTCGAAAATTAACAAAAGTAAGGGGTTAGCCTTGCATTTTGATCAAAATTGGGCAAAATTTGACTTTTTTCGAAAATTAACAAAAGTAAGGGGTTAACTTTGCATTTTGATCAAAATTGGGCAAAATTTGATTTTTTTTTTAAAAATTAACGAAAGTAAGGGGTTAGCCTTGCATTTTGATCAAAATTGGGCAAAATTTGACTTTTTTCGAAAATTAACAAAAGTAAGGGGTTAACCTTGCATTTTTATCAAAATTGGGCAAAATTTGATTTTTTTAAAAAAAATTAATGAAAGTAAGGGGTTAGCCTTGCATTTTGATCAAAATTTGTCAAATTTTGACTTTTTCCCAAAATTAATGAAAGTAAGGGGTTAAACCTTGCATTTTGATCAAAATTGGGCAAAATTTGACTTTTTTCGAAAATTAACAAAAGTAAGGGGTTAGCCTTGCATTTTTATCAAAAGTGGGCAAAATATGAATTTTTTCGAAGATTAATAAAAGTAAGGGGTTAGCCTTGCATTTTGATCAAAATTGGGCAAAATTAGATTTTTTTTCGAAAATAAACAAAAGTAAGGGGTAAGCCTTGCATTTTTATTAAAATTGGGCATAATTTGACTTTTTTCGAAAATTAACAAAAGTAAGGGGTTAGCCTTGCATTTTTATCAAAATTGGGAAAAATTTGACTTTTTCCGAAAATTAACAAAAGTAAGGGGTTAGCCTTGCATTTTTATCAACATTGGGCAAAATTTGACTTTTTTTCCAAAATTTACAAAAGTAAGGGGTAAGCCTTCATTTTGATCAAAATTAGGCAAAATTTGAATTTTTTCGAAAATTAATAAAAGTAAGGTGTTAGCCTTGCATTTTTATCAAAATTGGGCAAAATTTGAACAATTTTTTCGAAAATTAATAAAATTAAGGGGTTAACCTTGCATTTTTATCAAAATTGGGCATTTTTCCAAAATTTACAAAAGTAAGGGGTTAGCCTTGCATTTCTATCAAAATTTGTCAAATTTTGACTTTTTTCCAAAATTTATGCAAGTAAAGGGTTAGCCTTGCATTTTGATCAAAATTGGGCAAAATTTGACTTTTTTCCAAAATTAACAAAAGTAAGGGGTAAACCTTGCAATTTTATCAAAATTGGGCAAAATTTGACTTTTTTCGAAAATTAACAAAAGTAAGGGGTTAACCTTGCATTTTTATCAAAATTAGGCATAATTTAACTTTTTTCCAAAATTAACAAAAGTAAGGGGTTAGCCTTGCATTTTTATCAAAATTGGGCAAAATTTTACTTTTTTCGAAAGTTAACAAACGTAAAGGGTTAGCCTTGCATTTTGGTAATTTTCCAAAAAATCAAAATTACGCCAAATTTTGATAAATATGCGAGGCTATCCTCTTACTTCGGTGAATTTTCGAAAAAAGTCAAATTTTGATTAAAAAAAGGAAGGTTAACCCTTTACATTTTAGATTTTGCAGTAAAAGTCAAATTTTGCGCAATTTTGCTTTAAATGCAAGGCTAGCCCCATGCATTTTTTATTTCGAAAAAGGGTCAAATTATGCCCAATTTTGATAAAAATGCAAGGCTTACCCCTTGCAGAATTCGGAGCTCGGTGAGCAGTGTTTATAAAGCGCGCCCTCATTTGTAAGAAATTCATGCCGATTTAAATTCGAATTGTAGTACACTGCAATTTCCTTAATTATATGTCTGCCATTCTTTCACGGTTCCTGTCAAAATTCGAGATTCTTGTTGATGTGACAAATATCTAATATTCGACGAGATTTCATTTGAATGCAAAGTGTTTATCTTGAGATAACCCCTCACATTTTTTATTTCGAAAAAAGGTTCAAATTTTTCCCAATTTTGCTAAAAATGCTAGGCAAAACCCTTACATTTGTTGATTCTTGAAAAAAGGTTAAATTTTGCCCGATTTTGATTAAAAAAAACAAGGCTAACCCCTTATAATTGTTAATTTTTGAAAAGTAGTCAAGTTTTGCCTATTTTTAATAAAACAACAATGTTAACCCCTTTTCCCCACAGGTTCAACACCTGAACAGTTTTAAAACATCTGAACATCCTAGACAATATGGAATACAATATCACGATTAATCACAACGATTTTACAATCAAAATTAGAAATACATGAAAAACAGATTGTTCATATAAGGTTTAAATCAAACCTCAAATTCTTCCTGCTCTGAAAAGTTGTTCTGTATTTTAAAAAAATATTGACAAGAAACAAAAATCTGCAAAACCAATGACCCGTTTGAAATGAGCATTATTAAATTTGTTCTTCATGGGCCATCATAACCCACAGCGTCAGCTGACAAGTAATCATGATCACATAAAATTAATTACATCAACGGACGCATGTAAACTGCACTGTTGCATGTAATTTTCTAATGAAAATTCAATATACATGTATACTACAAAATGTACATAAGAATATTTTTTTATTTACAAAGTTTGGAATTCAATGCCGTTTCTAGTTAGTGAATATGTTTTCTTATTTCAAAGATGATTCACAAAATGTACTTGAATTTAGTTCAGTATTAGCTTCCAGAAATACTACCCCATTTATCAAAGTCTTACATGTATTTATCAGTCTTATAAAACCAATAATTTGTTCAAGTGGCACTCAAAGGAAAGTTGCACGGTTTGGATAGTGACACGGACCAAGTCAACCAGAGCAAGTTAACACAGACCTAGTTAACCAGAGCAAGTTAACACGCACCAAGTTAACAAGAGCAAGTTAACACGGACCAATTTAACCAGAGTAAGTAAACACAGACCTAAGTTAACCATAGCAAGTTAACACAGACCAATTTAACAAGAGCAAGTTAACATGGACCAAGTTAACCAGAGCAAGTTAACATGGACCAAGTTAACCAGAGCAAGTTAACACGGACCAAGTTAACCAGAGCAAGTTAACACGTACCAATTTAACCAGAGCAAGTTAACACAGACCTATTTAACCAGAGCAAGTTAACACAGACCAATTTAACCAGAGCAAGTTAACACGGACCAATTTAACCAGAGCAAGTTAACACAGACCTATTTAACCAGAGCAAGTTAACACAGACCAATTTAACCAGAGCAAGTTAACACAGACCTATTTAACCAGAGCAAGTTAACACGGACCAATTTAACCAGAGTAAGTTAACACAGACCTGTTTAACCAGAGCAAGTTAACACAGACGGAGTCAACAAGATCAATTAAGTTAACTCAGACCAAGTTAACCGAATCAAGTTAACACGGACCAAGTTAATAACCTGACCACGGTAACACGGACCAAGTTAACCAGACCAATTAAAGTTAACACCGACCAAGTTTAACCAAACCAAGTTAACTTGGACCAAGTTAAATGAACAACGTTAACACAGACCAAGTTAACCGGACCAAGGTAACACAGACCAAGGTAACACGGACCATATACACGGACCAAGGTAACACGGACCAAGGTAACAAGGACCAAGTTAACCGTACCAAGTTAACCAGATCACGTTAACCGGACCAAGTTAACCGGACCAAGTTAACACAATAGTCTGCCCAGAAAAATGCCCAGAAACATGCCCAGATTGATATATAGTCATGACAATGACTCCTGCGTTAGGTTGGGAAAGTGTTCGGAGGATCTGCGATCGGCTGATTCCCGCAATTTCGAGTTGATACCACGCCTCAAATCCTCCACCGACATCAGGACGACTCGCTCACGGACAAACTGGACAAAATAAGAGAGAAACAATATTGGAATAGTGTCTTTTTACATTTAAACAAATATGGAAAAATATTTTTAACAGCAACAAAAAAAGTAAAGCTAAGAATGTTGTTGAATGCCTGCAACTGCCGATGTTTTTACGCTGTCCTTCCTACACCACCAAGTTGTATTTCATGTACTTAAAACAAAATCTTACAGATAATTTGGTTTGGTTCGCAATCGCTAGCTTACCTCGACGGCAGCGCCGACCTCGGGTAGGCACAGCTCCCACGGCTTGAGCCCCGTCAACACGTTCAGGAACTTCTGTGGGGTGATCTTACGGCTCTCAATGATGCCCATGCCCTGCAGCTTGTCCAGCAGTGCAGCGCAGGCCATGTCACTGAAGACGTAGCTGGGGAGACGCGACGTCAACTCCTGGAACCTGAAAGATTGCCCAACATCAGTATAAAGTCCATTATCGATTCCTGCCCTGGTCACAGGTGGATTGGGTTTTCAGTCCCTACATGATTCTCAGGGTTTTCCTTCTCAAAAGCAGTAATCTCTTCTCATTGTCTTTTCGCTACTGGTTTCTTCAGGCTTGCGAGCTACAGTGCCTAGGGCACTTTTGAGGAATCCTTGGTTTCATTACCAGAAATAGAAAATAATAACAATGAAATAACAACAACTCCTCCTGACCATTTGCTTTCTTCTTCGACTCGTTTCTTCCTCATCTTCTCTTCAGCCGACTCCTCGTTTTCCCTGGCCGCATCCTTCATCCGCTCCAGCTGGGTGCTGATGTGAAGATTGGTCTGGATGGCTCGGAACTTCTCCTCGCTTCTCCACAGCTTCTTTCTGCAAATCAAGAGCAGATTTCTTGCATATAAAACACCCACTATATAAAGACATTTTCCTTAACAATGGTACACTGGATTTCTTAATCCTCTAAAAAAGTCCACCAATGCCATTATTTTTTATACTTAAATTTTCATGGGGCATTGTGTACGGGTAACGGTGGCAATCCAATGCAACATCTTCAAACCTCATGGATGATTTTTTAAAGATTTAGGAGTATTAACGTTCACTTTCTGTTGGGGCCACAGAAAAGAAAAGTACATCATGAAACATTTATGCACTCAATGCAAATGGTGAAATTTCTACAACCTTATATATATAAGGCCGATACTTGAGTGTTCTATTTGATGCGCTTCGGTTCGTTCCTCTCAACTTGAAGACGCTGTTGAACCCCAGCTACTCCAGAATGGAATATTAGTTACAAAAGTCTGAGATGAAAAGTAAATTATTTAACAAAGCGTTGTTTTGACCTGTGAAATTGGGTCACAGTTTCCAAAGCGCTTTATAATGATCAGATTACAAATAGAACCGCGTGCCTCATTTAAATCTTGAAAAGGGGTGACGTCAATATCTTGTTTTCTTGCTTCATCAGATGCAGATTTTCTTGCGAGAGGGAGATTTGGATTAAGTTTTCCTCTGAGTAATGCTCTTACAGATGCAATTTCCTACCAAGAGCTTTGGCTATTGCATTTCTGTTTATTCCCTTTCACTTTCAAATCAGTGTGGTATTGGAAATAAACTGCTTGTGTTCAGAGACTGGTCCTTCAGAACTCACTCTGCCAACACGTTCTCTACTGATCGGATTACAAAGAGAACCACTTGCCTCGTTTTAACTTTGAAAGAGGCTTAGCAAAATTTCTTGTTTTCTCGTAACAGCAGATGCAGATTTTATTTGCAAGAGGTAGATTTGGCTTAAGTATATATAAGATTCATTTTCTTGCATTTTTCTTAATTCTCGATCAATAAGGTTAAGCTTGTAGTAAGTATTATACATTGCTTGTTTCGAGACTGGTCTTTCCAGAACCCACTCTGCCGCCATGGATGAAGCACGCTCTCTAAAGTTCTCCGAAATACGAGGACTTGCCTTGAGTGTGGCGTTCGTGCTGTTCGGTTTTACCGGTTGTTTACTTAGTGTATCTGCAGAAACCGTTTGCATTCGGCAGACACTGTCACAAGCGTTCGTTGCTGCCGAACATCGAACATTGGGAAATGCCACAATCTGGTCAGGTTCGGTTGGTAGTCGTGTCACTTGTGTCAGTAAGTGTCACTCGTTACCTGCGTGCAAATCGGTCAACTACTATCAGCTCGATCGAGTATGCGATCTCAACAATGTCACAAGAGTCGATATCCCGAGTAAGTTCGTTGCAGACTACGCCAGCGTGTACTTCGATGGTAATGGCGACACACCAAGGTTTTCCGTAGCGGCTTACAGCGATTGTCAGAGTTTACTGGAGGCAGGTTACAGCGTGAGCGGTATCTATACGATATTCCCCGCGGGTTTCGCAGATGGTCTGAGGGTGTACTGCGACATGGAGACCGACGGTGGAGGCTGGCTTGTCATTCAGAGGCGTCAGGATGGCAGTGTTGACTTCTACCGTGACTGGGCTGACTACCGCGTGGGCTTTGGGGACTTGGCTGGTGAGTTTTGGCTCGGCAACGACAACTTGCGCACCTTGAGTAATTCTTCTGGATCTTGGGATCTGCGAATCGATTTGGAGGACTGGGAGGGCAACACAGCCTGGGCCGAGTACGGAGATTTTCAAATCTCAGGACAGGATTTTCGTTTGAGTTTTGATTCGTACAATGGGCAAAGCACTGTTGGTGACTCTCTTGACAGGCACAACGGTCTGCCCTTTTCAACAATGGACAATGACAATGACTTGTATTCTACCCTTAACTGCGCCGAGATGATGAAAGGAGCTTGGTGGTACAGCAACTGTTATGATTCAAACCTGAACGGTATGTACTTTAATTCATCCTGGGAAATAGACGGAGGTTATCGAGTGATTGCATGGAAATCATGGAAGGGTGAAATGTATTCCTTGAAAAGCTGCAGTATGAAGATTCGATTGGCAATGTAAGATTAAAACTGCAACGACTGAGATTACTTTGTCTCCAATGAATCACCTCTTGGTAATAGGGAATGTTAAGCGGGGAACGTACATACGTGAACCCGCATGCAGAAATACAACCAATGGTCAGAACAACGCAAAGTGTGAGTTCGAATTTTCCGTTAATTCCATTACCCCTTTGAATTTCTTCTGAGGCCGTAATCGTCAAAATGTGACAGACAAGACAGCGTTGACGATTATTTATCAAGAAATCAACAGTAGTGTGTACAACTTGACCATACGCATTAAGTCAGCATAACTTTTGTTTGCCTTTATTGCCAAAAGATTCTGTTCTAAGATGCACTCAGGATCTGTGTGATATCCGTTGTCATTTCAGAATATGTTCTGTCGAAATAGAAAGCAGATCCTTTAAGAAACCCTTCGGTCAGTCCTGTATTCGTTTTCTTCATCATTATCAACGATCCGAGCATCGATCTACCTACGCCACAAAACAACGACTGCTGCTGAAAACCCAACTAGAATGAAAACAAAAGCACCATGAACTAGTGTATGGATATATGATGAGATTGGCAGGCGTATGCCTATCGCTTGTGTGTGTTGATGCCTTATTGTTTATATTAAACCTACATGGGCATCGGTGAACTCGCTTCCAGGCTGTAAAATAACTTCATATGCGATCCGAACACAGCCACAATAATTGATTTTCTGAGGAGCTATATTGCGCACCTCGCGTTACCACCACTACAGATCGGAAGCCACTAAAAACCAACTTCGTTGGTTTGCAAGCAGTACATTGGTTGGTCGGTTTTTGACAAATGCAGCATATAATTTCCCAGTTGACCTTTAAAATTCAAGGATTGAATACAAAACGTTGAGAGAGGAGCAGCGGCGCAATAAACGGCTTTTTAAATTAAGCACGGCTGCAATAAGAAGCGTGACGAAAGACGCCTCAGGGTGAAGGACAAATCGGAAACAATCGACAGAGAGACTGTTTTGTTTTGGTTGGCGTGGTAACGCTCTCAGAAAATCGTGGAACATTCAATAGAGTTATTAGAGCCTGAAAAACAGCAAGAGTGACTGCCAAGGAGAATTAATATGGTACTTGCAATAGTGCGTAAACTGGTGCTCGATACGCTCTGGCCTCATTGGTCTCTGCGTCAGAGGAACACGCTTGGCAAATTTCGGTGACACTCAAGCCCAATTCATGCAGTTGGTGTTAGACAGAAACATGGAGGAGGTACGGAATTGTGGTCTCTCTGTGAGACAAGTACTTGTAACCGGTCTTTTGCTTTCTATCTTGCCCGCGTCTCAAGGGAGCTCTTGTGGTCATGCACTCTCACAGGAATTCAATGCTGCTGAAAATCGAGCACTGGGAAATGCCACAATTTGGTCGGATAGAGTTGGTACTCTTGTCGGCTGTGTGAGTCGGTGCCACTCTTGGCAAGCTTGCAAATCAGTCAATTACTTCAAGAGCGATCGCAGGTGTGATCTGAACAACGCCACCAGAGTCGATGTGCCAAATGACTTCGTTGCAGACTACGCGAGTGTATACTTCGATGGTGATGGCGACACACCTGGGTTTTCCGTAGCGGATCACAGCGACGTTCATACACCCGGATTCTCCGTCACGGTGGAGCCACGTTACAGCGATTGCCAGAGTTTACTGGAGGCAGGTTTCAGTGTGAGCGGTATCTATACGATATTCCCCGCGGGATTCGCAGATGGTCTGAGGGTGTACTGCGACATGGAGACCGACGGTGGAGGCTGGCTTGTCATTCAGAGGCGTCAGGATGGCAGTGTCGACTTCTACCGCGACTGGGCTGACTACCGCGTGGGCTTTGGGGACTTGGCTGGTGAGTTTTGGCTCGGCAACGACAACTTGCGCACCTTGAGTGATTCTGCTGGATCTTGGGATCTTCGAGTCGATTTGCAGGACTGGGATGACAACACAGCTTGGGCCGAGTACGGAGATTTTCAAATTTCAGGACAGGATTACCGTTTGAGTTTTGATTCGTTCAATGGGCAAAGTACTGCTGGTGACTCCCTTGACAGGCACAACGGTCAGCCCTTTTCAACAATGGACAATGACAATGACAAGTATAATAACCATAACTGTGCAGAGGCCAAAAAAGGAGCTTGGTGGTACAGCGACTGTTATGATTCACAACTGAACAGTATGTACTTTAACTCATCCTGGGAAGTAGACGGAGACTATCGAGTGATTGCATGGAAATCATGGAGGGGTTATCTTTACTCCTTGAAAAAATGCAGTATGAAGATTCGATTGGAAATGTAAGAAAATCCCTAAAAACTTGACAAGTTAGATAACACACAAGTGTGTTCTCTTACCAACCTCAGTGCTCAATATAAAGACAAAGATATCAACATTGACGTGCAAGATATCGAATGAACCCAATTTTATTGATGAACTATATGTACAAACCAGGGCGTCCGTCGGGCAATTTTTTGTTCACGATTGATTAATGATACATTTATTTCCTAAACTACCGGAAATGTAAATCTATTGCTTTGAAAAAGTAAACTCAAACTCAAACATATCTACTGAAAGTGCGGGATATTCCATCTGATAAGCGAACAATACAAAGATATTGACCAAAGAGGAGACCACTCAGCTGGAGAACCGCTAATTCGGAATTGTAAAGGACGGGGGTTCGAAACCAACCGCTGTTCATGTAATTTTTTTCAACTGAACAAGTTAATATCCTTTGGTCCTAGGGGCAAACGAGTTCATTTAAAAGAAAACTTGCAGCTGTAAAAGGTTAGGGATTCGTTTCTGCTTTGTAAACTTACAAATGTTTATTATGATCGCTGTGGAATTTTATGCTTGTATAGATAGGAATGTCGCTCTATAGTTGATTGTCCTTACTTAAACCAATACGTGTTTTTGGAATGCTCCCAATAAACGCCTTGCCAGTGTAATGTCACGCCTATAACACGGCAGTTGCTCTATAAACGCAGACCACAATAGTCGAATTAAATACATCTGAAGTTATTATTTATTTTGTGTTATTTTACCAGGGTAGACCATCAGTTGTCAATGAACTGTTCTCCCTGGGGGCCCTGGATAAATATAACATTCAGGCAGCTCAAACAAACTTTCAGCTCGACTAAACTTCGAATTGACTTGAGTTCAGCACGGTTCAACATGAGATAAACTGTAAAATTGTTGGCAGTAGGTAAAGTCGTTTAATTAATTGTGATATTTACATTTTTTGATTGAGTTTAGATTTTAAGAATATACAACGACGCTTTTAATTACAAAGCTGTATCTCTTTGTAATGTTAAATTTTACCGAACATGATTTTTTTTTTAGCAAGCCTCAGTCGCTTTTGAGCCGCACCACCTTAATTATCTTGCTTGCATAACTGAAATTAGAAATTGATATTTAATGTTTTTTTTTTGGGGAAAGTTATACAATTGGTTGTGTTGAAGTAAAATTGGTATATGTGTCAGATAATGATCAAGTTGTTCGTAAAAGAAGTCCAAATTGTGAAGATGTTTGAATATTTGAAATAGTTTGAGTGCAATGTACTCTCGCAAGAATCGTTGTTGGTGTATTTAAATCTGAGGCGGTAGCTCATAAACATAGCAATCTGAAAAAAAACCAACTGTCTTGTACAAATATGATTGTGCACGCTTTAGAAGTCTAAGTATTTTTTTGCGCTATTCACTGTTTTGTACATTGCTTTCCGTGATTGTAAAAGTTAGGTTTGGTAAGATTGTATTGTGAAGAATGTATGCACTTAACAATTTAAATCACCGTAAATTTTGAATGTTTTTGTTTGGCACTATAAACTTGATGTATAACTCGTTTTAGCACTGAAGTATATGATTAATTTCTGATTAAAACCAAAATGTTTAGCAATGTAATCGATGTGTTATGTGATTAGCTGTCAATGATAATATATTATCTTTAATCATCTGGTTCGGGTTTTAGATGAAGTTTGTGATTTTCCAAATTTGTTGTTGACTTTTAAAATGTATTTACGTGTAACAACATCGGTGTTCTATCTAGAAATGTAATAAATGTTTAGTTTTTAACTTTTATTCGATAGTGCATGTAAAAAAAAGTGAAGTGATCCAGTTCATAAAAGAACGTACGTTTTAGTGACAAGGTATCGTTTCGGTAATGAATGGTCAGATAATGTTGAAAATGGTTTGAAATGTTCAAATGAGTAACAAAAGTGGATTAATGCTCTGGTCTACAAATTTCCTAAACATAAAATGTACAGACACATGTCATTGAAATGTATGAATGGCTACTACCTTCATGATTTCTTGATTTGTTTTAATTCGACGACTGGACAACATGCCTACTCCTGTCAATCTAAGGGACCCAAAAGGCACACAAAAACACTGCCGATGTAAGCTGGCTGCTGTGTCAAGATTCGTTGAATTGTAAAATGAACTGGGATTAAACTGATTGCTGTGATCAAGAATGAAGATCGATGCAGTGGATAAATAAAGATGAAGAAAGAGAAATGCTTCGTTGAAGTCTTTGCCGTCTTATAAGAGCAGAGTTGTAATCAATTAATCCCACGTTAAATCATCCAACTTCTTATCAAATGAAAAAGGGAACGAATTCACGGTGACAAAGCCATGTCTTTGTCACTGTGCAGCTTTTGCTATGTTGAATCTTTTACTACTTGATGCCTCCGTCGAACACAGCTGTATTAAATGTGTGTATTTGTAATTTACTCAGTCTTAAAAATCTTGCGATTCCCTGTGCTGAGAGAAAATTTACAAGTTAATATTAATCGTTTGTCAAATAGTCGATGGTACATCCTGTACCATGCGTGGGAAATTTTATCGTCCAATTTCATTTGAGAAAGAGCAAGTACATTGTTGCGTGCTCGTTGACCGAAATTAACGCTGCCCAATTAACTGAACTTGTTTATCTGAATTGCAACTGGCCTAATTGTCAGCTTCCTTTTAATAGAATAAATGGAGAGCCATAGGATTGCAGCAATTGCCGTGCAAACCGAAGTCTGTAACAAAAGTGATTATCGTTGTAATTATGAAAATGCCGACTGCAGTTTATTTTCCCTGAGGATGCAATTTCCTGTCAATAGCCTTGGCTGCCGCAATTTTGTTTTCATCTCTCTCAGTATTACAGTCGTCAGTGCGGCAGTAAGTAGTAAATTAACTGCTTGTGTTCAGGACTGGTCAGACCAGAACTCACTTTGCCGTCATGGATGAAGCACGTTCTCTTCAAAGCTTCTCCTTTCGAGGACTTGCCTGCACTTCTTCGCTGGTATTCTTAGGTTTCATATTGATTGTATCTGGAGATGGCATCTGCGTTCGGCAGCCATTGTCACAAGCGTTCGTTGCTGCTGACAATCGAGCACTGAGAAATGCCACAATCTGGTCAGGTTTTGCTGGTAGTCGTGTCACTTGTGTCAGCAAGTGTCACTCGTTACCTGCGTGCAAATCGGTCAACTACTATCCACTCAATCGAGTATGCGATCTCAACAATGCCACACGAATCGATGTCCCGAGTAAGTTCGTCGCAGACTACGCCAGCGTGTACTTCGATGGTAATGGCGACACACCTGGGTTCTCCGTAGCGACTGACAGCGATTGCCAGAGTTTACTGGAGGCAGGTTTCAGTGTGAGCGGCATCTATACGATATTCCCCGCGGGATTCGCAGATGGTCTGAGGGTGTACTGCGACATGGAGACCGACGGTGGAGGCTGGCTTGTCATTCAGAGGCGTCAGGATGGCAGTGTCGACTTCTACCGCGACTGGGCTGACTACCGCGTGGGCTTTGGGGACTTGGCTGGTGAGTTTTGGCTCGGCAACGACAACTTGCGCACCTTGAGTAATTCTTCTGGATCTTGGGATCTGCGAATCGATTTGGAGGACTGGGAGGGCAACACAGCCTGGGCCGAGTACGGAGATTTTCAAATCTCAGGACAGGATTTTCGATTGAGTTTTGATTCGTACAATGTTCAAAGTACTGTTGGTGACTCTCTTGACAGGCACAACGGTCAGCCCTTTTCAACAATGGACAATGACAATGACAAGTATAATAACCATAACTGTGCAGAGGCCAAGAAAGGAGCTTGGTGGTACAGCAACTGTTATGATTCAAACCTGAACGGCATGTACTTTAACTCATCCTGGGAAAAAGACAGAGACTTTCGAGTGATTGCATGGAAATCATGGAGGGGTTATCTTTACTCCTTGAAAAGTTGCAGTGTGAAGATTCGATTGGCAATGTAAGATTAAAACTGCAACGACTGAGATTACTTTGTCTCAAATGAATCACCTTTTGGTAATAGGCTAGGGAACGTTAAGCAGGGAACGTACATACGTGAACCCGCATGCGGAAACATAACCAATGGTCAGAACAACGCAAAGTGTGAGTTCGAATTGAATTTCTTCTGAGGCCGTAATCGTCAAAATGTGACAGACAAGACAGTGTTGACGATTATTTATCAAGAAATCAACAGTAGTGTGTACAACTTGACCATACGCATTAAGTCAGCATAACTTTTGTTTACCTTTATTGCCAAGAGATTCTGTTCTAAGATGCACTCAGGATCTGTGCGTAGGCGTTGTCATTTCAGAATATGTTCTGTCGAAATAGAAAGCAGATCCTTTAAGAAACCCTTCAGTCAGTCCTGTATTCGTTTTCTTCATCATTATCAACGATCCGAGCATCGATCTACCTACGCCACAAAACAACGACTGCTGCTGAAAACCCAACTAGAATGAAAACAAAAACACCATGAACTACTGTATGGATATAATGATGCATGAGATTGGCAGGCGTATGCCTATCGCTTGTGTGTGTTGGTGCCTTATTGTTTATATTAAACCTACATGTGCATCGGTGAACTCGCTTCCATGCAGTCTATAAAATAACTTCATATGCGATGGGAACAAAGCCACAATAATTGATTTTCTGAGGAGCTATATTGCGCACCTCGCGTTACCACCACTACAGATCGAAAGCCACTAAAAACCAACTTCGTTGGTTTGCAAGCAGTACATTGGTTGGTCAGTTTTTGACAAATGCAGCATATAATTTCCCAGTTGACCTTTAAATTTCAAGGATTGAATACAAAACCTTGAGAGAGGAGCAGCGGCGCAATAAACGGCTTTTTAAAATCAAGCACGGCTGCTATAAGAAGCGTGACGAAAGACGCCTCAGGGTGAAGGACAAATCGGAAAAAAATCGACAGAGAGACTGTTTTGTTTTGGTTGGCGTGGTAACGCTCTCAGAAAATCGTGGAGCATTCAATAGAGTCATTAGAGCCTGAAATGCAGGAAGAGTGACTGTCAAAGAGACTTGATATTGTACTTGCAATTTTGGGTTTAATTAAAACTGGTGCTCGATACGCTCTGGCCTCATTGGTCTCTGCGTCAGAGGAACACGTTTGGCAAATTTCGGTGACACTCAAGCCTTGTACATGCAGTTGGTGTTAGACAGCAAAATGGGGAAGGTACGGCATTTTGGTCTCTCTGCGAGACAAGTACTTGTAACCGGTCTTTTGTTTTATATTTTGCTTTCTATCGTGCCCGCGTCTCAAGGAAGCTCTTGTGGTCAGGCACTCTCACAGGAATTCAATGCTGCTGAAAATCGAGCACTGGGAAACGCCACAATTTGGTCGGGTAGAGTTGGTACTCTTGTCGGCTGTGTGAGTCGGTGCCACTCTTGGCAAGCTTGCAAATCAGTCAATTACTTCAAGAGCGATCGCAGGTGTGATCTGAACAACGCCACCAGAGTCGATGTGCCAAATGACTTCGTTGCAGACCAAGCGAGTGTGTACTTCGATGGTGATGGCGACACACCTGGGTTCTCCGTAGCGGATCACAGCGACGTTCATACACCCGGATTCTCCGTCACGGTGGAGCCACGTTACAGCGATTGCCAGAGTTTACTGGAGGCAGGTTTCAGTGTGAGCGGTATCTATACGATATTCCCCGCGGGATTCGCTGAAGTTCTGAGGGTGTACTGCGACATGGAGACCGACGGTGGAGGCTGGCTTGTCATTCAGAGGCGTCAGGATGGCAGTGTCGACTTCTACCGCGACTGGGCTGACTACCGCGTGGGCTTTGGGGACTTGGCTGGTGAGTTTTGGCTCGGCAACGACAACTTGCGCACCTTGAGTAATTCTACTGGATCTTGGGATCTTCGAGTCGATTTGCAGGACTGGGATGGCAACACAACCTGGGCCGAGTACGGAGATTTTCAAATATCTGGACAGGATTTTCGTTTGAGTTTTGATTCGTACTACGTCAACGGTACTGCAGGTGACTCCCTCGATGGACACAACGGTCTGCCCTTTTCAACAATGGACAATGACAATGACTTATTCACTGATCATAACTGCGCAGAGGCTTTGAATGGAGCTTGGTGGTACAGCAACTGTCATGATTCAAACCTGAATGGTATGTACTTTAATTCGGCCTGGGAAATAGAGAACGACTATCGACACATTATATGGAAATCATGGAGGGGTTATCGTTACTCTTTGAAAAAATGCAGTATGAAGATTCGATTGGAAATGTAAGAAAATCCCTAAAAACTTGACAAGTTAGATAACACACAAGTGTGTTCTCTTACCAATCTCAGTGCTCAATATAAAGACACAGATATCAACATTGACGTGCAAGATATCGAATGAACCCAATTTTATTGATGAACTATATGTACAAACCAGGGCGTCCGTCGGGCAATTTTTTGTTCACGATTGATTAATGATACATTTATTTCCTAAACTACCGGAAATGTAAATCTATTGCTTTGAAAAAGTAAACTCAAACTCAAACATATCTACTGAAAGTGCGGGATATTCCACCTGATAAGCGAACAATACAAAGATATTGACCAAAGAGGAGACCACTCAGCTGGAGAACCGCTAATTCGGAATTGTAAAGGACGGAGGTTCGAAACCAACCGCTGTTCATGTAATTTTTTTCAACTGAACAAGTTAATATCCTTTGGTCCTAGGGGCAAACGAGTTCATTTAAAAGAAAACTTGCAGCTGTAAAAGGTTAGGGATTCGTTTCTGCTTTGTAAACTTACAAATGTTTATTATCATCGCTGTGGAATTTCATGCTTGTAGATAGGAATGTCGCTCTATAGTTGATTGTCTTTACTTAAACCAAAACGCGTTAAGGGCCTGTTCTCAATAAACGACGTGCCAGTGCAATAGCACGCATATAGCACGGCAGTTGCTCTCTAAACGCAGACCACAATAGTCGAATATAATGTATCTAGAGTTATCGTTTCGGTTTGCAGTAACACCATGTGGTAATAACTACTGCTTAGAAGATATCAGTTCTGAAAAAGAACTTGTCCTGCTTATTATCAACTTTGCTAAGTAGTTTTTGTTCTGATAAGAACAGTCCTGCTGTAAGTTCTAAACGAACTTGTCTTTGGTCTCAACGTTTCGACTAGCTTGCTCTAGTCATCGTCAGGAGACTGAGTTACTGTATCTAAAGTTACTGTAGCTTGCCAGGTCACACACACAACATTCAGTCAGTTAAAAAACTTTCAGCGCGACCAAACTTCGAATTGACTTGAGTTCAGCACGGTTCAACATGAGATAAACTGTAAAATTGTTGGCAGTAGGTAAAGTCGTTTAATTAATTGTGATATTTACATTTTTGTGATTGAGTTTAGATTTTAAGAATATACAACGACGCTTTGAAACGCAAAACTGAAATTAGAAATTTGATATTTAATATTGTTGGTTTTGTGGGAAAGTTATACAATTGGTTGTGTTGAGGTAAAATTGTAGTTCGTAAAAGAATCCAAATTGTAAAGATGTTTGAATGTATAAAATAATTTGAGTGCGATCTACTCTCTCAAGAACCATTGTTAGTGTATTTAAATCTGAGGCGGTAGCTCATAAACATAGCAATCTGAAAAAAACTGTCTTGTACAAATATGATTGTGCACGCTTCAGAAGTCTGAGGATTGTTTGCGCTATTCACTGTTTTGTACATTGCTTTCCGTGATTGTAAAAGTTAGGTTTGGTAAGATTGTACCGTGAAGAATGTATGCACTTAACGATTTAAATCACCGTAAAATGAAATTTTGAATGTTTCTTTTGGCACTATAAACTTAATGTATAACTCGTTTTAGCACTGAAGTATATGATTAATTTCTGATTAAAACCAAAATGTTTAGCAATGTAATCGATGTGTTATGTGATTAGCTGTCAATGATAATATATTATCTTTAATCATCTTGTTCGGGTTTTAGATGAAGTTTGTGATTTTCCAAATTTGTTGTTGACGTTATACAATGTATTTACGTGTAACAACATCGGTGTTCTCTCTAGAAATGTAATAAATGTTTAGTTTTAAACTTTTATTCGATAGTGCATGTAAAAAACAGTTAAATGATTCAGTTCAGAAAAGAACGTACGTTTTAGTGACAAGGTATCGTTTCGGTAATGAATGGTCAGATAATGTTGAAAATGGTTTGAAATGTTCAACTGAGTAACAACAGTGGATTAATGCTCTGGTCTACAACTTTCCTAAACATAAAATGTATACACAAATGTCATTGAAATGTATGAATGGCTACTACCTCATGTTTTCTTGATTTGTTTTAATTCGACGACTGGACAACATGCCTACTCCTGTCAATCTAAGGGACCGAAAAGGCACTCAAAAACACTGCCGATGTAAGCTGGCTGCTGTGTCAAGATTCGTTGAATTGTAAAATGACCTGGGATTAAACTGATTGCTGTGATCAAGAATGAAGATCGATGCAGTGGAAAAAATAAAGATGGAGAAAGAGAAATGCTTCGTTGAAGTCTTTGCCGTGTTATAAGAGCAGAGTTGTAATCAATTAATCCCACGTTAAATCATCCAACTTCTTATCAAGTGAAAAGGTTGAACGAATTTACGGTGACAAAGCCATGTCTTTGTCACTGTGCATCTTTTGCTACGTTGAATCTTTTACTACTTGATGACTCGAACACAGCTGTGTTAAATGTGTGTATTTGTAATTTACTCAGTCTTAAAAATCTTGCAATTCTCTGTGCTGAGAGAAAATTTACAAGTTAATATTAATCGTTTGTCAAATAGTCGATGGTACAACCTGTGCCCCTGCGTGGCAAATTTTATCATCCAATTTCATTTGAGAAAGAGCAAGTACATTGTTGGGTGCTCGTTGACCGAAATTAACGCTGCCCAATTAACTGAACTTGTTTATCTGAATTGCAACTGGCCTAATTGTCAGCTTCCTGTTATTAGAATAAACGGAGAGCCATAGGATTGCAGTAATTGCCAGCAAACCGAAGTCTGTAACAAAAGTGATTATCGTTGTAATTATGAAAATGCCGACTGCAGTTTATTTTCCCTGAGGATGCAATTTCCTGTCAATAGCCTTGGCTGCCGCAATTTTGTTTTCATCTCTCTCAGTATTACAGTCGTCAGTGCGGCAGTAAGTAGTAAATTAACTGCTTGTGTTCAGGACTGGTCAGACCAGAACTCACTCTGGCGTCATGGATGAAGCACGTTCTCTTCAAAGCTTCTCCTTTCGAGGACTTGCCTGCACTTCTTCGCTGGTATTCTTAGGTTTCATATTGATTGTATCTGGAGATGGCATCTGCGTTCGGCAGCCATTGTCACAAGCGTTCGTTGCTGCTGACAATCGAGCACTGAGAAATGCCACAATCTGGTCGGGTTCGGCTGGTAGTCGTGTCACTTGTGTCAGCAAGTGTCACTCGTTACCTGCGTGCAAATCGGTCAACTACTATCAACTCAATCGAGTATGCGATCTCAACAATGCCACACGAGTCGATGTCCCGAGTAAGTTCGTTGCAGACTACGCGAGCGTGTACTTCGATGGCAATGGCGACACACCTGGGTTCTTCGTAGCGGATGACAGCGATTGCCAGAGTTTACTGGAGGCAGGTTACAGCGTGAGCGGTATCTACACGATATTCCCCGCGGGATTCGCAGATGGTCTGAGGGTGTACTGCGACATGGAGACCGACGGTGGAGGCTGGCTTGTCATTCAGAGGCGTCAGGATGGCAGTGTCGACTTCTACCGCGGCTGGGCTGACTACCGCGTGGGCTTTGGGGACTTGGCTGGTGAGTTTTGGCTCGGCAACGACAACTTGCGCAGCCTGAGTGATTCTGCTAGATCGTGGGATTTTCGAATCGATTTGGAGGACTGGGAGGGCAACACAGCCTGGGCCGAGTACGGGGACTTCCGGATCTCAGGACAGGATTTTCTTTTGAGTTTTGATTCGTACAACGCCCAAAGTACTGCTGGTGACTCCCTCAGTGGCAGGCACAACGGTCAGCCCTTTACAACAATGGACAATGACAATGACTTGTACCTTACTCGTAACTGCGCAGACATTTTGAAAGGAGCTTGGTGGTACAGCGACTGTTATGATTCAAACCTGAACGGTATGTACTTTAATTCATCCTGGGAAATAGACGGAGGTTATCGAGTCATTGCATGGAAATCATGGAGGGGTTATCTTTACTCCTTAAAAAGTTGCAGTATGAAGATTCGATTGGCAATGTAAGATTAAAACTGCAACGACTGAGATTACTTTGTCTCCAATGAATCACCTCTTGGTAATACGGAATGTTAAGCGGGGAACGTACATACGTGAACCCGCATGCGGAAACACAACCAATGGTCAGAAAAACGCACAGTATGAGTTCGAATTTTCCATTAATTCCATTACCCTTTTGAATTTCTTCTGAGGCCGTTATCGTCAAAATGTGACAGACAAGACAGTGTTGACAATTATTTATCAAGAAATCAACAGTAATGTGTACAACTTGACCATACGCATTAAGTCAGCATAACTTTTGTTTGCCTTTATTGCCAAGAGATTCTGTTCTAAGATGCACTCAGGATCTGTGCGATATCCGTTGTCATTTCAGAATATGTTCTGTCGAAATAGAAAGCAGATCCTTTAAGAAACCCTTCAGTCAGTCCTGTATTCGTTTTCTTCATCATTATCAACGATCCGAGCACCGATCTACCTACGCCACAAAACAACGCCTGCTGCTGAAAACCCAACTAGAATGAAAACAAAAACACCATGAACTAGTGTATGGATATATGATGAGATTGGCAGGCGTATGCCTATCGCTTGTGTGTGTTGATGCCTTATTGTTTATATTAAACCTACATGCGCATCGGTGAACTCGCTTCCAGGCTGTAAAATAACTTCATATGCGATCCGAACACAGCCACAATAATTGATTTTCTGAGGAGCTATATTGCGCACCTCGCGTTACCACCACTACAGATCGGAAGCCACTAAAAACCAACTCCGTTGGTTTGCAAGCAGTACATTGGTTGGTCGGTTTTTGACAAATGCAGCATATAATTTCCCAGTTGACCATTAAAAATCAAGGATTGAATACAAAACGTTAAGAGAGGAGCAGCGGCGCAATAAACGGCTTTTTAAATTAAGCACGGCTGCTATAAGAAGCGTGACGAAAGACGCCTCAGGGTGAAGGACAAATCGGAAACAATCGACAGAGAGACTGTTTTGTTTTGGTTGGCGTGGTAACGCTCTCAGAAAATCGTGGAGCATTCAATAGAGTCATTAGAGCCTGAAATGCAGGAAGAGTGACTGTCAAGGAGAGCATTCAATAGAGTCATTAGAGCCTGAAATGCAGGAAGAGTGACTGTCAAGGAGAGCATTCAATAGAGTCATTAGAGCCTGAAATGCAGGAAGAGTGACTGTCAAGGAGACTTGATATTGTACTTGCAATGGTGCGTAAACTGGTGCTCGATACGCTCTGGCCTCATTGGTCTCTGCGTCAGAGGAACACGTTTGGCAAATTTCGGTGACACTCAAGCCCAATTCATTCAGTTGGTGTTAGACAGAAACATGGAGGAGGTACGGAATTGTGGTCTCTCTGTGAGACAAGTACTTGTAACCGGTCTTTTGTTTTATATTTTGCTATCTATCTTGCCCGCGTCTCAAGGAAGCTCTTGTGGTCATGCACTCTCACAGGAATTCCATGCTGCTGAAAATCGAGCACTGGGAAATGCCACAATTTGGTCGGGTAGAGTTGGTACTCTTGTCGGCTGTGTGAGTCGGTGCCACTCTTGGCAAGCTTGCAAATCAGTCAATTACTTCAAGAGCGATCGCAGGTGTGATCTGAACAACGCCACCAGAGTCGATGTGCCAAATGACTTCGTCGCGGACTACGCGAGTGTGTACTTCGATGGTAATGGCGACACACCTGGGTTCTCCGTAGCGGATCACAGCGACGTTCATACACCCGGATTCTCCGTCACGGTGGTGCCACGTTACAGCGATTGCCAGAGTTTACTGGAGGCAGGTTACAGTGTGAGCGGTATCTATACGATATTCCCCGCGGGATTCGCAGATGGTCTGAGGGTGTACTGCGACATGGAGACCGACGGTGGAGGCTGGCTTGTCATTCAGAGGCGTCAGGATGGCAGTGTCGACTTCTACCGCGGCTGGGCTGACTACCGCGTGGGCTTTGGGGACTTGGCTAGTGAGTTTTGGCTCGGCAACGACAACTTGCGCACCTTGAGTGATTCTGCTGGATCTTGGGATCTTCGAGTCGATTTGCAGGACTGGGATGACAACACAGCTTGGGCCGAGTACGGAGATTTTCAAATCTCAGGACAGGATTACCGTTTGAGTTTTGATTCGTACAATGGGCAAAGCACTGCTGGAGACTCCCTTGACAGGCACAACGGTCTGCCCTTTTCAACAACGGACAATGACAATGACTTGTATCCTACCCATAACTGCGCAGAGATTATGAAAGGAGCTTGGTGGTACAGCGACTGTTTTGATTCAAACCTGAACAGTATGTACTTTAATTCGGCCTGGGAAAAAACCGGAGACTATCGAGTCATTGCATGGGCTTCATGGAGGGGTGATCTTTACTCCTTGAAAAAATGCAGTATGAAGATTCGATTGGAAATGTAAGAAAATCCCTAAAAACGTGACAAGTTAGATAACACACAAGTGTGTTCTCTTACCAACCTCAGTGCTCAATATAAAGACAAAGATATCAACATTGACGTGCAAGATATCGAATGAACCCAATTTTATTGATGAACTATATGTACAAACCAGGGCGTCCGTTGGGCAATTTTTTGTTCACGATTGATTAATGATACATTTATTTCCTAAACTACCGGAAATGTAAATCTATTGCTTTGAAAAAGTAAACTCAAACTCAAAAATATCTACTGAAAGTGCGGGATATTCCACCTGATAAGCGAACAATACAAAGATATTGACCAAAGAGGAGACCACTCAGCTGGAGAACCGCTAATTCGGAATTGTAAAGGACGGGGGTTCGAAACCAACCGCTGTTCATTTAATTTTTTTCAACCGGACAAGTTAATATCCCTTGGTCCTAGGGGCAAACGAGTTCATTTAAAAGAAAACTTGCAGCTGTAAAAGGTTAGGGATTCGTTTCTGCTTTGTAAACTTACAAATGTTTATTATGATCGCTGTGGAATTTCATGCTTGTAGATAGGAATGTCGCTCTATAGTTGATTGTCTTTACTTAAACCAATACGTGTTTTTGGAATGCTCCCAATAAACGCCTTGCCAGTGTAATGTCACGCCTATAACACGGCAGTTGCTCTATAAACGCAGACCACAATAGTCGAATTAAAAACATCTGAAGTTAATGTAGCCAGGTTAAATATTTATTTATTTATTTGTTTATTTATTTATTTCGTGTTATTTTACCAGGGTAGACCATCAGTTGTCAATGAACTGTTCTCCCTGGGGGCCCTGGATAAATATAACATTCAGGCAGCTCAAACAAACTTTCAGCGCGACCAAACTTCGAATTGACTTGAGTTCAGCACGGTTCAACATGAGATAAACTGTAAAATTGTTGGCAGTAGGTAAAGTCGTTTAATTAATTGTGATATTTACATTTTTTGATTGAGTTTAGATTTTAAGAATATACAACGACGCTTTTAATTACAAAGCTGTATCTCTTTGTAATGTTAAATTTTACCGAACATGATTTTTTTTTAGCAAGCCTCAGTCGCTTTTGAGCCGCACCACCTTAATTATCTTGCTTGCATAACTGAAATTAGAAATTGATATTTAATTTTTTTTTTTTTTGGAAAGTTATACAATTGGTTGTGTTGAAGTAAAATTGGTATGTGTCAGATAATGAACATGTAGTTCGTAAAAGAAGTCCAAATTGTGAAGATGTTTGAATGTTTAAAATAGTTTGAGTGCGATGTACTCTCGCAAGAACCATTGTTGGTGTATTTAAATCTGAGGCGGTAGCTCATAAACATAGCAATCTGAGAAAAAACTGTCTTGTACAAATAATGATTGTGCACGCTTTAGAAGTCTGAGGATTGTTTGCGCTATTCACTGTTTTGTACATTGATTTCCGTGATTGTAAAAGTTTGGTTTGGCAAGATTGTACCGTGAAGAATGTATGCACTTAACGATTTAAATCACCGTATATTGACATTTTGAAAGTTTCTTTTGGCACTATAAACCTGATGTATAACTCGTTTTAGCACTGAAGTATATGACTAATTTCTGATTAAAACCAAAATATTTAGCAATGTAATCGATGTGTTATGTGATTAGCTGTCAATGATAATATATTATCTTTAATCATCTGGTTCGGGTTTTAGATGAAGTTTGTGATTTTCCAAATATGTTGTTGACTTTTAAAATGTATTTACGTGTAACAACATCGGTGTTCTCTCTAGAAATGTAATAAGTGTTAAGTTTTTAACTGTTATTCGATAGTACATGTAAAAAAAAGTGAAGTGATCCAGTTCATAAAAGAACGTACGTTTTAGTGACAAGGTATCGTTTCGGTAATGAATGGTCAGATAATGTTGAAAATGGTTTGAAATGTTCAAATGAGTAACAAAAGTGGACTAATGCTCTGGTCTACAACTTTCCTAAACATAAAATGTATACACAAATGTCATTGAAATGTATGCATGGCTACTACCTCATGTTTTCTTAATTTGTTTTAATTCGACGACTGGACAACATGCGTAGTCATGTCAATCTAAGGGACCCAAAGGCACTCAAAAACACTGCCGATGTAAGCTGGCTGCTGTGTCAAGATTCGTTGAATTGTAAAATGAACTGGGATTAAACTGATTGCTGTGATCAAGAATGAAGACCGATGCAGTGGAAAAATAAAGATGAAGAAAGAGAAATGCTTCGTTGAAGTCTTTGCCGTGTTATAAGAGCAGAGTTGTAATCAATTAATCCCACGTTAAATCATCCAACTTCTTATCAAGTGAAAAAGGTTAACGAATTCACGGTGACAAAGCCATGTCTTTGTCACTGTGCATCTTTTGCTACGTTGAATCTTTTACTACTTGATGACTCGAACACAGCTGTGTTAACTGTGTGTATTTGTAATTTACTCAGTCTTAAAAATCTTGCGATTCCCTCACGCTGAGAGAAAATTTTACAAGTTAATATTAATCGTTTGTCAAATAGTCGATGGTACATCCTGTGCCCCTGCGTGGCAAATTTAAAGAGCAATTGTTGCATGCTCGTTGACCGAAATTAATGCTGCCCAATTAACTGAACTTGTTTATCTGAATTGCAACTGACCTAATTGTCAGCTTCCTGTTATTAGAATAAACGGAGAGCCATAGGATTGCAGCAATTGCCAGCAAACCGAAGTCTGTAAAAATAGTGACTCCATATCGCCCGCGTGATGGCAACTGTTGATCTAAGGCCTGCAATTGAACAAGAAGTTGGGAATTCAGGAACTTTTTTTTCTGTCAGTGAAATTCGGTCGCATATTGCAGAGCGACTTTTATTGATCAGATAACAACAAGGAACCGCGTACGCGCACGTGCCTCGTTTTAATTGTGAAAGATGCCGACTGCAGTATTTTGTTTTCCTAAAGAAGCAATTTCCTGTCAACAGCCTTGGCTGCCGCAATTTTGTTTTCTTCTCTCTCAGTATTACTGTCGTCAGTGCGGCAGTAAGTAGTAAATTAACTGCTTGTGTTCAGGACTGGTCAGACCAGAACTCACTCTGGCGTCATGGATGAAACACGTTCTCTTCAAAGCTTCTCTCTTCGAGGACTTGCCTGCAGTTTTTCGTTGGTGTTCTTAGGTTTCATATTGATTGTATCTGGAGATGGCATCTGCGTTCGGCAGCCATTGTCACAAGCGTTCGTTGCTGCTGAAAATCGAGGACTGACAAATGCCACAATCTGGTCAGGTTTTGCTGGTAGTCGTGTCACTTGTGTCAGCAAGTGTCACTCGTTACCTGCTTGTAAATCGGTCAACTACTGTCCACTCAATCGAGTATGCGATCTCAACAATGCCACACGAGTCGATGTCCCGAGTAAGTTCTTTACAGACTACGCGAGCGCGTACTTCGATGGTAATGACGACACACCTGGGTTCTCCGTAGCGGATCACAGCGACGTTCATACACCCGGATTCTCCGTCACGGTGGAGCCACGTTACAGCGATTGCCAGAGTTTACTGGAGGCAGGTTACAGCGTGAGCGGTATCTATACGATATTCCCCGCGGGATTCGCAGATGGTCTGAGGGTGTACTGCGACATGGAGACCGACGGTGGAGGCTGGCTTGTCATTCAGAGGCGTCAGGATGGCAGTGTCGACTTCTACCGCGACTGGGCTGACTACCGCGTGGGCTTTGGGGACTTGGCTGGTGAGTTTTGGCTCGGCAACGACAACTTGCGCAGCTTGAGTGATTCTTCTGGATCTTGGGATCTGCGAATCGATTTGGAGGACTGGGATGGCAACACGGCCTGGGCCGAGTACGGAGGGTTTCAAATCTCAGAACATGATTACAGTCGGAGTTTTGATTCGTACAATGCGGACAGTACGGCCGGAGACTCACTGAAATATCAAAATCACTATCCGTTTTCAACAAAAGACATGGACAACGACGACTACAGGTCGGACTGCGCAGAGGACGTGCATGGAGCTTGGTGGTATGGTCGGTTTTGTTCTGAATCAAACCTGAACGGTATGTATTTATATCCGCCTTCACATCTTGATGACGATCTAGAAGGCATCATCTGGGAGACTTGGAAAGGTGACTCGCTCCCTAAATGTAGCATGAAAATTCGACAGTCATTGAAGTAGCATGAACTTATTACAAAATGTACTACCCATACCCTTCAACAAATTCGATTTTCCTTTCCCCTGATAAAATGTAACATTTGAATGTCTAAATTAAACTAAACTTTGACAGCCCTAAAAAATAATTACTTTGGAAATTTGTTGTTGCTGAACATATCCGCCCAGGCTGAGAGTAGTCAAGTTCTCGGTCCCTATTATCGAAACTGATAGGGATGGAAACCAGTGAAAACTGAAATATTATCGGACGGCAAATTATTCAATATTTGAAGGTTACGTGTTTGGTAGATTTTTTTTTTCATTTGATGTCGCATACAGAAGTGAACAAAATCGTTTGTTTTGCTTTTAAAAACAATAATTAAACACACAAAAAAAACCCCAAAGTTGAGGGGGGGGGGTGCGGGCTCGGAAACAACACGGACAGTCGCTTTGATACCAAGCTTCAAATAAATAGAAAGATGCGACATTACTTTATCAACCAAAGATTATTTTGACATCATTTTCTTAACAGCTGTAGATTCAAACAACAGTAAAGGCTGATGTGTCTGCTGCCACCTAGTGTCGGGAAGTTGCCACTTCCCCACTCCGAGTGAAAAATCACTTCATTTAACGGAAATTCATTCAATCGGCATTTTGATTTTTATGTGATGTGAATTTTCATACTCATAAAAAAAATCAAGAAATAAAGGAAGTGTTATCTTTGTTTAAATCCAACACGAAAACGCCACTCAAGGTAATGGCTACCCGGAAAAGAGAGGGAGAGAAAGAAAATTAAAACTCAAAACGGAATCAACAAAGATTGATAATTCCCTTCGAAAACAACAGGAGAACATCTGTAATTTACAAACATGAGTTGCGAGACTTGCAAGTTTTGCAATCTTGTTGATCGTGTGTTTGCAGCAGGTGCCATTCGCGATTAAATTTGTAAAACGAACGCTAGATCTTTCACTTTGTTCACCTGACTTTAGAATCGTCAGAACGAGACAACAAAACGCGTTGTAGGTCAGCTTCATCGGCGGATTTTGAAGAGCAGTGCCTGTTTTTTTTTAAATTTAAAATGAAGCAAGCATCATAGAAAAGATAATGTAGGAACATGAAATGTGTGTAACTCTGCATGATTAATTGGACAGGACAAGTGTGGAAGAATATGCTTCTCTTTGGAGGTGATCTTTTTAACGCGTTGCTATGGTGACTTGATCGAAGATGTAAGTTGCGCGTACAATATGAGAACCACCGCTGTGACTTGGGACAATACATCATTGTACTCATTCGTACGTCACATCGTGTTCAATCGGTCTGGTGGTTTGACTCAAGCGTATTTGTCACGGAACTTGCTCGGCGGAGCCGAGGAGTAATCGAGCGAGCCAGGAGTGTGGAACTCAGCAGGTTGCTGTCAACAGGGTTCTAAATCAAAATTGATTGATGCCATGGAAATACCTTCTTTTTTTAAAAAAGAAATACGTGTTATGCTATATATTTGTTTCGCTGAAACTCTATCACTTTGCGTTGATGTCTAAATGGTGGGGGTACGGTTTTTGAGTCGCTTAAGTAGACAGGTACTTGTCACCTGTCTTGGGTTTTATGCTTTCTTTTTAATCTTGGTCACGTCTCAAGGAGCCGCTTGTGGTTATTATGCACTGTCTCAGGAAATTCAATGCTGCTGACAGCCGGTGATGAAACTGCCAGTCGTACGTCCATCCCCTGTGTTAGCAGACGCCATCTTGCTGATAAACCACATGCGCATCGGTGAACTAACTTTCAGCTACAAAATGAATCCATATGCGATCCGAACAAAGCCACAAAAATGATTTTTCTGAGGAGCTATATTGCGCACTTTGCGCTTTCACCGCTACAGATCGAAAGCCGGTATTTGCTACCACCGCCGCTTTGCGAGCACTGCATGTAATTTGGTCCACTTTTGATAAATGTAACACCTAATTGTTCCGTTTCCAGTTAAAAGACAGAGGATTGAATGGAAGGCGTTATGACCGGAGCAGCGGCTCAATATGCAGGTTTTCAAGTATTAAATGCATAGCTGCTGAGAAGTTTCATGAATATGTGGTTTAAAATGAGATGTTGCGAAAAGAATCGATCGAGTGACTGGTTTGGTACCCTTGTTGGCGTGGTAACGCTCTTAGAAAGTCGATGAGCGTTAAATAGAGCTGCTCAAGCCTGAAATACAGGCACAGCGACTGTCAAGGAGACTTGATATTGTACTTGCAATGTTGCGTTAAATGAAAACTGGTGCTCGGTATACACGCACTGGTCTTATTCACGTTTTTGCAGTTGGCGTGAGACAGCAAAATGGGGGAGGCACAGAATGTTGGTCTCTCTGTGAGACAAGTACTTGTAACTGGTCTTTTGTTTTACATTTTGCTTTCTATCGTGCCCGTGTTTCAAGGAACCTATTGCGGTCGTACACTCTCACAGGAATTCAATGCTGCTGAAAATCGAGCACTGGGAAATGTCACAATATGGTCGGGTAGAGTTGGTACTCTTGTCGGCTGTGTGAGCCTGTGCCACTCTTGGCAAGCTTGCAAATCAGTCAATTACTTCAAGTACAATCGCAGGTGTGATCTGAACAACGCCACGAGAGTCGATTCGCCTAATGACTTCGTTGCAGACTACGCGAGTGTGTACTTCGATGGTGATGGCGACACACCTGGGTTCTCCGTTGCGGATCACAGCGACGTTCATACACCCGGATTCTCCGTCACGGTGGAGCCACGTTACAGCGATTGCCAGACTTTACTGGCGGCAGGTTACAGTGTGAGCGGTATCTATACGATATTCCCCGCGGGATTCGCAGATGGTCTGAGGGTGTACTGCGACATGGAGACCGACGGTGGAGGCTGGCTTGTCATTCAGAGGCGTCAGGATGGCAGTGTCGACTTCTACCGCGGCTGGGCTGACTACCGCGTGGGCTTTGGGGACTTGGCTGGTGAGTTTTGGCTCGGCAACGCCAACTTGCGCACCTTGAGTGATTCTGCTGGATCTTGGGATCTTCGAATCGATTTGGAGGACTGGGATGGCAACATAGTCTGGGCCGAGTACGGAGATTTTCAAATATCGGGACGGAATTTTCGCTTGAGCTTTGGTTCGTACAACACGGGCAGTCCTGCCGGAGACTCAATGAGCTACCACAACCACCTGCCGTTTTCAACAAAGGACAATGATCAATCTATTTATAATGCCTGCACAGAGTTGGAGAAGGGAGCTTGGTGGTATGATGCGTGCTCTTCTGCAAACCTGAACGGTATGTACTTGACTAATCCGTATTCAGATCCTGATGTTGAAGGCATCACATGGAGTTCTTGGAAAGGATTTGACTACTCGCTCAAAAAATGTAGCATGAAAATTCGAAGGTCATTTTAAGAGTATGAACTTAACGCATAGGCCGTGAAACAAAACTGTACAGTCGTTAAGTCATTATCAATGAACTTAAGAATTGCACTTCTGTTCGGATGTTGTGTACACTCAAATGAAAACAGGTGTAATATTGTTTAAAGGCACATGTTGCTCATCACAAGTCCGTGAAAAAAAGGCCACTCAAGATGAGGGCTGCACACATTGGAAAGAGAAAGAAAATGGAAATCAGAACGGATCCAGCAGAGTTCGATAACTACCTTTGGGAACAATAGGAGATGCATAAATTGTTTATGAGAAAAAGCAAGAATCTCTAAATTTGAGGCATGAGTTGCAAGGCTGGTCACTGGCAGTGGGTCAAATTGTAATTGTAATTTATGATTATGTAGGCAAAGAGGTTTTTTCTCCCCCAAAAGGGTACTTTGTTGTAAACTTAGTATTAAAAAAGAGTAATTCATTCAATGCATTGATGTTACAGTTGGATGGTTGTAGATCGTGTCCGTGTCAGTAAAGTGTCATTTTGCAATCTTGTTGACCAAGCTGTATGTAGCGCACGCCCTTCGTGCACCAATTTGTGGATGAGATTTTAATGTGTCACAGTAGCTTACAAATTATACGCTTGTCAAAATTTGGTCCATTGAGGTCAGAGTTGTAGCAGATATTTTATCTTTTATTGATAAACGGTGTTTGTTAACACTTAAATTTGTTAATACAATCTTAATGCACGGCGAGTTACCATAAGTGGTGTTTCATGTGTGTTACTTTGAAGGTTGAAAAAGTAAGGTGAATGTTACGAAATGTAGACAGAAAAAACTGCAAATAAAAAAAATTAAAAATATTTGGCAAGTCATTTCTATAGTAGGTTTTTTAGTACATCATTATTTACTTCAATACATGTAGTTTATTTGATTTGATTATTTGAACTGGCTGAGCACGATCTCTTATAGACATTTTAAATACATTATTCCGCATGAGTAAATTATGTGTAGATATCTATTGTTACAAATTGTTATTGTTGAAATTACATTCGGCAAAATAATCTAGATATAAACTCACTACAACAAATATTTGATCACTGTTTTTCTAATACTGTAATTTGGGCGGTTATTGAAAGTAACATTCATGATGTTGATTTGGACGGAATGGTTCCTATACCGAGATCATCCATACCATGCAAGTGTTTCTCTACTTATGTTAATTGAAATGGACAGTTTTAGTAGCTTAGTCTGAATGACAGCTCGTAACAGTGGTCGGACGCATGTTAATATCACTTAACCTAAGTTCTTTTAATTAACTGTTCTCGCGAACGCCTCTGATTTCTGAAATTTCTCGTTGCTTGAATTGTGTACATTATTAATATTTGGTGAGCGGATTCTTTTTAATTCCTTGACTGTAAAGCTCTCAACATTTTTATTTCATTCAAGATTGCACGTGTTAAAAAATACAAAGTAAAGTGATTCTGTGCAAGGACAAGCCTTGAGAAGTGTATTTATGGCTGTCATTTTCGATTTTCTTGTTAATTTTGATTTGTTGATTTTCCTTGCAGAATAAAATCCCAGATTGCTGATGTAAGTTGCTTTGCAAAGTTGTAAAAATAACTTGGTATTGATTTGATTGTTGTGGTAAACAAACTTAGAACAGTGAAGAGGAAAAAAATAAACGTGTAGAAAGAGAAATGGGTGTTTCTTTTTGTAGTTCTCTAAAGGTAGACTCCGAGGTAATCAAGTCATCACAAGGCTTATGGGTTTCTGGTTGTAGAAAACTAGAAG
This sequence comes from Patiria pectinifera, assembly GCA_029964075.1. Lineage (NCBI taxonomy): Eukaryota > Metazoa > Echinodermata > Asteroidea > Valvatida > Asterinidae > Patiria > Patiria pectinifera. Next base: position 12,333,646 of record CM057132.1, on the reverse strand, counting down.
TTACAGAAGCGTGAGGAATTGGTTAACATAACCAATTAGTGGTTAAAATAACCAACAACTGGTTAATATGAGTCAACCAATCGGTTGGTTGGACAAGCATTAACCAATTGATTGGTTACGTTAACCAATCTGTTTTTAGAGTGTAGACAACTTAAATCCAAACACTGGAACATTAAACTTGGCTTACAAACAATTGAATATTGCCTACAGAAAATACATTATTCCAGAATATACAAATATTCGAGACAGGAAGGCCAAGGCTTATTTTGGCATCCGTAAAATCTCTTAATGAGGCCAAAGTCCTAAATCTAGAAATTGATTCGTCTAATCCTCTTCGGCAATACCTGAATATTTTAGTCCAGAAGAGGTTAAATGATATTTAGTGGCCAACATTGTTGGTTTTTCTTCTAGGTCGACTTCCATAATTATTGAAGGATACTGGAACACAAACATCAAAGGAAACTAAATTTGGGCAATCTTCCACTTTATCAAATATAATTCAATAACCGTGTACAGTACAACCATTAATCATTTATTTACAAGAGAAACTGAAACATTCAAACCTGATATCACTTTGAGAAGAAAAAACTTACCGTGCCGGTAAGGGCAGATGACGGGGGCGTTAGCCGTCAGAGTCGGAGTGAAGGAACTGGGCAAGCTCGGTGTAGGAACACGGAGTTAGTGCGGATCCTCCACAAATTCATGGTTTCCGATCGTTGAACAAATAGAGCCGTGAGGACAGACATTAGACAACTCAACTCCAAACACAGGAAACTTAAACTCGGCTTCCAAACAATTTAATATAGACTACAGAAAATACATGTACGGAACATCATGACGGAGCCAACGCCCTGAGCCAACTACAACGAATAATAGACACGGGCGTGCGTCTATAGCCACGCAAGACTGAAAGGAATTACAAGAATTTGTATTACATAAGAGCGCGACCTATCGCCGTTTGCGTGTTAGCCACGCCCCTCAGACAACCCTATGGAGTTTTTTTACACAAAGGTTTGTTTGTCTCAGATTTTGCGCGTTCCGCGTCCACTCGTATATCATGTAATTGGACAATATTTCACAAGCTGCGTTGAATTGATTCTAACGCGATTCTACCGCGATAGATCGCGCGCCACAACACAAGTCTATCACAAATCATCGAGCTGTCCAGTAAAAATTTATGGAATGCACAGAGACAAAACCATTCCTTCGATTGTTCATCTCCTACTTGTAATCTAACCTGCAATTCGACTATCAGTAACTCGATTACACCTGTCAATATACGAGTCCGTAATTCTAATCAGTTTAAATATCTTGCAATTCCCTGCACAAAGAACAAACATTCGTCTGAAAGCATATTTTATCGAACAACGTTCCATTTATATTCTATTTATATTCCATTTATGTTCCATATTGCATTTTCTGGACTGAATAACTTAACTTTTTACACGCAACACTTAATCAACATTTAAAATTGTAACACTTATCACACTTCAAAAGAAAACACCGATATTTTCTATATAAGGACATGAATTTTAAAGCATCAATAACAAATTTAACAAATCACAAATTTTCACTCAACTTCACAAGATCTATACGTTGATTTAAAATGATATCTCCGCTTTAACTAAAAGAAATACACTGATTATTTGCCGAAACATTTTGTATTTTTAGAATAACAAATGTCAGTGATTAATAATACTTTAATTATGCACATAAAGTACATCATACCAACAGATTCAAATCCTAAGTGCAACAATCTTTACAAGTAAATTTTTGCCAAACCTAACTTTAGAAATTGCGCAAAGCAATGACAAAATCATTGACTTTTGTGCGAACATATTCGAAATTCTAAGACGTGCTCAATCACATTCATACACGACATTTTTTTTTTACAACCAATTGCTGTTTTATGAGCGGGGTCCGCTCATAAGTCCAACGCCTCATAGGTCCGACGCCTCATAAGTCCGACAAAATCGCATCCACTAACCAAATAAAGGCCCATAAGTCCGACGCCTCATAGGTCCGACGCCTCATGAGTCCGACGCTTCATAGGTCGGACGCCTGATAGCTCCGACGCCTCGTCAGTCCGACAAATTAAACGCCTCGTTTTTCCGTTGTCGGACTTATGTGGCGTCGGACTTATGAGGCGGAATAAATAAATGTTATGCCTCATAAGTCCGACGCCTCATAAGTCCGAAATTCCGGACTTATGAGGCGTCGGACCTATGAGGCGTCGGACTTCTGATACAGCCCCTTATGAGCTACCGCCGCCCATTTAAATACACCAAATAATAGTTCGTGCGAAAGTACACCACATTCGAAGCAAATTATTCCTTCAAATATCTGCATAATTTTTAATAATTTTACGAATTACATAATTATTAACTGCCACTTACCAATTTTACTTCAACACAACCAACACAAATTCCTTTACATGGCAACAATCTAAGTTAAATTTTGCAAGTGAGATTATAAAATAGGTGTGATGGTTTAAAAGCGATTGAGGATAATTGAAACATCGTGTGCAATACAATTTTTAAATTTAACATTACAGAAAGGTACAATTTTGCGTTTACAAACGTAATTGTGTAAGTCTTCACATCTAAAGTCAATCAACCAGCTTTGAATATCACAATTCATTCCACAACTTCTAAAATATTTATCCACCCAAAAGTAAAAGTAACTTTTACATCATAACGGTGCAGCAATTAAGAGCATGCTAGTCAGAATTATGGGTGTTTATCAGTTATATTAATCCTTAACCTTAACCAAAACATCCGACTTTGAATCTTTTAAACAGGTTTATGTTCAAGTGAGCCAAAAATGTCCCTTTGGATAATCCCTTGACTCCCAGAAAAACGGGAAAGGTTACAAGTTTTTGTCTTCATCCGAAATTCGATCTGGGTATTAACCACATTCAGCACAAATTTCAATGATACTTTTGTTGGAGACAAGGAATTATCCAAAGGGCCTTTTCTTTTTAACTCGCCCTGTAAAGCAACATTCGAATCTTAGACGAACATTAAATTGCACGGCAAACACAATTACCTTCTAACTTTACAAATTAGGTAAAAAGGTTTAAATTATTTTAGTTCCATAAACTCGTCAACAACCCCCTAATACCAAACGATAAGTTTTAGTTTAATACATTTTTGGTCGAAACAAAATAAGCTGCAGTTGCAACCTGCGTCCTTTGGGATACCGAATCGGTGCTGTTTTTTCCTGCTAAGTGTTCGATATCTTTATTCTACAAGGAGCAGGAGCAATCAAAATGAAATATCCAACACCTAAAGACTATTTCTCCTGTCAAACACTCTTACACTCTTAAAAGTCCCGGGTCAGACATGACCCGGAAAAGGGTCATGTGGGGACTGACCCTTTTTCGGGTCAAAAATTACCCTTTTCTGGGTCAAACATTGACACTTTCCCGGTCAAAATGACCCGCAAATTGAGTCACAAATGTTAATTTTGACCCAGAAAAGTGTCATTTTTTGACCCAGAAAAGGGTCAGGCCTCACATGACCCTTTTCTGGGTCAAGTCTAACCCGGAACTTTTTAGAGAGTACGACACACACAGACAAACATTTACAGCCAAAAGGTATTTGAAAATGAGAATGGAATTTTAACGCACGTTCGAATTCAAACTTTGCGCTTTTTCGACCATAGGTAATATTCATGCATTGGTGGTTTAAACGAAAAAGATACAGGAAATAATAAGGTCAGAATTCGAGTTCAAATTTAAGGTAATTTCCCCGCTTTAGATTAAATATCCCAAACTTGGTAACTCATTTGAGCCAATGTGATCTAACTCGTTTCAGTCATTACCTTACTGTGCCAATCGAATCTTGATGCTACATGTTTTTAAGGAGAAATAAAAACCTCTCCATGATTCCCAAGTGATACCTCGATAGTCATCGAATTGTTGCCAGGGTGAATAAAGATACATCCCGTTCAAGTTTGAAAAATAACAGGCCTTGTACCACCAAGCTCCGTGATATAACTCTGCGCAGTTATACCCTGAGTCGTCATCATTGTCCTTGTCATTCGTTGAAAATGGCTGGTTATTGTGATAGGTCAGTGAGTCTCCTGCTGAAGTACTGCGTTCATTGTACAAACCTAAACTTAAACGGTAATTCTGTCCATAGACCCGGAAATCTCCGTACTCGGCCCAAGCTGTGTTGCCATCCCAGTCCTGCAAATCGACTCGAAGATCCCAAGATCCGGAATTACTCAAGCTGCGCAAGTTGTCGTTGCCGAGCCAAAACTCACCAGCCAAGTCCCCAAAGCCCACGCGGTAGTCAGCCCAGCCGCGGTAGAAGTCGACACTGCCATCCTGACGCCTCTGAATGACAAGCCAGCCTCCACCGTCGGTCTCCATGTCGCAGTACACCCTCAGACCACCTGCAAATCCCGCGGGGAATATCGAATAGATACCGCTCACACTGTAACCTGCCTCCAGTAAACTCTGGCAATCGCTGTAACGTGGCTCCACAGTGACGGAGAATCCGGGCGTGTGAACGTCGCTGTGATCCGCTACGGAGAACCCAGGTGTGTCGCCATTACCATCGAAGTATACACTCGCGTAGTCTGCAACGAAGTCATTTGGCGAATCGACTCTCGTGGCATTGTTGAGATCACACCTGCGATTGTTCTTGAAGTAATTGACTGATTTGCAAGCTTGCCAAGAGTGGCACCGACTCACACAGCCGACAAGAGTACCAACTCTACCCGACCATATTGTGGCATTTCCCAGTGCTCGATTTTCGGCAGCATTGAATTCCTGTGAGAGTGTACGACCGCAATAGGTTCCTTGAAACACGGGCACGATAGAAAGCAAAATATAAAACAAAAGACCAGTTACAAGTACTTGTCTCGCAGAGAGACCAAAATGCCGTACCTTCCCCATTTTGCTGTCTCACGCCAACTGCATAGACAAGGCTCGAGTGTCACCGAAATGCCGTAATTGCAAAACGTGTTTCCATGACATCAAGAAAACATAACTGAGGCCAGCGCGTATCGAGCACCGGTTTTAATTAAACCCAAAATTGCAAGTACAATATCAAGTCTCCTTGACGGTCGCTCTTGCTGTTTTTCAGGCTCTAACAACTCTATTGAATGCTCTCCTTGACGGTCACTCTTGCTGCATTTCAGGCTCTAATAACTCTATTGAATGCTCCTCGACTTTCTGAGAGCGTTACTACGCCAACCAGTTATGAAACCAGTCCCTCAATCGATTTTTGGAAAATTTGTCTTTTATCAGAGGGTCCGCAGCTTCTTGCTGCCAGGCTTTATTGGGCAACTCGTATACTGCGCCGTTGCCTCGTTCATAACGCTTTACACTCAGTCCTTAAAGTTTAACGGGCAACGTGACAATTATGCGTTCCACTATCATGTAACGCAGACCAATTTAAATGCACTGCTCGCAAAACAGCGAAGGTGACATTTAGTGGCTTCCGATCCGTAGTGGTGATAGCTCGGGTGTGCAATAAAGCTCCCTAGAAAATCTATTCCTGTGCCTTGGTTCGGATCGCATATGTATTCATTTCTTAGCTTAACGGCTCGCTCGTCGATGCAAATGTAGGTTATAAACAAGATGGCATCTACTGACACAGATACACAAAAGACCGCCTGACTCGTAATACAATGTATAGGCGTAATGTTCTTTATCATCGTTGGGTTTTCATCCGCACCACGTGTTGTGACCAACGTTAAGATCAACGCGAATTATTTAATTAATGAGCAGCAGATCATAATGAAACAAAGCAACCGAATACAGAACTGGGGGTTTCTTACATTGCCAATCGAATCTTCATACTGCAACTTTTCATGGAGTAAAGATAACCCCTCCATGATTTCCATGCAATCACTCGAAAGTCTCCGTCTACTTCCCAGGATGAGTTAAAGTACATACCGTTCAGGTGTGAATCATAACAGAACCTGTACCACCAAGCTGCTTGCCCCGACCTTGCGCAGTTAATAGTCGGTGAACGGTCATTGTCCTTGTCCTTCGTTGTAAACGGCCAGTGGTTGTGTCGACTTAGTGAGTCTCCTGCAGTACTGTCCGCATTGTACGAACCAAAACTCAGACGAAAATCCTGTCCTGAGATCCGGAAATCTCCGTACTCGGCCCAAGCTGTGTTGCTATCCCAGTCCTCCAAATCGATTAGAAGATCCCAAGATCCAGTAGAATTACTCAAGGTGCGCAAGTTGTCGTTGCCGAGCCAAAACTCACCAGCCAAGTCGCCGAAGCCCACGCGGTAGTCAGCCCAGTCGCGGTAGAAGTCGACACTGCCATCCTGACGCCTCTGAATGACAAGCCAGCCTCCACCGTCGGTCTCCATGTCGCAGTACACCCTCAGACCATCTGCGAATCCCGCGGGGAATATCGTATAGATACCGCTCACGCTGTAACCTGCCTCCAGTAAACTCTGGCAATCGCTGTCAGTCGCTACGGAGAACACAGGTGTGTCGCCATTACCATCGAAGTACACGCTGGCGTAGTCTGCAATGAAGTTATCTGGGACATCGATTCGTGTGGCGTTGTTGAGATCACACCTGCGATTGTTCTTGAAGTAATTGACTGATTTGCAAGCTTGCCAAGAGTGGCACCGACTCACACAGCCGACAAGAGTACCAACTCTTCCCCACCATATTGTGGCGTTTCCCAGTGCTCGATTTGCAGCAGCACAGAATTCCTGTGAGAGTGCCTGACCACAAGAGCTTCCTTGAGACGCCGGCAAGATTAAAAAGAAAGTATAAAACCAAAGACAGGTGACAAGTACCTGTCTGCTTGAGCGACTCAAAAACCGTACCTTCTCCATCTTGCAAGCAATGCTAAGTGATAGAATTTTATCAAAACAGATATGGTATTCCATGTAATTTTTTAAAATTTTCTCCATGAAGCAATGTTTTTATTAGAAGCCTGGTCGTAATGACAGCCCCTTTGTTTCACACTCCTGGTCTCCAAACAAGTAAACATGATTCAAGTCACCACACATATTGATCGCGAATTTTGTTTTGACGTGCGGTGATTGCAATGATGGAATGTTTCAATTGTGTTTGTGCCCGTAGCTGCAGCGATGGTGCTCATGTTGTATCGATCAACTTGCATCTACGATCAAGTTACCATAGCAACGCTTTCACAATTGACTACCTTAAAAGAAAAGGCTATTCTTCCACATTCGTCCTCTCCAATTAATCATGCACAGTTACACAGCTTTTATGTTTCTACGTTGTTGTAACTTTTCTGAGAATAACTGCTTCATTATATTAAAAACAAAATAGAGTTGCTGCTCTTCAGAAAGATGACTAGAATATCTTTTAAAACAACCCTTCCATCTTACACGTCCGCAAAAAAGCGAACACTTTACGGATGAAATTACAACTAGCATCAAAACAGCTCGAATTTTTGGGGTAGCAAAAGTGGACCCCGAAATTCGTTCACGCACGCATAATACAGGAATAACACAAAAACGCCCAGTTTTGAAAGGATAGTTGTGTGGATGTTTAGGCCTATATCCTACTTTTAATGTTCTTTCAGATCGTTTCGTTCAAAGCGCGTTTTGTAGCCCAATTGAGCTGTTCTAGTTGCTAATTAGAATTTCTTCGATTTATGTAAATCAAATTGTCTCTTGGAATTTGTTGTCTCGAGTACCGTCTTATTATCGAATCGGCCGGGTTAACCCGTAAATTGTAATAGGTGGACCTGCGACATAAATAATCACTAACTGCCACTTACGACTTTGACTTCAACACAAGTGTTTTGATTATAAAATGAACAAGTCTGCGTAAAATGATATCTCTCGTTTTGGATTCACGTGAAACATGACCGTAAAATGACTTCAAGGTCCCCATTACCAAAAAGGTGACTTTATAGGTACAATAATAACCTTACACTGCCAATCGGATCTTCATACTGCAGCTTTTTAAGGAATAAATATAACCCCTCCATGTATACCATGCAATGACTCGAAAGTATCCTGGTATCTCCAAGGACGAATTAACATACATACCGTTCAAGTTTGACTGAGAACATGTCCTGTACCACCAAGCTCCTTGCTCATCCACTGCGCAGTTACGATGAGAATACCCGTCATTGTCATTGTCCGCTGTTGAAAAGGGCAGACCGTTGTGTCTGTCAAGGGAGTCTCCAGCAGTGCTTTGGACATTGTATAAATCAAAACTCAATCGAAAATCCTGTCCAGAGATTTGAAAATCTCCGTACTCGGCCCAGGCTGTGTTGCCCTCCCAGTCCTCCAAATCGACTCGAAGATCCCAAGATCCAGAAGAATTACTCAAGGTGCGCAAGTTGTCGTTGCCGAGCCAAAACTCACCAGCCAAGTCCCCAAAGCCCACGCGGTAGTCAGCCCAGCCGCGGTAGAAGTCGACACTGCCATCCTGACGCCTCTGAATGACAAGCCAGCCTCCACCGTCGGTCTCCATGTCGCAGTACACCCTCAGACCATCTGCGAATCCCGCGGGGAATATCGTATAGACATCGCTCACGCTGTAACCTGCCTCCAGTAAACTCTGGCAATCGCTGTATCGTGGCTCCAGTGTGACGGAGAATCCGGTTGTATGAACGTCGTCGTGATCGCTGTTAGTCGCTACGGAGAACCTAGGTGTGTCGCCATTACCATCGAAGTACACGCTGGCGTAGTCTGCAACGAAGTTATTTGGGGCATCGACTCGTGTGGCATTGTTGAGATCGCATACTCGATTGAGTTGATAGTAGTTAACTGATTTACACGCAGGTAACGAGTGACACATGCTCACACAAGTGACACGACTACCAGCCGAACCCGACCAAATGGAGGCATATTTCAGTGCTCGATTGTCAGCAGCAACGAACGCTTGTGACGGTTTCTGCCGAATGCAAACGTTTTCTCCAGATACATTTAGTATACAACCGATAAAACCGAACATCACGAACGCCACACTCAAAGCAAGTCCTCGCTTAGAGGAGCTCTTTTGAAAAGCTGCTTCATCCATTGCGGCAGAGTGAGTTCTGGCAAGACCAGCCTCGAAACACCAGCAATTTATAACAGTTACTACACGGTATAGCTTATTGATCGAGAACGAAAACAAATATGCGTCAGGGATATTCAATCCTTTCGCAGGACATAACATTTGAGAGAGCATTACTCAGAACAATGCTTAATCCAAATCTCTCTCTCGCAAAATAAAATCTGCAATGCTGTAACGAGAAAACAAGCTATTACACTAAGCCTCTTACACAGTTCAAACGAGGCTCGTGGTCCTTTTTGTAATCTGATCAATATAACTCTCTCTCTCTCTGCAATCTGTGACCAAATTTCACTGACAGAAAAAAACCCATCGTAAAATGATCCATTGTTCAATTCCAAACCATCGTTCTTCAGAATCCATTACGGCATGGCTAATGGACCAATAATCACTTTGTTATTTTATTAAGAATTGTCTTATCTTCAAGGGTAACAAGAAAGTAAAGCCTTGATGCATATAAGCTTAACTACAGGCACATTTGTACCTATAGTACGTCGTCTTGTACCTTGCAGTTCATAGTGTTAGGACTTAGCATTTCAATATTTTGTAGTTTGTATAATAACTCATTGTATAGCGCCATGAGCGTCACTGAGTGATAGACCTGGTGCGCTCAATAAGATGCCACTATTATTATTATACGTGTAATGGTACCACTAAGGAGACGCGTTATCGTAATTTCTTCGCACGATGGGAGACATCGGTCATTTTCATGTCCCCTAATGTCACAGCCCCCCTTTAGAGGCAAAATTTTGCTGTTCACAATTAGATTATATTTGTTGCTCGTGGTCTAATTAGCAAACATACCGAAATTCGTGGAGAAAGGACAAGGGAATATTGGGCACATTTAAGTTTGAGACATTGAGTGCACAAGTCTATGGGAATGTCTCCCAAATGTGCAATCCAGGGTAATTATTATTATTATTATTTGGAGAAAAACAAAATTGGTCAGCCAGTACACAAAACACTTTACAGGTCTTCGTTTCTGATCATAAGAGTCAGTTTAATACCCATTATTGATAGTCAAGCACAGAGTGAGCCTGTTTCATTTTGTGCATTGTTTGGTATTTTTTTAATTTAATGTTTTGATGTCTTGATTCTTATGCCTATTTGTTTTTTTATTGTAAATTAATCAATTCATTCATCCATCCGTCTTTGGCGCTTGCGCTGTTGGATGATGAATAAAATAAATAAATAAAATAAATAAAATGTGTTTCGAGCGAATAACAAAGGTAGATTCCTTTTCTGGTATGCAAACATCCTAGGCATTGGTGTATTAAAGTATATTGCATCACTATTTTGTTTTTTTTTTTACCAAAAATGTCCATGCTGCAACTTTTCTTAGTGATGTGTCTTTATTAAAGGGCCTTCAGCATGCAGGTGTTGGTGGTAACCCCGCCCCCTCATCTCTGTCATTCACAAAATATAACATTCCAGCATTAAATACGTCACCGTCTTGTAAGACGTGGATCGTTCCTTTGGTCAAATCAGATCAAGTTCACATGCATTTCATTTGCAGTCTGCCAGATACGCCATTTATTGTATGCTTTATCAAGACATGTAATATATACATCTTAGATTTATGAATGGGCCTACGACTACATAAGTGGAACACGCGTTAAAGTGTTTTAAATCTGTCCAATGGACCGATCCAGTAAGCACCGTCCCATGGTATTCTGACCAATCACAGCCGTGATTTATGTCCGACACAAAAAGTCCGACATGCGTGCACAAAAGTCCGACATGCGTGCACAATAGTCCGACATGCGTGCACGCGCGTATGATGCGCGCGGCAGGAAAATGCACTGTGGCACTGGCGCGGAGCGCGTGTTAATTTGCCCACGTGCGCAGTGGGAGGGGCTTACTGGATCGGTTCATTGTCTCCCCATTTTGTAATGGAACGTCCCATAATCTCCCCAACCCTTAATTTCCTCTTCCTTTTTTTTTTTAGCTCGAGCTGCCGATATGCGTCAAATGCAATGCATTTCCGACCTCCGTCACTAACACGTTCTTCCTATCGCAACTTAAGGTGGCCCGAGTCTAGGCACAGGCGACTTTGTCTTTTCCATCGACGAGACGTAAAAAATAAAGATTGAGTGGTAATTAATTGACTGACAACGTGACCTGTTAGTTGTGGGGAGGGCTGACCGGCGCGCTGCATAAAAAGCACGGGAGATTGGTTAGAGTGGACAGGGCGCTAAGTGGGTAAGTTCGGTGCAGCAGTCGTCTTCACTAGGCCTTCCCGGATGCATGTGGTCCCATTTCGTGGGGGAGCCCAGCCTGGTCAGCAGCAGTGCTCATCCCTCGGTCGTGGGCAGCGGTACCAGCAGGACTACCGCCGGGTAGACCACAACCGGCCTCCATCCCTCAACTTGGCCTCGTTGCAGCAGAACTTCAACTCACTGTGGGACCGGACAAAGAAAAAAGTCAACAAAGGTAGGAGTAGAAATGTGATTAAAACAAATCAAATTAGGCGTGGTTTGAGTAAGAAAGAGAAAATCTGCCTGATTTAAATTAGGAGACCCTTTTTAAAACTTGAAAGCTATGTTTTCTTAAACTTTCAAATATCAAAGCTCTTCTAAAAAAGTTGAAATCAGCGCGAACTCAAGAAAATAACTTCCATTTCGGCGATTGAGATTGATAGAATTTGTAAATTACAAGGAATTTGTAAGTTACAACAAATTTGGACAGTTTTTAACCAATTCTTTGAACTAGGCCTAAATGGAAAATATCTGAACCTAAAGTGACTTTTCCCACTGTTTGCTATATGATTATTTATACCATAATACACAAATAGAAATGAATGGGCCAACTTTCCGAACAGGAAAGACATTTTAATTATAACCACTGATACCTTTGCGAAAACGTGCAGTTTGATGATAGCCTGGTCTTTGCAGATGCTGTGGTACTTGCCATAATGTTGTCCATACCGCCGATGAAGAGGCTAGCCCAGGCTATGATTTGAATTGCTCCTATGATTCATGCTGAGCTGCTTCCGGACCAATTATAGAGCGCGTGCTGACACAAATCTTTCGGAATTTTCTAGGCGTTTCAATAAAGCCAGAGTTTAAAAATGACATGGCTCTAAACTTTTATCTACAAATAATTGTCTGTATTTCCTTTATTGTCTGTTGATACTAAATTACATTGTCATAAGACAAGACGAAGAAATGTAGTACCGAAATGTGTCATCCTCAAATGTCGTATTACAGTTTCGTCGGAATTTTCAAGTACCTTCTTGAAATAATAATATTTGTACTCACAATAGTCTCCTTGTACTAAATTACATTTTCATACCAAACGAAACTATTTATTTCCGAGTCATAAGTATAATGGTATGGAGTAATTGAGGGAAAAAGTGAAAACTGTGAAATAAAATTTTGGGCAACCGTTATATGCGGAGGCGTGATATATTTGGACCTTCAGAATATAAGGATAGAACCGACTGTCAACATAATTTTTAAAATCACTTTCATCATTTTTTTGATGATGGAATATTTTATACTCCCACTCATATTTGGAAGGAAATAGACAATAAGATAATCACCTCTCATTGTTTGCTATCATAATTCGCCATATCCTGTTATGTTGTTTTACATCTCTTCTTCCACGAAGACAATTATGTGACAGTTAAGTGCCTCTCACGTAATGTTGTCCATCACTGTGAAACCTACACCTGTTTTATCAGTAATTTAGATTCATCTCCACCCTTAAAACGAATTTTAAAAGAAAAGTTTCGATCAAGAATAACAGTCTCTTCTATTCAGTCAGTGTTGTCATGCGGTAAGTCAAGTCTCGTGGGAAGAATCCGGAGGTAAATGACGCACAGTGTAAAGCCAAATTCGGCAGGCTTGGCTTTAATTTTAGCCCAGATTTTTTTTAGGGAACTGAGGGTTGGGTCAGAAATATCGCCTTCCACAGGAAGTTCATAGGACGAGTGTCTAACTCCGACAAGGTTCAGACTGAGTCACGATATTTCTGCCTCAATTTCCAGCCGGCGCGTGATAAGCAGTACAGTGCCTTAAAATAGGTGCAGTTACATAAACAGGCCTACAGCCAGGCTGATATACGAGGTGGCATTTGTTTTAATTTAAATGAAGGACCTTACTTATTAGTAGACGTGGACCCTTTCCACTCAAAGTGTACGAACAATACAAGGCATGGACTTGAACTATTTGGAAGTTATTCATAAGATGGAATTTGCGTTGGGGTGATGTAAATCAATTAGGTTTTGCCTTTTCACAGACTGTTTATCAGTTAAGACCCGTGGAAAAGTAAGGAAGCACTATACAAGAACAAAAGTAATCATTTGTATAAGCTGTTGTAGTTGCGACTGCTTCATCAGATGCAATGAACAGGGGCATCATCACGCAAGGCTTGTACGATTATGTGCCTTTCTTTAGTGCATCAGATGAAGTAGTTGTAGCTGAGAAAGCTTATGCAAACTTTTAGTTTTTTTTCCTGGTAAGTCATTAAGTAAGTGCGACCTTACTTTTTTCTTGTTTGTGCCTGACTATGGCTGCCCACAACTTATGGTTAGTAAAAATACTTAAACATAATTAGTTAAGGTACTTAAACTCGTTTTAGTTAAAGTACTAACCTTTTGTGTTAAATAAAGCACTTAAAATACTTCTGGGTTTTTTTGACAAATATTAAGATGAAAAGGTGACTCCAATCGAGTTTTGGGTAGAAAGTTAGTAGATTAGGTATACATTCCATTTGAAGTAAAACAAAGGAAATAAATAATGTTTTTTGTAAAAAAAAGAAAACCCATTTTCCACGCTGCACTACAGCGGTGCTGTACAATAGAAATCTAATTAGGCCTAATTAGAAAAGTCGCTTTTCTCTCAGGACACAATGATAAAGAAATTATTTTTTTCGACAGTGTTCCCTACCCACATGAGTTGTAACCAGTTCTATGCAGTTAACCCCGTTGACCTTTGACCCTCCACAGATGCAATGATTCATGGGAAGGATGTTTCTCAATGTCATACTTAATTAATTGAGGAAACGCACAAGGGGTCAGGACTTGATGTAATACAGTCTCCCTACTCCTACGTAACGTCCCCGGATATTGCGCAGGCGTGGGTGTCCTAGAGAAAATTGACCTTCCAAATTAAGGTACCTGAAGTTCAAAATTAAGTCGTGTGTCAGAGACAGGTCTTGAACATGGTTGCCGGACAACCTTGCCTTTGCAATGGACGTTATTGCTCAGTTACAATTACTGTTTTTCATCCATACTCTTTTGAGCAATTAGGCTACCGGATTTTGAATTACATCACGAGATATTTGCTAGAATTTTGTTTGTGGGATCTCAAGAAAATCTATGCAGTAAATCTATACTTGGAAACCATTACTGGAAGGGTTTTTTTAACTCTTGGTGGCGGTATTAGCCCGCATCATAACATGCAACTTGTATTGTAGTTCAACTACTATTGAACTTGTTGCAAATCGCAAAGTTTCCGGTCGAATAAAACAAACTGTTAACCAAAGAAGACCCAATGACAGTTTTCTAATCTGACCTCGTAAATATTCACATATTAACGGCCTACAAGTACAAGCATCCTCTGTCAAACGGCAGATGAAGGTAGAAGACGCCTTGTCTTAAGAAAACAGTGGGGAAAATGCAGTTCCTATTTGATTACGAATGTTATTTTGACATACATAATTACGATACAGGCAATGCACCTAGTGGAAATCTCAAAGAACGCTCCTTTTCAATTACATTTTTTCTCCACTATCCAACTTTAATCCCTGGCTTTCACAGTCTATCCACTTCAAAAACCACTGATTCAAATCGCGTCTATTTATGGGCTTCGGTCGACTGGAAATGAGTCACTGTTATCCGATCTCCCAGCCTGATCTGGTATTGCAAAATTCGCGGTATAAAGGCCTAACTTGTTACTGCTACGGTGAGACGGTACTGTAATGATAAACTGTAGTGTTCTGGACCTCCGTTAAAGGGAATGTAAGACGTACATTTGCTTTTGTTATAGACAAATATTGTTAAACTGACTTGTTTCACGTTTTGGGCTTGTAGATGCTGGAAAAACCAAGGAAACGAATCATGTTCTTGTAGTCTGGTCCCCTGACCCCACTTCAGAATTGAGCTGCCGTACTTTTTTCGTGGTCTGAAAACTAAGAACTCTTGGTTTGCAGCATATCATTTAGGTAGCTGCAATATCAAACCAAGAAATCTGACCAAAGTGTACATACCTGATGCTACATCCCCAGTCTATATTTCTTTCAAATAAGGCGATTCGGGTCTTACGAGCGGTTTGTATTTGGCATGCGTGGGAGTCGGTGGTTGCTGTGATGGGGCATGGTTGGGGCAACTTTAAATCCCTGTGTGATCAGTGAAGCAGGTGCTGATTAGACCCATGTCTTTCCCAACTATGACAATAATTTGTCATGATAGGCCGATTAAGGGTGCAGTATGCCCTGGGAACCAAATCGTGCCCCTTAGATCAAACCTTACTACCCCACCGCCATATTGAAGGGTGTCATTGGAGGGAGTTTGTACACCTGTTAATAGCATATCGCGGTAGAATCGCGTCAACGCAGCTTGTGAAATATTGTCCAATAATTACATGATATACAAATGGACGCGGAACGCGCAAAATCTGAGACAAACAAAACTGAACGAACACGTAATTCCATAGGGTTGTCTAAGGGGCGTGGCTAACTCGCAAACTGCGATAGGTCAATTCAGGATCAACTCATCCGCGCGCGCATGACACGCGCACGCAGAATATTTGCGTGTTCATCATGGGTGCGTTCGAGAAGCTTACTCGAGTAAGTAAAACTTACTCGATAGCGTTCGATGAACGAGCCATCACGCGATACTCGTGTCTGCTCCGGTGTCAACCACCAGTGCGCCAGCTCGCGAGCAGGTCTGCGGTGGCTGCCCGGATGCAATGATAAACCGGACGTTTTCGCGGCTAGCTAGATTGAACTCCTGAAATTCTGTTGTCTGTCTGTTAACTTAATATAATCAGCTAGTTCAATAGATGGATGCGAACATAAGCAACTGTGGCCCAGTTGATATACGTTCTCGACAACATTTTACTATTACTGCAGGATGCTAAGCGTTTTGTCTGAGGTCCCCAACGCGGAAGGCCCTGGCCAGAGCCGAGGCCCAGGTCGACACTTGCGTTCATCCGCAACCCTTCGTCATTGCTCGAATCAGCACTGCTATTTTTAGAGAAACGGCTGGTCCTTGCTTTCGAAACAGGAAGCACGGATTTTGACCCTGGATACATTCCAAACTGGGCCCGTTCCTTCTGGCTTATCAGCGTCATAAGTCAAGCTTAAAGGTCTGGTGTGTGACAGCCAGAATATCTTAAACTGCTGAGTAAAAATGCAAGTCTAGACTTGTGTCTCTGTGGACAGTCTTCATACAAGCCGTCTTTACGGATTATGAATTGAGTAGGATACGCTTAATTGTTACAAACGTCTTCTTAAAAGATTACCAATCAAAAAAAGGTGTCCAGTCACCAACACTGCAACTTGTGATGATAGGAAAGCAAGACCGTCAAACGGTAAAATACAAGGAAAAGGTAAAACATATGTAATTGTTAGGGGGCTACCATATCGGGCTACTTTAACTAAAAGAGATCATTCATAACGTGGGTTTCCGTTGCAAACTGTCTGCTTGCTGTATTACTTCTTAGATGGAGTGTTCATAACGGTGCTTATGACCAATTTCTCATGTCACCGAGCAAGTTACTTTACTGGGAATATGAAATAGTTATTGTGCTTCATGTGATACGGCAAAAATACAAATGAGAGACGCGGCCATAAAGATTTGATTAACGATTGTTGCCCCCAACTGAAGGTTTAGTTTTCTGTCGAGTGCATGCGCCTCCTGGGATGACGTTAAAATTCACAATGTATTATAATTACTGCAGCGCCAGTATACGCGAAGCTCCATAATTCCATGGTTAATGTCGGGCCTTTTCTATGTTTATGCTATTGTCAAAAGATAATTTTACAAAAAGGGTGTATCTTTAATAATTATTGTATGTTTTGTAAGAAAGCTTGAAGTGTACTATCTGAAAAAAATTGTCGAGATGATTTCATTAAAATGCAACGAAGACAAAATGTTATCAGCTAATTTGTTGATAAACAATACCTCCACTCACTCACGCCCTTCCCTCCCCACATCCCCCCCCCCAAAAAAAAAATTGGAAGTGATAATCTGCAACATTGAGTAAAGACGTATACTTCATGGATGGTTGTTTTATTTCTTTTACGCCGTTCTTGCTGTTGGATCTCCCATTTGTTTCAATTACAAAATAGCATTGGTTTCCAAAATAATCCTTTCTCGTTCTGCACAGCCTACAATATCGTCTACTCTCCCGATCCGCCGAGTGAGAATTACCGCGTGCAAGAAGCAGACGACACAGAGATGGGAACGCTGGAGCTGAGTCTACGATATCCGACAGGGGTTCATATTGGAGTCGAACCGGAGACCCATCAGTACAACGAGAGGCTGACGGAGGATGGGCACGATGACGATAAGTGAGTCTGATATAGGCGATAAATTAACCTATTGCGTTAGAATCGCGTCAACGCAGCTTGTGAAATATTGGCCAATTACATGATATACAAATGGACGCGGAACGCGCAAAATCTGAGACAAACAAAACTTAACGTACACATTCCATAGGGTGTTCTAAGGGGCGTGGCTAACTCGCAAATTTCATGGCGATAGGTCAATTGTACGCGATCGTAGAAAATTGGAAACTTGTGTTACTTGTACTTCGGATATCTCAAAGTTTCTATCCATCCCTTGAGATTTGACTCATCGAGATTTCACTGTACATCACACGATGCTGACGTCAGTACTCAATGCAATGAAGTAAAAAATAATAATAATAATACAAATCACAAAAATATAATGCAGTATCATTATTACTTATTTTGTGGTAGAGAAACCAAGAATTACTCAAAATCTTTACAGGAAAGGGAATGGCGACACTTTTGTTTAAACTGTTGGAAGGAAACCACAGAAGAAAAATCAGTATGGCAAAGGACGGAATCTGGTAAAGGATGAGCACCCATTTAAAATGTGGACCTGGGGGGGACTCGAACCCGGGCCATATGAAAGACAAGGAAATAACCACGGACTCCCATCATGTTGCTGAGATCTCGAACCCAGGCAGTGAATACATTTTTTGTTCCATTTTAGTGACGATGTTTGGACCCTCCTGAGCATGATGCACGCCATGGTGGTAGTGACTATCGTCATCGTCCTGGACACGGCTCAGATATTCCTCCGCTACTCCGATGGAGTGAACGCTGTCACGCCGGCACACGTTGAAGGCTTCTTCATCATGTTGTACCTGATCTCCATCGCCTGGATACTGGTGGTAGTGGTGCTCAAGCGGCCGCTACCGGCCAGCGATGATGAGGAGCGGACGGACGCCGAGGCTGGAAGCCGGTACTTGTACGGTAAGATGATCAAATAAGAACCAAAACGCACCAGGGGATATGTACGTGTTCTACATAACACCGAGGACCGATACACAAAGGGAGAACTGAGATCCTTTCAGTCCTCGGTAGTTGGGTCTTTTGTCGGAAACGGTCCCCTGTAGTAAGTTAGTGTGCTTAGTCTATGGGAAAGTGTTATATTACAGGGACAAAGGGAAACACAAAACATTGTCCTCGAGAGTATGGTAAAACACGGGTGCGTGCGCTAATATCATGGAACTGCATGGTAAGCACAGACATTTGCTAAGCACAGAAGATTATTGCTTTGCGCAACTTTACCACCCATGTCATGGAAATTGGAATTATTTTTGTTGACTGGCGTCTTAGCATAACTTACAACAAATGGCTCAGGGCAAAGTGTGCTACTTAGGCAGCTTGGAGCACTGCCTATGCACAATGAACAAGAAACGACAACAAACAACAAGAACAAATAACTTGCCGAGGATAAGTTAGACTTATGATTTCCTCGTGAAATATACGGATGGAAATCGAGGTTTGATGGCGGGAATCAATGCGTAAACGATTTTCTTGTGAAACGTTGTAGACTTGTGTTTACCTCTTTTGTGCGTTAGATTCCTTAAAGTGCAGCGTTGTGTCTTTATCAAGTGGTATTATGTAATGTTATTGGAGCACTTGGCTTTTTTAAGAGCTGATGTGAATTCCAATATAGGGCATACATGGGTAGACATGAGCAGGACAGTGATACCATCTAAGGCGATGTAAACAAAACAGATGAATATTCTCCAATCTGGATATTTCCACGAAGTTCGTTATGGTGTTCACTTCTTCTCTGACCCAATTCATTAATTTAATCCAATCAGAATCTACCAACGCAAGCACTCCCAATCCTAACACAGCCTACTTAAGAAACAGCATCTCCAACTCTCCTCAGTCTCCTGATCATGACGAGAGCAAGCTAGTCAGAAAGTTGAGACCAAAGACAAGTTCGTTTAGAACTTAAAGCAGGGATAATCTTATCAGAACTAAAACTACTTAGCGAAAGTTGATAATATGCAGGACAAGTTCTTATCAGAACTAAATATCTACTCAGCGACAGTAGTTATCAGCACATGGTGTTACCGCAAAACGAAACGATACTGATACTCCACACCATGCAAAGCCTAATAATCTTATAGTCTAATTCTGTTAAGTCAAAGTGAATGAAGTTCTTTCCACCGTATTATCTGGTAAACGAGCGGATTTCTTTTTCTCTTTCAGTGGGTCTTCTCTTCTTCGGGATCGGTGGTTCCCTGTGGATGATCATGAGGACAGCCTCCTACATTGAAATGAGCGGGAAGAACTGCGGCAACCAAAGCGTCTTCGCCTTCGGCTCCATCCTGTGCGTGGTCTTCACTATGCTTCAGATTTACTACTTCTGGCGATTCTCCAAGTACTGTATCGTCCGCTGGAAGCCCATCGCCAAGTACGTAATACTGGACATTGAACCGTCCCCCCAAAAATCATGTTGTTATCGGCTACGACTATCCACCAAAGTGTGCCAATGACAAAACAACAATGCCATGGTCACGAAGTACCTTCAACTGTGAGGGACGTGGCTAATTGGTTAGGGTTCATGACTCATAGGGTCAAACAAAAACCATGTTGCTAACATAAAATATTATGCCATGGTCACGAAGTACCCTCAATATTGTGAGGGACGTACGTTACTAATTTGTTAGGGTTCTTGACTCCTGATCATAGGGTCAAACAAAAACCATGTTGCTAACGGCTACGACTATCCTCCAAAGTGTGCCGATGACAAAACAAAGCCATAGTCACGAAATACCCTTACTGGTGAGAGTGTGGCAATTACTTGGTTAGGGTTCGTGACTCCTGATCAGAGGGTCGGGGGTTCAAATCCAACTTCCGGCCGTACGTTGTGTCCCTGAGCAAGTCAAATCACCCCGATTGGCTTCTCTCACAAACGAGTATGAATGAGTACCGGCATCTGCTGGGAAGTATCTACTGATGGACCGGCATGCTATGAAGGAGAACAGAAATATTGCCAGTCAAAAAAGTAGCCTTTGTTACCAAAAAAACGTATCTACTGTACTTTTGTTGACAGACTTGCCGTCATGCACCTTATGGCAACGAATGCAGCACTCTGCGTGCGAACTCTGGTGGAGGAAACGTGGGAGGACTTTTTGTTGGACTATCTCAAGTCTAGCTACGCCAAAAATGACGGAGGTAAGAACTAAAAACGTCGTGTCGCAAAAAGTAACGCGGATATCAATAGCCTGGCCTTCGCAGGTGTTGTGATGCCTGATGGCCGAATTTCGAATAAGCAATCAGATCCAGACCCTCAATGCTAAGTTACTGACATTGGGGACCTTGCACTTTTTTTTATATCTTAACCAGAAAAGGCAGAATCCGCCCCTGGCCATATTTTTCAATCTCGCTGATAATACAACCAGTTCACCCAATGTACAAGATAACTGTAACTCAGAAGCATGAGCAAATCCGAACGTGAAAGAATTGCTTGGTTTAAGAGACTGGAAGGAGACCCCTGAGTCTTGAAAACCAGAGTGTAAATTGCATACTGTACATTATCGTCATGTCGTCCTTAGTGTCATTCGAACCCGGGTCACAAGACTGTTAGGTGAGGAAACCACGCCAACCTGACAATGTTCGAGTCTGGTCCTTTCTTTGACATTATTGCCAGTGAGCCTTTTCCAGTTAATTTGAGATATGCTATTACCTCTTTGTTGTCAGGATATACTGGAAAGCTTGGTCATCTGGTGTCGGCGGAGGGCGGCAACTTGTACGGCAAGTGTAAGTACTTACAGTAAAGTTTATGTACAATAAGCCAGTCCGGCACTCCTACTGCTACTATAACTACTACTACTACAGCTGCTGCACGAGTCCATCAGAGGGTCGTAGCGACCTCCAACCTCTCCGATCAGAAACAAGAAACAAGGGCCAACATTCACTTTGGGAGTATTAAGTAACTGGGTAGTATCGGCTACTTGCTTTATTCCGGTAAGCCGGGGACGAACACTCCAACTCTGCGAGTGAGCATTATGACGATCTTCACATCGACATCAACACGGCATGAATGCACACACGTAGTCTATGGTAGCAATGGTAACGGACCCTGCTCTTCTGTCGTGAAAGTTGCAACATTATACATACAACAACTGTAGAAGTAGGACGCTTGCTACCTCTCTTTAAAACCATAAGCAAAAAAAAAAAAAAATACTGTTATTTCACAAGCTGGACGTTTTGATACTCGAATGCTATTCAATAAAATTAAACCTTAATTTGCTTAGATTTAGTTTCTTTCTCCTCAGAGTCAGAGCATACCGGAACGTCGTCGGTTTACCTCTCCTCTTTTTCTTTCACCATCATTCTCTTAGTTGAGAAATTATTCGCACATGGTTTTTTCCGCAAACCTTTCATTATTTAGTATCTCCACCATGCAAAGCCTCAAATCTTACTTTGCTTAGATTTTAATGGCTGTTGTTTTGTTTTCCTTTCTTCCTTCGCAAAAAAAAAGACAACACCACTTACAATGGTACAGGTGGTTACCCTGTGGATCCGTGCTACATTGGCAAGACAGCTGAAGGTCTAAGCGGTGCTGTGTATAAGGCTTCTGTCTTCCTGTATTCCTTCACCATCGAGTACACCATCATTGCCGGTGCCATGGCCTACATCATGTGGCAGAACATCGGGCGACGGGTGCACCATCCACACAAGGAGCAAGCCCCCCGTCAGTTCAACTTCAGCTTCGAGTGCGGTCTGCTGGTTGGCGTGCTCTGTACCATGTGTGGTGTCATCATCCTGATCCTTAACATCATCTATCTGGGAGACTACGAGAAGCGAGACCAGAGCTTCATGTCCTACCGTGGCTACCGGGTCTTCCTGAATCTTGTCTGCATCATCGCCTGTATAGGCGCCTTTATTGGGATCCACAAAGGCGGCTGGCAGCAGGACCATCATTCAGGCCCGGCGCATCGGGTAGACGCGGCGCTGCTGCTCATCTGCGTGAGCGGCAGCCTGCTACAGAGCACCTACACCTTCGTGGCGGCCATCTCCTCCCTCGGACAGCTGCACGCTGGTCTGGTTTTCTTCGATGACTTCTCGCACATCATCCAGACGGTGCTGCAGTGCGTGCTGATCCTGGACGCCATGCACCGCAAGCCACCGGCCGACTTCCGCCATACTCGTACCAAGCAGCTTCTCATGTTCCTGCTGGTGGCCAACATCACTTGGTGGCTGATCAGCACCTACGAGTTGAAAGGAGGCTACGACCTGTACGCCTTGGAGAACGGCTTCTACGGAGCCACCACCTGGTATGTCATCGTGCATCTCGCGGCGCCCTTGGAGATCCTCTTCCGATTCCACTCTACCGCGTGCTTCTTCGAGGTTTGGAATTTGCCGGGCGTGGACGCTAATGCCGGGCACCACCACTAGGGGGCGCCCTGATGCTGTGGCTGCATTTGGTAGGAAATGGAGGGCGAGGCCGCCATGCGTTGCCATGTAACAAGCGATTATTTGAAATATCTTACGAAGGGAATGAACTGCTTACCAACTCTGCAATAAAAAAAGACTAGGCCAATTGCGCTCTTAAGTTGCAAGTGCAGCGATTTTATTGCTCTGTGTACAATGTACAATAATAACAATCATTCAGCAAAACACGTTAATTATTGCGGACTCGTACTTCCCATAAATCGATGAGTTAAAATCACCAAACAAATCCCATGTGTGTTTTTTGGATCGCATGTGTACACAATCCGTAACCCATACAAGTGATGATCATTACATAAAATGTTAAATCAATTAACAAAATAATAAAAATAAAGCTGATATTAATAGACCGTTACATTAAGGCCCGCCCACATCGCACGTAAGGCTGTGATTGGTCAAAGCGTCACGGGGCGTGGCTTAATAATGTATCGGTCTAGTGTCGCTGTTAGGCCAAAAAAAAAAATATTCGGTCTCTGGTCAGACCAAAGTTCCGGAATTGACGCGGCGACGCGGCTTTTTTTTTTTCAAGCTTGGATTGTACAGACAAGGTGGGGTACTATTTTCCTTTTTGGTGTCCTCATGTACATTGGTGGTGTCCTCCATAATTTGCCATGGTGCTTTCGATCATTTGCCTTGGTGCAATTTCCCATCCCTTAGTGCTCTTTGGTAAAAAAAAAAAATTGAGGAGGTGCGGCAATAGAGGGCGCTGTTGAAGCTACCGCGGAACATTTTGGAAAAAAAAAGATTGACACGCATGATTAAAATCGACGCGCGCGCTGACCAGAGACCGACTTATTTCTTTTTTTGGCCTTAGTGTTTGTATTTTTTTGCCTTTGCCCTTGCATTGCCAAGCAGCTTGCTATCGAGTAAGGAACGCAGACTGTCTAGTACATGTATATTGAAAGTGTATAAACGTTACTTCAATGTACAAACAGATTTAATACATCGCTGACAGTTGAAAGGCGGGAACCTGTCTATACATGTATATGAAAAACTGCATGCATGCTTCCCCTGTATACAGGAAAATGGCTGGATACCATTGTAAAATAAAGTTATACCGCTGGATTACGTTCGTTATGTCATGTATCAATACTATTACACCTTTGCAAAGTGTATAGCATAATGGACCGATCCAGTAAGCCCCTCCCACTGCGCACGTGGGCAAATTTACACGTGCTCCTCTCCAATTATGGAACACTGCATTTTCCTGCCGCGCGCATCATACGCGCGTGCACGCATGTCGGACTTTTGTGCACGCACGTCGGACATAAATCACGGCTGTGATTGGTCAGAATACCATGGGGCGGTGCTTACTGGATCGGTCTATTATGAAGCCTCGTATCATGACATTAATGTATTCTATAATTGTTTTGAAGCAAGATGGAATGGTGAGGATTCGTGCAGTGATGTACCAGGTGTGGTTTAGTTGAAATTTGCTTTAGAGGTTAATTTGTTTGGTATACAATACGTACGCTAGACTTGTCAATTAAGCTCCGCCCCTTGATATTTTAGCCAATCACAACCGTTACTGAGCAACCAAGTACAAACAAGTCTGCGTGAACGTATCTATGACCCGCGCGTATGAGCTCATGCCGTGTGGCATTGAAGAGGCGCGTGCGCTGCCGATCACGCGCATATAGTGGGCGGGGCTTAAATGGATCGGTCCATTGTTATGGTAATCTTGATTCGACCCCACAGTAGGCGTTTATCGTCATTGCATTGTATATGGTTATATAACGGTTGCATGATTTGACGACATACTGGGCGATTCTAAATGGTACGATTGTAATTTTTTTGCGTCGAGGTGCTGTATCACAGTACAAGTTCATAAAACTGGAGAAAAAAAATTCAAAAAAAAAATTCAAAAATAAAAAGACAACGTGCTCAAAAACACGAAAACTGGTGTAACAGAATTTGGAAATTACTTACTTTTCACTAATTTCCCCCATACTTCAGTATAAATAGTCTTATTATGTATTGCTAACACTGAATGGAATGTCTAAAATATTTTAATAATGTAATAAATTCGTATTGCTATTGATATAAATAATATTGTGACTGGCAAATATATACATAACATGAATATGGTCAGCTCTGTGTGGCTTTTCTGCGTCATCTTGTTAACAAAATTATCCGGTAAACATTCAAAATACCAGTATTTGAGACTGTGGAATACTTAACGCGTACGCGAAGTGACATCAGCGTCTGAAACATGTTCAAAGTGTCTTTTGGGCGGGTGAGAATGACCTGCATTTTAACACCCAGGGTTTGTTAATTGGTATTTACAGCATCTATTAAATAATTCCATAATGACAATATCCACCACACGCTCGGCAAATACAGAACATTCTATTACATTTACATTACATTATATACCTCACAATATAGAATATAGAAAAATAGAGTTTCAAGCTGATTAAGTAAGAAGCTATTCAGAAATACAGGGTCAGTTAAAAAACGACTTTTAACACGACCACCGTTTTAAAGTTCTGGCCACGGATCACAAAAAAGTAAGTGCTCTTTCAGCAATACGAAAACAGTTCACAAAACAATGGTTCCGAAGTATTTGGGTTTCGTGTTTTTTTTTACTCAGGCTGTACATTTTGTATACTAGCATGTACCACTGATATTTACATACGTCCTTGCAAGTAAAGTCAAGGTATACAACTCTTCAAGACTTTGTTGTTATTCTGGAAAACTGAGACGAAACTGCGGACAACCCGTTGTAAAAAAATGCAAAACCCGAATGGGGAGATTTGATTTTCAGATATACTGATATTTGTCATCTCTGATAATGTTTACTCCACGCATTTTTAATAAATAGTTTATAACAATGTGTGTTTTCAAGAGAAAAAACAATTGGCAGCTTTCATTTTCACGAATTCAAACCTCGTAATTTTAAAGGCCTAATTTTTTACGTATTTTTTTGACATGTCCATGGTGCGATCTTTAAAGTGCCACAACCTGTCAACGAATGTCCGATTAAAGTGCAGCAAACAGTATTTTAAGAGGAATTGTTCTCTCTTTCCTAATCCTGACCCGCTAAACCTCATTTCGACGAGTGCCCAGTTCTGTCTCATTTTGCTAGAACGCCTCACCATGATGTCAGGTTTTGCCGATTTTTCCCCCCGTGGAGCAGAACTTCGCTGCTTATTCACGCGGGACCGCGCATGCTCATGAGCCAGTCTGCCGTCGCCGGAACGCCCAATTAAACCGAAACCGTACGCCCTGATAATCTTCTGGCTGTGTCACTTTATAGTCGACACTAAACATGTATTTCCTGCTGGGATATTTTGGGATTTTTCAACTTCCTGACCTATTTCGTCCAGATTACCCATAAACTTTCCGTTTATGAAGGAGATATCCTTTATCATGGATGTTTGGAATGTATTCTTTTTGAGATTGACAACTTTTATTACAAAAGGGTTATGGTGTGTGTCCTTGGGCAAGACACTTTTCGCTGATTGCTTCTCCCCAGCCAGGACATGTGAGGGCAGGGATAGTTGGTGTGATGCTATACATCCCTGGGATAAACTCAAAACATTTGAATAGTAGTCAATAGGACGGTGGTCTAGCGGTGGAGCACAGGATTCGTGATCGAGAGGTTGTGGGTTCGAACCCCACCGTGGCCATGCGTGTTGTGCCCTTGAGTAAGGCACTTCACCTCAATTACTCCTCTCAACCCAGGTGTTAAATGGGTACCGGCATTGTTCAATGCTGGGAAGGTAACAGACTTGCTGTGGAGGAGGTGTGGCGATCCCCCCACAGCAGCATATGAGTCTGGCCCAATCGCTAATGAAAGAGAGATGGGCACTCCGTTCCTGTGAATACAGGTTCGTCCCTTTACCTTTACCTTTACAATAGGACGATTCTCAAGTGCAAAGGGTGAGCAGCAATGCTAGTTACATTAAACATAATTCACATATACAATAAGGCCTATTTACACAGCAATAAATGTTCATTTTCATTCTTCTTTTGTTCAGTACTTTACTACTTCAGTTAAGTTAAGTCATTCTAGCATTTGTTAGATATGAGTCAATGAGACAGTAGAGTGGTCTGGTGGATTGTTTGCTCTGTCATATTTCTGACCACCAAAACATGAGAAGTCATAACTCTAACGACCGTTCTCGTAATATCCTCCTACCATTCATCATCTGTATGTCAGTGGTAAGAAAACAAAAAATTCTGCTTCCGGGGTACATGGCATTCTAAAATAGTGTAGGTATGTAGAGAATTTCATTTGACGGTTTTGGGTGTTTTTGTTCTCATTTTTCCCATGAAAAATAGGGTAGTGGCTGTCAGAAAAGGGTAGGGAGGGTAACCGGAAGCAGAACTATTTGTTGGCATGGCCTCGTGCAGGACACTGTACTTCAAATGATTCACTTCAATTAGTTTCCCAGTAATTTAGTCAAATTCAATGTCCTTCATTCTTCACTGACCCCACTGCTATCACACTCTTGATAAATAAGGCCTCCAGATCTTTTGTACAAGCCGTGGCGTTAAATGGGTCATTCGATATCTACATTCTTAAAAATCACATCTGATGATGATGAAACAATAAACTTTAAGAGACTATTCTACACATGAATGTATCTTAAATCACATATTATACCATATTGTTTTTTTTTTTTATTAAATATTAAATTATCTACTATTTTTCATGTGCTGATTCTCTACAGCTAGAAATCCATCTCATCAGTTACAGACTGACAGGTGTTTTCGACATTTCCTTGGTGCAAAGGCTTCAGGTTCCATGCTGCAAACCTCCCGTTTTCTGTAAAATGAAAAAAAAAAATATTAGTTAAACCCTACATTTCAGCGCAAGTTTCCAATTTACATCCAGCCACGGAGTGTTACGGAAAAGAGATGTGAATAAGCATACCCAGGCGAAAAAGCCCCCCCCCCCCAAAATAATACTATCAATAATCATTTCTCGGGCAAATAAAGCTAAAAGCACAAGCAGACAACGGAAGAGAACAAAATCACCTTCAAATAAACCATATAGCAAAGATATAACATGATTAGATACTAAATTTTAACAACTTAGCAAGTCATGGAGATCGGAGTTGTCTGCCATGCAAATACAACCCCTAAGAGACTTGTCATAAAAAAGAAATAACGTGCAGATACTATAACATGGCTTTCAGATTTATACCAAATATCACGCAGATACCACGGGTCTGAAAGCGAATTACGTGCTACTATTGCCTACTCTACGAGGCCTATCAACTGAAGCAACACACTATTTCTTAGAGGGCTTTCATTGTGAAATAGATCTCATGCAGATAATAGCTGTACGAGGTTGCAATATAGCAAATAATTATAATGCAGATATACTCAAACATATGAAACCAAATTGTCAGTAAGCATAGTCTAGTTCTAAAAGCTGTTAGATATCAAATACCATACACATTATAAGTATTTTGTCAAATAAGCAAATACCATGATACTAGATCGCAGTCGCATGCCACACAAACGAAATGAGCTTTAGGAGCCCTTTAACATTATAGTCAAAACCATGCAAATCCTAATACTGGGAGGCCAATCAAATTAAGAAATAGCACGGAAATACTCGCCGTTTAGAAGCTTGTTTCATAACGCAAAAGTCATGCAAATAATAACATACTGAGAAGCCTCTCGCATGAAGCAAATATCTCGCATATAATTACTAGAAGCATGTCTAATGAATTACACACCACGCACCATGCACTTATTCTAATTGCCAATTAGTGAAATACCACAAAGATACTAAATCAGACATGCCCGTCACGATGAGACAAATATCATGCAAATAGATGAGAAAGTGTTAAAAGAAAATACCACACAAATACCTATAACTCTGAGAGGCCTGAGAAAACATATCTACTAACTCTGAGAACTCTTTTCCTCGATGGTCGCACAAGCTTTCCTGGCATCGTTGTCGGCATCCTTCTCGGTGTCTTTCTCGACTCCGTTGGAGGAGGTCGACATCATGAGATCAAATGACACCTGCGGTGTGACACGGCGTTTGAATCGGCGCCGGACGCGACCGAATGCTTGTTTGACCTTCGACATGCAACATAACCGGGCACGTGGGTCGAAACGGTCGGTTGGCGTGAAAAAAAGGTGAAGAGTAATTGGAAGAGAAGAAGTGACCAATTGAAAAGTTGTCCTTAAAATGTTGCATGTATGCACGTTTCGGATTATAAACCTTTGTGGTATCGGAAGCGTATTTTTTTTTGCAGCATTCATCGTATTTTAAACAATCACATAAGTGGTGACATACAAACTGTTTTATACGCGTAAAATAACATGCAAAAGGTTGTGTTTGTGTTTTCCGTCGGTTGCCCGTTCATATGACGTCACATGACACATGATAATTACTCATCAGGTGTGCATGCACCTAGCTAGGGCGAATGTCTAGAGACATGACGTAGGTGTGTAGGTCTAACTTCAAACAATGGCGGAGAGTCAGGATTCAATATGACATTTGTTGGACTACGTGAACGCAGAGCCTTTCTAAAGAGCAATTGATGACGTCATGATGCTGACATTTGGTATAATGGTTTCATGGGACCGATTTAGATCTTACTTATGTTATTGATGTATTGGTAAGAACTCACCTCTTCCGTGTTCAGACAGTACAAGAAAAAGACGAGCACGCCCTAGAGGGTGACACAATAAGGAAGTTATGTTACATGGGGCATTGTGTATTTTACAGACTGGGAAAGGCAAGCAGGTTCAACAACACCAAAGAATCGTAATAGATTGAGATACAAAACGGAAATTGAAATGTCAAAACAATACAACAAATACCAGCGTTTTTCTTAAACTGACCACCCAGCTTGTATGCCATGTTGGCTTGAATTCAAATCTGCAGCTAGAAAGGTATCTATTTATATTCAGTGATAATAGAAGTACCAAGCGTCTACTCGTGTTCGGGGGTCACTCAAGAACAGGTTTTTAAATTCGCCCCATGAGTCGGTAGATACGTTTTGTCTGCGAAGGTTGAAACCAATAAGGAAAGATTTCCATATCTGGCCATCACTAATTTTCCCCTTCAGTGACCTATCAGCCATCAGAAAGTGATAACATGTCCTAAAAGGTCAAAATGAGCAAGGAAAATATTGGTATTTATTGTGAATAAATTTCCAGACCAACCTCAGTCATGCTAGAGTTTGTGCACAGGCTGACAATTAAGTGATGGCCAGATATGGGAATCTTTCCACTAATTATACTTGCGACATTGCATCAACTGTTGAATTACCTGTGATGAGTTCAGAATGACGAACAAGTAGTAGAAGACGAGGTTGACGCCATCAGCGGCATTGACCCCGAGACCAAACAGCCAGGTGTATCCCATGAGCGGCTGGACGATCAACAGCGCCCTCACTACAACCCTAGGGGTCAAAGGTCAAACTGGCTCGTTCAGCAGCTTGTTTTAACTTAATGATCGCAACGGTGTTTCCTTATTTCTAAGCAGATGTTACCCTTGAAAGTATCGCAATTTGTACAAATGGGAATTTTCGGAGAGTCCATCCCACAGAAATCGATTTCAGCATGTTTGGGTTTATAGCAATTCAAGCTATGTCCAGACGTGATATTTCAGTGGCTGATCTGTGGGGTGGGGTAGGAAACAACCCCCCCCCCCCCCGTTCAGCCGCTGACTTACGGTATGATACCAGTAAAATTGGGTCCAAAATACTAAATATATGCTACAGGTATTTATATGTATTTAAAATATTTTTTTAATATATCTCTGAAAAAGTTTGCTCTATCTACTGCAACAGACGTCCACCTTATTTTGTCGAATTCTGTCCGGCTTTTCACAATCTTGAGTTTCACCAGCGACTCCAACACGAAGATCAAAAAGATCAAGTTCACCTAAAATATGACATCAAGCAAAATTTATTTTGGATTCACTAATCATCTTTGTGTGTATTAAACGGTAAATAATCCCCGTTTTATGCATGTAAGTTCAACCTGCTTTTAAAATAAACATAGGAAACACAATAAATGAATTGAATTGGCACATTACATTCTGAAGAAAACACATGAAATCATGTTAATTTATTGAATCATATTTGCGAGAAATTTACACATACATAAAAGGCAAACATCTATCCTTTTCCGTGAATAGTTCAGAATTTGGGTTCGTTGGATTAATCACAATCAAAAGTACTCCTTTAATTTGAATTTAAAAATATCTTACCGCGACAACGAAGATGACTGGGGCAATAAATGCCCAGGTTGTTTGTCCAATTAGCCAGCATCTACGAAACAAAGAAATCGTTATTCTGAAGGGGGTTTTCTTAAGAGGATGAACTGTCTGAAAGAAATGGGTACAGAATGTCTTTACCTCATTTTAATTACACATTGTGTCGTGGAACATTTGCAAAGGCAAGGAAGGATACAGCAAGATTTTCTTTGAGGATTCATGAACGTACACTTCGTAACTGTACACCTACAACTGTGCAGTTGCTCTACCCAAGCTATTAAATATATTCCAATTTTTTTCTCTCCCAACAAATTTTTCGATTTGAATGTTACATTTCAGCGGAAAGTAAAGGCTTTTTTTATTCTATTTGGTATGTATTCGACCTACTAAAAATACGTGTTTATTTTGAGTTTCATTTGCGCCAATGACAACAAAATTAAAGATATGCTGCAATTATCGCGGGCCTCAAACAATCTCAAATCTGTAGAGTATACATTTTTCACAGGGAATATACATCATTTGCTTTTGCTGTAATTTCCAGAAATGGATGGAATTGGGGGTTGGAAATATATAGCAAATATAGTTACACTGACTTTTTTGAGGTTTTGGGTTCGAAAATGCTATAAAAACCAAGAAAAACAATCATTTTCTTGTAGTCTGGTTCCCCGACTCCATTTAAGAAGAAACAGAGCAGTTTACATATATTGGGGAATTGTAAGGTCAGGGAACCAGTCTAGATGGCTTGTACCCGTTCATAGGTGTGTAATCGATTGCAAACAAGTGCAATGGTCAACTGGGGCCAGTATTTGGAAATACCACTTTTCTTGAAAATGACTGTATACCAGGTGCCATGATTTTACAGGATGCTTTACACTGTCATTCACTAACAGTCCAACAAGGTATTTTAAAATGATTTGGTAGTTTAATTTTTTTATGTTTGCAAATGTTGTATTTTCCTTGTAACGTTGGCGGATTTTTTTTTGCGATGACTCATTAAAAGTCAATAACTTTTGTATTGCTTTAAAAACGAGCGATAATAAAAAAAACTAAATCGTTGTGAAACTTGGAAAAAACAACAACATTAGGGAAGCACCTTAATGAATATGCATCATCGTAAATGAGAATATGCATGATTTGTAAAAGGTTGAACAAATTGGTGGGTGAAAAAAAACATCTGAAAGAATTGGAAAACGTGTTGTTGTTTTTGAAAACGCTAAGTGTTGACTGTTCTCGGCTCATCTTTAAGAGACTTACTTTTCTTTTGACCCATAATCCTTTGCAGCTGCAGCGAGAGTGATTGCGACTACAACGGCTGGCACGCCTAGAAGACGAGAAAAGAAAAAGAAAACACTTAATCAATTGAATATTAAAGTGTCTTCTAATTAGTATAAAAGAGAGTTAAGTCTGTCCCGAGCCAATACAGCCCATTAGGCCGGTATTTATCTCCTGTTTTAGTAGCATGAAACGTCTAAGAATATTTCTACTGATGGAATGCTAGTCCGGATAGAATGCAGGTTACTCCCCAGCTAATGCCGGTACCCACTCCTGGGTAGAGAGAGGCAAGTGGGTTAAAGTGGCTTGCCCAAGGACACAACATATAACCAACAGCTGATTTCGAACCCCTGACCCTCTGATCATGAGTCACGAACCCAAACCACTAGGCCACACTCCCCCACAAAATAAGGTGGTATTTAATTAGTGATTTAGTCCAGACATTTTTCAAAGATCTTATCCGCATGCTCATGAAATGTAACATCTGAGCCCAACACGAATGAACCAAGACTCGCAGTAATTTGACTTTTCAAACACAAATCAGTTGGGTTGTTCATCGTATGCTAATGTAGGGTTGAAAGTTATCATTTAATTGGGGAAATGAATCTCAAAAGGTCCTGCGAAGATGTCGGTGCAATGTGGTGTCTTGAAAACACGTTTTTAATTGGCATTGGATGCTGGCTCAAAACTCTGATTCCTTCAACTCCAACTGAAAAATTCAACTGAATAAAAGCTGCCATCAACAAGCAACCATGAAATCCAAGAAGCGCTGAGGTTGCCGCCGCATATGCACTCACCCCAGCCGGGCAGCATGAGCTTCCAGGGACGAACCTGCCGGTGAAACACAAACTTGGCACTGACAAAGAGCAGGGCGCCCTCTATCAACATCCAGCTGAACGAAGCCAGCAGGAAATAGTGCAGCAGGACCGCGGCAACCCTGCAGCCTGTTGCCTGCAGAGACACAATCATGAATAATGCATGAGATGAATAATACATGAGATTGACAAAGAGCAGGCCGCCCTCTATCAACATCCAGCTAAACGAAGCCAGCAGGAAATAGTGCAGCAGGACCGCGGCCACCCTGCAGCCTGTTGCCTGCAGAGACACAATCATGAATAATGCATGAGATGAATATTGCATGAAACTGACAAAGAGCAGGCCGCCCTCTATCAACATCCAGTTGAACGAAGCCAGCAGGAAATAGCTTGCTTGAATAATTAGTTTCCCCTAGAAGTTAAGCCTAGTTTAATACCCCCTGCAAAAAAGCCTTGGTAGAAAACACTTTCTTGAAGGAGAAATAGACAATTTGAGAACAAATGGACGATACACAAAAAATCCGGATGAAAACGTTGCGAAATCCACAGGGGAATATCCGTGCGGAGTATTCACACAACCATTGTTAAATGCAGAAACCATAATTAAAAATTTACACTGTGATCAAGGATAGTATTTTGTGACTTGGTTGTCAGTGAAACTCACGTTTGACACAGCGTCGATTCCCGTCAGAAATACGAGCTGTGATATCAGCAAGGCGACGCACAGGTTGGTATGGACCATCCCACGTTCGGTCTTGTACATCCTTTCCATCCACAAATTAAAAAAAAAAGAACGAGTGGAATCCAAACCAAGTTTTGTTTGACTCAGAATATCAAATTACACTCGGGACCAAAATGACCTAGGCCAAATTCATGGAGCTGCTAAGCATAAAAATTTGCTAAGCACAAAAAAAAAAGCTTGGCTTATAAAAACAGGTTACCAGCCAAAACTCAATGTGATTTTCATGCTCAGCAAACAACAGCTGAATACCAATCACAATATACATCACATGGAAATTGGTTGGTAATCCTGTTTTTGCTGAGGACGACTTTTGATGCTAAGCACATTTCTGTGCTTAGCAGCTCCATGAAATCGACCCTTGGAACCCGGGTCAAGAGACCTTTATACTGACCAGGGTCAAAATTAATCTTTTCCGGGTAGAACTGGCACTTCTCTGGTTTATTTTTCCAACCATTGTGATCACGGCAAAAGTAACATTTTGTCCAAAACAAAGGTGATATTTTGACCTGTACCAGTATTGGGTCAAAATGCATGACCAGGATTCCGGGTGAAATCTGACATTATTGGCTGTCGGCCACGTCAGAGATATAATTTCTCGACTGCAACTTTGATTTGATTTTGCTCTATCTATCAAGAATATCACTTTGCTCACCCCAAGAGTGCGTAGATGACCAGCATTAGGGTCAAGCAGAGGATGGAGAGAGAGCCTCCGAGGATGGATAGAATAGTCAAGGCTTTCTCGTCGGCCTTAGGTATAGGGACCTATCAAATAAAGACATCTGCGTTAGAGACTGTGGCGTGTCAGTTCGGCTGTACCTGTAAGCAAGACAGCTAGCTCCCTGCTGCATAATCGTAAGTATTACCGGAAAAGATACTTTACGGTTTAATAAATGCAATACACTTGTGCAAGAAATTCTAATAAGCATGTATGCGCACAAACAAAAAACTTTCAATAACCCCATTTTTGAATATTTCACTTCCCAAAACATCTTACTTTACTATTATCGGCACTAGTACTTGTATTAAACAACTTGCGACAGCAAATGTTTTTTTTTACAGAAATGGTAATTACAACAAGTTAGGGAGACACTGTGTATCCCTAATGACCAAAGTCTCCACCGTGTGAAACAATTTACTAGAAAGTGTCTCATTTAGAAATCATTTGTTTTTATAAGCCTAGCCCCGAGTTCCAATACTAATAAAATCGAGTAAAAAGTGCAAAAGCGGGTTGCGAAATCACAGTCGTTTTGCACCTCATTCTCTACTTCGCAAGTTCAAAGCAATGCATGGAAAACACCGACTCTAGCAACTCGCTCTATACTGGTTTACTTGACGAGAACGTATTTCCAAGACAATAGCTAGTGTTCTTTGTTTTAGGTCGATTTCGACAACAGAGAAAAGCAAATTATAATTTGTATTTTTCTGAGAAAACACCATATATACACAAAATAAAAGTGAAGACTGCAATGCAGCAGCTTCAGCAATGTAAAACAAACAACAGAAGCTAAATTGTTTACTTTTCTCTGAAACGGTTATAGAAAATACTTTGCCAACTCGTTCCATAACCAACATGATTGATACTTTTGGGGTAAAAAGAATCTGATCAGTAAGTTGAAAGTATCATAATACTAGACATCGTGAAAAGCTCGTTTTTGACTTACCGCATTTGGATCCAGCTGCATGAGCACGGCGAAGTTGGTCAGGTGATCACATGAGCACGTGGTTGAATTGGTTAAATTGGCGCCCTCATTGGTCACACTGCATCCCTCACCGGACCACACCCCCGCAAAGGTCTCGCTGGAAACAGAATAATCAATAACACAAATGAAACAGAAATATACCCACGATTGAAGAATACCAAGACTAAAATAATGATTTTCAATTCTTTATGCCAATCGGGTAAAAAAAACACACCCAAAAATGGGCTACCTTGCTCGCAATTTAATTGGGGGTTCAAATTCTCTCTTCAATTGCGTGGGGAATTGTGTGGAATCTGGATTTTGTAGAAGCTTAAGCTTTCTGAGTTATTTGTGTACGTTTTGGAAACCTAAGCCAGACACATAGTTCTAAAAAAGCTTGTCATGGAGCTGAAAGAATACTACTGAATGGCTAGTCATAAGGACGTCGTTTCATGCATCGGATACAATATGCCTAATTGAAATCATGCAGCCAAATTTAAGCTAAGTATACCGGTACTTACTCGTCCAGAATCTTCCAAAATACACAGGCCCTTGTGGCGTTTTCAGGGACGACCTAAACGGATGGAAAGGATTGACAATTTTTTTTTTTAAAATTGCAGAATAATGTTTATCTTTTATTCTAAAGAAAAAACAACAATATAAAAAACTGCATACAAGTAAGCTAGAATACAAAGAGTGAGTATGTGGATCCTTTAGGCCCATAGCGCGCTCATAACTGAGAGCATTTATACAGAGTGGTAATGAATGACCAATGCGTCTAATCAAGCATACCACAGAGCAACAGAGACCTGTCATAAGACACTACGTCACCTGCAATGTGTCTATGGGTGGCTGGAGGCCCTTGAACAATTAAATCTGTTTGAAAAGCCAAATTGGATTTTTCTTTCAAAATCAGTTTTCCTGATGCAACAACGACTGTTCAATCTCACGTGATGCGCATTTTATTAAGGTTCACGTACCATCTTAGGTGTATTTTTTTGGTGTTTGTTTTATGTTAAACCAGCGAATTTTTTCATCAACAAACAAAGTACGATCATAAGCGCGCACAAAGGCAAAGTGACTATAGGCACCTGACAATAAGTTTAAAAATTGAACAAAGAAATTGACTGGACGAGGTTTGAACCTTCCACCTCTGCATGGGTTACCGTTAATAACACTTTTAATGGCAGCTGGGGCACTCCGTAGGTTCACATTTACACAACATGGTGCGGACGTGACTTATGCCCATTCATACAAGTTGATCAACCTTGAACAACCTTGTAACACACAGAGAATTCAGTGTTTTGTTCATATTTTTGTGTTCATTGTTCATTTCTTTTCCACAATGTCACATTTTTAAGTATTATAAATGAATAAAAAAGGTTAAAGACAAATGGTTAAACTGTACAGGAACCTATACTAGGAAGCAACGCTTGTAATCGTAGGCCACTTATATTTAAAGTTGCTAAATTTTAAATACACAAAACAAACAGTAGACAAGGACAATATCTACATGTACTTGTTTACGTCGATGACGGGCAAAATCTTTAACCTTGAACCCTATGGTGCGTTACGTACTGCGTTATGGCAAAACAGCACTGTGTTTTTCCGGGTTTGCGAAAAATGAGAAATAAATCCACAGCCATTGTGAATTTCATGAAGAGCTCTGGATAAAACTGATTTGTTGACAGATTCAGACTGTGTTTTCAACAACCAACTGTGCCTGGAATATACACCCGAGTCAATTACGGAGAGGTAGGCATACCACAGGGAAGAGTTAGATAGCTGAACCTTTCTTCTAAAATGGGAGTGTCATATTTATAACAAGGACATTTCACGTAGGTCGATGCGCCTATAACCTTATTTCTAGCTTTATGCTGGAGACCTAAACATACAATGACGCAGGCTTTTCAAAGGCTGGTTTGGTTACAAGGTGGTGGGGCTATATATATTTATATATATATATATATACATAATTGAGAAAGCAAACGTAGTAAAGACTAAGAGACGAAATGATTTTGCAATGACGATTATCATGAGATATCCGACGTTTAAAGAGAGAATGTACAACATTTGCAAACATCGAAAAACAAAAACTACCAAATATTTACGAAAAACCTTACTAGGATGTTGAAAAATGACAGTTTAAAGCATCCTGTAAAATTATGGCACCTGGTGTGAAGTCATTTTAAAAAAAAAATCGTATTTTTGTATTTTTTGTTTTGTTTTAAATTGTGTTTGCTATTGGTTATGCATGTACATAACGGGTGCAGGCCATCTAGTCTGGTTCCCTTACCTTACAATTTTTCTAGCATCTTTAAATTAATCCATTTCATCTTTAGTGGAGTCGGGGAACCAGACTTCTTGAATATTTTTGTTTTTCTTGGTTTTGCCAGCATTTTCGAACACAAAACTTCAAACATGTCAGTTTAAAACAATATTTGATCTATTATACCAACCCCTCAAATAGCTCATTTCTAAAAAATTACCGCAAAAGCCAATGATGTACATTCCCTTTAAAGGACCCAGATAATGGTTTCTTTCAATGTAATTCTTGAAATGTACTTTGTGTTCCATCATAGTCCCTTCGTTATTTATTTCATACTGTAATTTTAAGGGCGTTTTGGTTTTAGTTATGATAATTGCAAATTCCATATTCACGAACGAATCTGTGATGCCAATCACGGAAGAAATTTCAAGGAAGAAATCTGTTTCAGCACAGAAAGTAGGACGGATCTTAGGGGCCTGCATTGCTATGTTTTTCTGCCTTCAGTGATTCATTGTTAATCAGGAAGACAATGAGAAAACAAATGTGAAAAATAAGCAGAATTTTGGCTTTACACCTTTTAGAGAAAACTCTGTGAAAAAAGCGTTCATATAAAAAGGCCAATGAAATCTTTTACGCTTGAAAAAAATATCAAACTTAGTTTGCAAATTCGCAAAATATTGAACTTTTCCTCAGTTGTCAGGAATAGCATGTAAAGTATCAACTGTGTAAAAATGTGCACTGGGCATTTTCTTTTTTCAAAAAAGGATCCCAAGACACTGGACAGGCCGGACACCTTCTGCCTCAACTGTCTGGATGGGATGTTGAGCAAACAGCAGCCGAGTACGGGCAAGATCACATGCCCGGTCTGCAGGAAGGAAACCCCGGTGCCGGATGCTGGCTTGCCCGGTCTACTCGATTGTTTCTTCTTGAGTTCCCTGGTGGATGAGATCAACCAGCAGGAGCGGTCGCTGGAGACCCAGCAGCAAGCAAAGACTTCACCGACCTGAGACGAATGTGAGATAGGATTTTGCGATGCCTGCTGCCGACAGGACTTACGATGAGTCCGCGCTCTATGATCGTTCTACCGGTTTGCGAGGAGTATTGCACGGTGGCTCACGAACGC
Source organism: Patiria pectinifera (assembly GCA_029964075.1). Taxonomy (NCBI): domain Eukaryota; kingdom Metazoa; phylum Echinodermata; class Asteroidea; order Valvatida; family Asterinidae; genus Patiria; species Patiria pectinifera. The sequence goes on along the minus strand of CM057132.1, from coordinate 12,294,566 downwards.
ACTAAGACACATCGGGTCACACCGGTTAATATCCGCAGCAGAAGGACGTTTCTTCAGTAGATTTCTGAAAGACGCGTTTGCCGAGATGGCACACGCTCGGCAACCAGGAGATGCATCTTCATTGCGTCAAGTAAAGGATGTCGTGAAGAAGTTTCCGAAGAGCGAACAGGAATTCAAAGCTAATAAAGAATCGGTTGAGAACGTCAGAAACAGACTGGAAATAATGGTGACCCGGGCCCGGAATGCGATTGACGCTAAAGAGGAAGAAGAGATCAAGAAAATCAAGAACAAGGCTCGACTTCTCAGAGAAAAGGTCACTGAAATTCGCAAAAAGAGAGATGATGAGCTTGTAAAAGTACAAACCAACAATAATGAGAAGATGGAACGAGCAGTGGGGATCCTGACAACGCTGACTGAGTTGATGAAACAAGCCCCCTCCGACCGTTTGAAGCCAAACGTGGACGACCTGGAATTCCTAAGGGATCTGCAGTTTGAAGAAGTGGACCGCGGTAAATCATTCATTGGATTCAAAAGCCAAGACGCAGTAAACGATCTCGGTGAAATACTTCTTGAAAAGAAATGGGAGTTGAAGACCATGCTTCAGAAAGTGGAGCAAGGAAACTTCAACTGTGCAAAGGGCGTTGGATGCTTCAGCAATGGCGACATTGCTGTTAACGATACAGAAAATAAGCAATTGTCCATATTTACTTCTACTGGACGGTACATAATAAAGTTTCCTCTGGACGCACCGTTTTTTGCTGTAACGTCCGATGATCACATTCTGGCTCAATCTGAAGAGTGTGGAAACGTTTCCGATACAAGTCATAGGCCTAGGCCTGAGTTAATTCGGCAGTTGAAACTACCGCAGCAAATGAAAGGCGTTTTGGCCGGCTGTATCACAGTCGACAATAGCAATCAAGTGGCAGTGGCTGACGAGGAGACAGGAGTCACGTATCTCTTTAATCAGGATAAATCTTCGATCAAAGTCATTCCTTGTACTAAAATGGTTCCCATCGACATTGCCACAAACAACAACGGATGTCTCATTTTCGCAATGGATCACGAAGGGGAACTGCGATGCGTAGATCTGAACGGAACGGAGCTGTTCAATGTCAGCACTTCTGTGGACGGAACGGATGCGAAACCAGCCGGTGTATGCTGCGATGATGCGGGCGACATCTATGCTACCCTTCACTGTGGTAAAGGCGCAGAGACTGGTGAAGTGCGCCACTATGATTCCAATGGGATCTACGTTGATTGTGTAGCGAAAAAATTGTGCTGTCCATTTGGCATTGCCTTTTCCCCAAGCGGTGAGCTTGTAGTGGCTGATAAGCTATCGGTCAAGATCTTTCAGGAGTTTTACACCAAGAATGGAACTTTCAAGTGCAATTCAAAATGTAATGTTTGTACGCCCCACATCGAGGAGTCTGCCTACTTTTCTGACCGTTCGTCTCGCATTACTTGCAAAACTATTGGTAACATCACTTGCACCACCCGTAATGTCATATACCTCATTACCTGCAAGGCTTGTGGAATGCAGTATGTCGGGGAGACCAAGACAGAACTGAAGGTACGTTTCCGTAATCATCGAACGGATGTAAACAACAAGAAAGAAAAGACTCTTGGTGACCACTTCAACCTGCCTAACCATTCCACTACTGATATGATTTTACAGGGCATAGAATCCCTTGGCGATACCAACAAATCAGAACGAAAGAGAAGGGAGCAAGAGTGGATGGAACTTCTTGGGACTAAACATCCACATGGACTCAACAAACGATAATGCCGATGATTCTTTCCCTCACAAAACTCTCTGAAATTGGCAAAGCCCTGGAGATTGCCATGTTGCGGTTGACTAAATGTTTGAAAGAGAACAAACTTACACAACCTAAGAAAGACCATGGGAACAAGACAGAATTAAGCTAGTTAACTAATTTCGAGGTTCCCAAAATAAAAGTAGACGGATAGGTGATAGAAATTGTAAATATTCCCCAAATTCTTGGGTGTTTGGCTAGATACAAACATATTGACTGTACAGATCATGTGGACAAATTGATAAGTAATAAAATAGATTTATTATTGTCATTTGTATATAAAAAACATACATTGAAATTCATTAAAGTTTCAGCTAAGATATTATCTTTAATTCAGACTAACCCCACTGCTCGACCAAGTCTTCAACTGTTTTATGGGTTCACGAGTCTGCAAGTGTAATAAGACCGCTCTGTGGGCATTTGATTTGGTTTTTGGGTTGAAGAGTCCACTATTTTAATATTCATTTCAGTTTAATCGAATTAATGAATTTAATTACACCTTTGTTTTACATCAGTTGGTCAGTCATTTACTGAATCTATGTAAACATTATGCCCCGACCAACTGATTCAGTTTCGATACGGTAATAACCAGTTTTCTGCTTATCATTAGCATTTTAAGGTTTCACAATATATTGATTTACAGTACGTGTAATAATCTATTTTTTAAGTATACATGAAAGTAAATATGCTATTTAGAAATATCTTTTCCTTCTTTGTTATTGAAATGAATGTAAATTTATTCTAGAGCGGTTGAACGGTTTAACAACATATACCGGTATCTAAGTACAGTTTCAGGGGGCAAATCCGCCTTACAATTCAATGGAAACGCTGTATAAAATGCTTATTATCATGTTTTAGATGAATAGCCTCCAGAAAACAGTCTTAATGGGAGAGTACAATCTTAATGACCAATGCATTTATGCAGGGATTCACCACTGCGAAAGAAATGACTCGTGTTTTAAAAATGAGATTAATCTTTTCTATATAAAGCGCTAATTCAACTCCATTTCATTTATTGCGGTTTGGGGTCATCTTGGTTTTGGACAGCAAAATCAACTTCAGCAACTACACAACAAAGCAGTCAGGGTAATATTTATTTTTGCTCCTCGTAAAGAACACATGCAGATGATTTGCTGAACAAACTGGGGAGGATTAGACCTATGAAAAACAGAGATTGTCATGCAGCCGTTTCGGTTATAAATGTAATACATGTAATAATTTCTCTCGTATTTATCTTGCTGCATTTGAATTCATTAATCATCCTCACAATATACTACGGATAATTTCAATGAGAAACTCCAGGTGACTAATACAATCTTAAGAAGGGTCAAAACATGTTTTGCAGAGATACTAAATTATGGAATGACTTGCAAGTTATTGCCAGAAACCAGTCTGACATCAAGTCCTTATAGCAGGACTTATTCTTGTATAAACTGAAATGTACATTTTATTCGACCGTGGTTGTTGGGTAATTTTGGTTCGGGGTTGTTACTGTTAGGGTTAGGAAGTGACTTCCTAGGTTGGGATTGTGATCGGGGTTTGAGGGATTGCCTTTGCATGCCAAGATTTTTTATTTGGTGTTAACCTGCTAATCAGGCGTATGAAGATGGTCAGGGCACCACTGACACAGAATACACAACAAATCAAACTAGTGAAACAATTATAAACGTTTTTTTGCAACAGTTTATCAACATTGTAATTGATTATGTGTTTACTGATTTTTACAGTGTAGCATAAATAGACAAAAACGTTAATGGTTACCAAGATTCTTGGTACGGTGGTCAAGACATCTTGTGAATGATCTCACGACGAAAAAGGCCATGTTATAATATTGGGAAGATTACAATCATCCAAGACATGAACGAGTATCCCGGCAATGTTTGCTGTTGTTAAGATATTCGTGAAATCTATCTGTTTACAGCAAAAAGCATTTCAAGTTCAACGTATCACCGTCACACCATTAGCACAATAATATGAAAGGGGGGATTATTACGACTCTTCAACAATATGTTTCAAGTATTTTAGTCAATGTGTCGTGTATACAATTTCTGAAAATCATTATGGAAATGAATGTTTGTTAATTGTCTTTCTAATTTAAATGATCTGAAGCGTTTGTAAATTGCTACTTAATTATAAAATGTTGTGTAAAGGGTAAAATACTCTTTTGTGTCTCTTGTATAGGAACGAAGCATAATTCTTACATTGAAAACGATTCTTCATAAGGATGACACAAAAGAGGGTTTTGTTCACACAGAAAGATTAGAAGAATAAGGTGCCTCGAAATAAATTGAGTGAGAAAATTGTACTTCCGAAAGAGAACGAATAGTTGCTTTAAACATTACGTTGTTAAGCGCCCCGTGTCGGATTCGACCTGGACTTTTTGATTTGCATTTTGTTTGTTAAAAATGTATTGGGGAAGAGGTGCTAACCGTTATAATGTGTCCATTCCCAGCCCGCTGAGAAAGTGGGGATTGGCCTACATTAAGGATACACCCCGTCTTCCTTCAGTTCTTTCATCATTCACGCGGTATTTAGAATCCCCTTGAAGGAAACATTCACAGAGCCCCCTCCCTTGGATATCCCAATATTTTTTGCATAAATAATAGTTAATTAACCGTATCAATGGTGGGTAGGGAACTCCGTAGTTTCCTATCTACACAACGTCATGCGCACGTGATATGCCTTTTCATTAAGGTTGAACCTTGAACCCTTGATGCGCTGCTGTGTTGTGGCAAAAATAGCACTGGGTTTTTCCGGGTTTGAGAAAAGTGAGAAATATCTCCCCATATCCGTTGCCATATTGCGGATGATATGAAGAATTCTGGAAAACTGATTTGTTGACAGCTTCAGATTGTGTTGCCATCAACCACCTGTGCCTGGAATATACACCTGAGTCAATTACGGAGAGGTAGGCACATACGTTAGGGTCGAGTTAGAACCAGGAAAATGTCCTCAATAACCAGACAATACGTGTATAAGGCCAAATGACATGGACAAATTATGTTGAACGCCATACTTTCTGGCTCACACTGGAGACCCATTGACGGAGGTTTTGCGAGGCTGGTTTGGAGACATTGTTGTGGGGCTGTAGAATTGAGAAAACAAACGGCCTAAGACTAAGAATCTTACCTTGAAGAAGCAATTTTGCAATGAAGATTAACACGAGAGATCCGACGTTAAGGGGCCTAGTAAAGTAATGGAATTTCTTCCAATGCAATCCTTGAAATGTACCTTTGTTTTCCACTTACCTTTATTAGTAATCTTCATATTGCCATTTTTCATTGCCATTATTGTGTCTTTTTGTGTTTAGTTAATGCAAATTCACAAATCCGTGGTACAATGTATGTCATTCAGGGCAGTATAACTTCATTTTTGTTCAAGCATAAAAAGTCCCCATTATTGTACTGGCTTGCTGTGATAATTTTGTTTTTTGTTTTCAGTGGTTCATTGTTGTTTCAGTAAAGGACAGTAAAACAATTAATGGGACAAATTTATGCGCGAATGTTCTCATAAAGCATAATTTTGGATAATTTACAATTTGAAGAGAAAGCCCAAATCTGTAGAGTTTGTTCCAAAGTGACATCGCAGCAACAGCGCCCTCAGTTGTCAGGAAAAACATGAAACATCTGAAATGTTTTTAAAAGTACACTGTGCAAAATGTTTTATTCAAAAAAGGATGTTTCATATTTTGCAATACATTTCAGAGGAATATTATATACAAAATGTGATCTAGTATGACAATTATTTCATGGGCCTTTAACAAAATGGCAATCCTTTCTCTAACTGGACCTCTTTCTTACCCCAAGGTCCCAGCAAAATTACTCCACCCAGCACAGTAAATCTTTTCATTTTCCATTGATAGAAGGATCAAGTATGTGCAGTTAAGATGTCTGTGTAATCAACATTGCATGTTGCGGTACGAACATGAACTAAATAATGTATACAGCGGTTGATAATAATGTTCATAAACCTGACAAGTGACAATCAGCCGATTTCGCGATAATTTAGAACCTTGGCCACTGTAACTAATTACTATTGATGAGTTAAAATTCTTTTATTGCCCAAAATGGATTTAGCAGAAGAATAATTTGAAGCGGTAAATTCTATTTTATGTCTCCATTCAGATTGAAAGAATAAGGAGCCCCTGTAATCCATCTCAAAGGCTGAATTGATGCGGTGCTTTCTAGTACTAAAAAGGTAGGTTTAAGTCAACATTTGCAGTTCACCACTAACCTCATCTAACACTAAATAGTCCGATTGTTGGAAATACAGGGCGAATACAATGACATTTGTATTTTCAATCTTGCTTGTTTTCAGGTTAGTTGTGAGATAACCAGCTGAAGATGGCTGAGGCAGCTGAGGCCACAGCTAAAACCATGTTAGGTGAGATCAGCCAGGGTCACCTGGAATGCCCCATCTGCTTCTGTCGGTACAAAGATCCCAAGATACTGGACTGTCTCCACACCTTCTGCCTCAACTGTCTGGATGGGATGTTGAGCAAACAGCAGCCGAGTACGGGCAAGATCACATGCCCGGTCTGCAGGAAGGAAACCCCGGTGCCGGATGCTGGCTTGCCCGGTCTACTCGATTGTTTCTTCTTGAGTTCCCTGGTGGATGAGATCAACCAGCAGGAGCGGTCACTGGAGACCCAGCAGCAAGCAACGACTTCACCGACGTGTGACGCATGTGAGGAGGGGTTAGAAGCCATCTCGCGATGCCTGGACTGCGAGGAAAATCTGTGCCAGCTATGCAAGGCGGCTCATGTACGATACAAACGCACCAAGACACATCGGGTCACACCAGTTGAACACCCGGAGCAGAAAGAGGTTCCTTTGGCAGATCTCAGCAAGACGTATTCTCCGAAATGTCAGAAGCACGGTAACCAGGAGATGCTTTTTTACTGCGAGACGTGCAAGATGATGACGTGCGGCATATGCGCCACAATCGATCACCGATCGGCTGACCACCAGTTGAGTGAAATCGCCGACGCCGTCCGATCCTATCGTCAAGAGGTGAATGATGTCTTGCAGAAGTTTCAGAAGAGCAAAGAGCAATTTAAAGCAAGTGCGGAGTCGGCCGACCATGCACGAAACAGGCTGAAAATAATGGTTTCCCAGGCTTGCAGCAAAATTCAAGTGAAGGAGGAAGGTGAGATTGCCAAAATCAAGAACAAGTCTCGAATTCTCAAAGCCAAGGTCACTGAAATTGGCAAGAAGAGAGATGAAGAGTTTGCAAAAGTACAAGCCAACAACAAGAAGAAAATGGAACGAGCAGAGGAGATCGATGCAGCGGTGACCGACTTGATGCAACAAGCTGACGACTTCGAACTCTTGAATTTGAAGCCTAAGGTGATGCACAACCTGGAATTCCAGAAGGATCTCAAGTTTGAGCGAGTGAAACACGGTGACTCTTTCATCGGAGTCAAGTGCCAAGACGTCGTAAGCGATAAAGACCTTGGTGAAATACTTAATGAAGAGAAATGGAAGTTGAAGACCGAGTTTGGGAAGGAAGGACGTGGGGACGGTGAATTCCACTTGGCAAGAGGCGTGTGCTGCTTTAGCAATGGCGACATTGCTGTCAACGATACCTACAATAAGCGGATATCAGTGTTTACTTCTACAGGACAGTACAAAACAAACTTGGATGTGAACGCAACTCATGGTTTTGCTATAACGCCAGATGATCAACTTCTGGTTAACTGTGACGGCATTGTAAAGGTACATGACACAAACCATCAAGTAATTTCCCAGTTTAAATCATCACAGACTGATGAAACGGGTCAACCGGTAAAAATAACCGGAGGCATTGCAGTTGACAAGGACAAACGTGTAGCAGTGGTCAACAAGGAGAGAACGGTCACATCTCTCCATAATCTAGACGGATCTTTGATCCTAGACATTCCAAATACTGATATGATTCCAGAAGATATTGCCGCAAGTGCCAAAGGACGTTTGATTTTCACAAATTACTATAGCAAGGAATTGCGATGCGTAGAAATGACGGGGAAAGAAGTGTTTACTGTCAGCACTTCTCTGGACGACAAAGAGGCGAAACCAGCCGGTGTATGCTGCGATGATGCAGGTGACATCTATGTTACCCTTCACTGTGGAGGCGGAGGGAACAGTGAAGTGCGCCACTATGATTCCCAGGGGGTCTACGTCGATTGTGTAGCGAAAGAATTGTTTTCCCCATGGGGCATTGCCTTTTCCCCAAGCGGAGAACTTGTGGTGGCTGATGTAAAATCTGTCAAGATTTTTCATCGAGTGTGAACGGGCTATCAAGGCGTATGAAACTTATGATGACAACAGATATGAATGATCTTCAGATGAAAAATAATGCTAATATCAAGATCTTTACAACATTACACGACACGGAAAACGTGCTTCATAAACACAAAATATATAACAGAACAAAATCACACATTGACGTCGAACGCACCGTAATAATGACGAACAACATACATGTATATTCAAAAGGACGAAAAACTGTTACCGTGTGTACAACGATGCGTCTCACTTTGTTTCTCCTCAAATAAGAGAAATAAACACTTATATCATTTTGACGACCTCTTGAAAAAGATAGCACCCTTTGGTGTCATGTGTGTCATGCCGATTATTATTCCTTCACGGTAAACCGCTTGCGAAATGTAATGAATCGTTAAGCGTTTGTCATTTCGTCCTTGCTAACTCTTTGGTGAGTGTTGCATGTTCTCAAGTGTTTTACAGCGATTTCACAGTGTCAAGGCAGAGTCAGGGCTGCTCTTAATTATTGCTCTTATTTTTTTTTCTACGAACAAATGATTTCAGAAGTCTTCCCAAGCCCTAAAAAATCACATTATTAAGTTTTTAATCGATGTAGATAAAACTTTGAGATACACACATACGCCCACGTGCTCACTTACAATTCTAACCGTGAGGAAAAATAATGTATCGCAAAGCAGGGGAACGATGTGGTTTGTAAAGCATAGATCTTAGAAATATACTTGTACAATTCTGACTTTTTCTTGTTTTTTTTAAAACAAAAGTTATTAAATACATTTATAAAATCACTAACACCGACACAATAGACTCCTTGCAACTGACGTCAGATATGACGTCAGATCTTTGTGTAATGGGAATGAGTTCGGACACTTGTAATATATTCGTCACTGAATATCATAAAAAATCATATTGTCCTTTGAAACCACATGTACATAAATTGACAATCAATCGGGTTTTGAATGAATGGATTTAGTGATAAAAGTACAGGCGTCCGATGGATAAATAAATAGCCTAATATAGTTTATTGCTGAATAAAAAAATCTGATAATCGCTATTCCTCTGTTTTTGTTCATGTTTGTGGTCTTTGTTGTTGCTTTTTTATTATATTTTTTAAGCATGGGCTACTCCGGTACCTTTGTGTCGCGTGTAATAAGGAAGAATATATTTCATATTGAAAACGAGTTAATAATAGAGGTCAGAAGAGAGGCCTGCTTTCATAAGAAAGATTCAGGCTAATCTGGATGCCTGGAAATACAACGTGCTATAGGTTGAGAAACTACACATTCGAACAAGAAATACTTCCTTTAAACACTGTAAATATGGCCCCCTTTTCTGCAACTTTTTTTTTCGGGGTCACTTGGCATTTTGTTTGTTAAATATTGGGGAAGAAGCGGTTGTTATCCATCCCTAGGCAACTGAGAAAATGGGGATCGGCAAACACCGGGCTAAGGATACACCTCGTCTTCCTTAATCAGTTCGGTCACCATTCACGCGGTATTTAGATTAATTTCCACAAAATACTGCTCACCTGTAATCCCCTTGAAGGAAACATTCACAGAGCCCCCTCCCCCGGCTATCCCAATACTTTTTGTATAAATAATGTTTTATTAACTCTATCAATGGTGTGTAGGGAACTCCGTAGTTTCCTATCTACACAACGTCATACGCACGTGATATGCCTTTTCATTCAAGTTGAACATTGAACCCTTGATGTGCTGCTGTGTTGTGGCAAAATATAGCACTGGGTTTTCCGGGTTTGAGAAAAGTGAGAAATATCTCTCATTATACGTCGCCATTGTGGATTTCATGAAGAGCTCTGGCGAAACTGATTTGTTGACAGCTTCAGATTGTGTTGTCATCAACCACCTGTGCCTGGAATATACACCCGAGTCAATTACGGAGAGGTAGGCACATACGTTAGGGTCGAGTTAGAACCAGGAAAATGCCCTCGATAACCAGACAATACGTGTATAAGGCCAAAATGACATGGACAAATTATGTTGAACGCCGTACTTTCTGGCTCACACTGGAGACCCGAATACCAATGACGGAGGTTTTGCGAGGCTGGTTTGGATACATTGTTGTGGGGCTGTAGAATTGAGAAAACAAACGGCCTAAGACTAAGAATCTTACCTTGAAGAAGCAATTTTGCAATGAAGATTAACACGAGAGATCCGACGTTAAGGGGCCAAGTAAAGTAATGGAATTTCTTCCAATGCAATCCTTGAAATGTACCTCTGTTTTCCACTTAAATTTATTAGTAATCGTCATATTGCCATTTTTCATTGCCATTGTTGTGTCTTTTAGTGTTTAGTTAATGCAAATTCACAAATCCGTGATACTGTATGTGATACTGTATGTCATTCAGGGCAGTATAACTTCATTTCTGTTTCAGCATAAAAAGTCCCCGTTATTGTACTGGCTTTCTGTAGTTATTTTTGTTGTTGTTTTCAGTAAAGGACAGTAAAACAATCAGTGGGACATTTATGCGCGAATGTTCTCATAAAGCATAATTTTGGATGATTTACAATTTGAAGAGAAAGCCCAAATCTGTAGAGTTTGTTCAAAGTGACATCGCAGCAACAGCGCCCTCAGTTGTCAAGAAAAGCATGAAATATCTCAAATGTTTTTAAAAAGTACACTGTGCAAAATGTTTTATTCAAAAAAGGATGTTTCATATTTTGCAATACATTTCAGAGGAATATTATATACAAAATGTGATCTAGTATAACAATTATTTCATGGGCCTTTAACAAAATGGCAATCCTTTCTCTAACTGGACTTCTTTCTACCCCAAGGCCCCAACAAAATTACCCCACCCAGCACGGTCAATCCTACATTTTCCATTGATAGAAGGATCAAGTATGTGCAGTTAAGAAGTCTGTGTAATCTACATTGCACGTTGTGGAGTGAACATTAACTAAATAATGTATACAGCGGTTGATAATAATGTTCATAAACCTGACAAGTGACAATCAGCCGATTCCGCAATCATAGAACGTTAGCCACTGTAACTAAATACCATTGATGAGTTTAACTACTTTTATTGCCCAAAATGGAATTAGCAGAAGATCAATTTCACGCGGTCAATTCCGTTCTATGTCTCCATTCAGATTGAAAGAATAAGGAGCCCCTGTAATCCATCTCAAAGGCTGAATTGATGCGGTGCTTTCTAGTACTAAAAAGGTAAGTTTAAGTCAAAATTTGCAGTTCATCACTAACCTCATCTAACACTAAATAGTCCGATTGTTGGAAAAACAGGGCAAATACAATGACATTTGTATTTTCAATCTTGCTTGTTTTCAGGTTGGTTGTGAGATAACCAGCTGAAGATGGCTGAGGCAGCTGAGGCCACAGCTAAAACCATGTTAGGTGAGATCAGCCAGGGTCACCTGGAATGCCCCATCTGCTTCTGTCGGTACAAAGATCCCAAGATACTGGACTGTCTCCACACCTTCTGCCTCAACTGTCTGGATGGGATGTTGAGCAAACAGCAGCCGAGTACGGGCAAGATCACATGCCCGGTCTGCAGGAAGGAAACCCCGGTGCCGGATGCTGGCTTGCCCGGTCTACTCGATTGTTTCTTCTTGAGTTCCCTGGTGGATGAGATCAAACTGCAGGAGCGTTCGCTGGAGACCCAGCAGCAAGCAACGACTTCACCGACTTGTGACCAATGCGACGAGGGGTTAGAGGCCGTAACGCGATGCCTGGACTGCGAGGAAAATCTGTGCCAGCTATGCAAGGCGGCTCATTTACGATTCAAACGCACCAAGACACATCGAGTTACACCAGTTGAACACCCGGAGCAGAAGGAGGTTTCTTCGGCAGGTCTCAGCAAGACGTTTTCTCCGAAATGTCAGAAGCACGCTAACCAGGAGATGCATTTTTATTGCGAGACGTGCAAGATGTTGGCGTGTGGCACATGCGCCACAATCGATCACCGATCGGCAGAACACCAGCTGAGTGAAATTATAGACGCCGTCCGATCCTATCGTCAAGAAGTGAATGATGTCTTGCAGAAGTTTCAGAAGAGCAAAAAGCAATTCAAAGCAAGTGCGGAGTCGGCCGACCATGCACGAAACAGGCTGAAAATAATGGTTTCCCAGGCTTGCAGCAAAATTCAAGCGAAGGAGGAAGGTGAGATTGCCAAAATCAAGAACAAGTCTCGAATTCTCAAAGATAAGGTCACTGAAATTGGCAAGAAGAGAGATGAAGAGTTTGCAAAAGTACAAGCCAACAACAAGAAGAAAATGGAACGAGCAGAGGAGATCGAGGCAGCGGTGACTGACTTGATGCAACAAGCTGACGACTTCGAACTCTTGAATTTGAAGCCTAAGGTGATGCACAACCTGGAATTCCAGAAGGATCTCCAGTTTGAGCGAGTGAAACACGGTGAATCTTTCATCGGAGTCAAATGCCAAGACGTTGTGAGCGATAAAGACCTTGGTGAGGTACTTCATGAAGAGAAATGGAAGTTGAAGACAGAGTTTGGGGAGGAAGGAGATGGGGACGGTGAATTCAACTGGGCAAGAGGCGTTTGCTGCTTTAGCAATGGCGACATTGCTGTCAACGATAACGAAAATAAGCGGATATCTGTGTTTACTTCTACAGGACAGTACAAAACAAAGTTGGATGTGAACGCTACCTATGGTTTTGCTATAACGCCAGATGATCAACTTCTGGTTAACTCTGACGGCATTGTAAAGGTACTTGACACAAACCATCAAGTAATTTCTCAGTTTAAATCATCACAGACTGATGAAACGGGTAGACCGGTAACAGGTATTACTGGAGGCATTGCAGTGGACAAGGACAAACGTGTAGCAGTGGTTAACGAGGAGGGAACGGTCACATCTCTCCACAATCTGGACGGATCTTTGATCCTAGACATTCCTTATAGTTCCCCAGAAGATATTACTGTAAGTGACAAAGGGCGTTTGATTTTCACAAATTACGGTAGCGAGGAATTGCGATGCGTAGAGATTACGGGGAAAGAAGTGTTTACTGTCAGCACTTCTCTGGATGACAAAGAGGCGAGACCACTCGGTGTTTGCTGCGATGATGCAGGCGACATCTATGTTACCCTTCCCTGTGGAACCTTTGGGAGCGGTGAAGTGCGCCACTATGATTCCCAGGGGGTCTATGTCGATTGTGTTGCGAAACAATTGTTTTGGCCATGGGGCATTGCCTTTTCCCCAAGCGGAGAACTTGTAGTGGCTAATCAGAACTCTGTCAAGATTTTTCATCGAGTGTGAACTTGCTAATAAGGGCATATAAAATTACATGGCACCATAAATGTTGAATATCATAGGTAGAACAGAATATAATTACTCATCAAAACTCGAAGTGTTGTGAATGATCCCGCAACGAAAAATTCATGCTAACGTCGGGAAAATTGCGCAAGACAGGAAAAACTGTCCCGATATTAGGTATTCGTGAACAGACGATTATTACAGGGAGAAAGTTAATTTCAAGTTGGACACAGCACATGATCAAAGGAGTGATGGCATTTAAAAATCCGGCAAATAATAACGTCTCTAAAACAATGCGCCCCACTTTTTTTTTATTCATATTCATTATTGTTGCTCTTATTTTTTTTCTGCCAACAAATGATTTCAGAAGTCTTCTCAAAGCCTAAAAAATATCAGTTATGCTTAAGTTTTGAATGGATGTTAGTAAACATTAGATACAAGGTAACAGCCACGTGGTCATTTACTATTCCAACCGTGAGGGAATATAAGGTATACCAAAGGAGAGGAAATATGTGGCTTCGAAAGGATAGACATCAAAGGGAAATATTTGTACAAAGTGATATACTTGTAGAATTTAATTCAGAAAACAAACATACTCTTTTCTTTGTTTTTAAAATCACTAACAATAGCCTCCGTGCATCGGACGTCATGAGGGCAGATCTTTATGTAATAGGAAAGAGTGGACATTTTGTACTGTATTCGTCACTGAATGTCGCTAACAAACCCTGCCCTCATTAAGGACCACAAGCGCGTAAAATGACAATCACCCGGGATTCGAATGAAATTTGTTTTGTGATAAAAGTCAAGGCGTCCGGAAGATGAAATAAATGGTGTAGTTACTGAAGAAACATTTCATCTGGCTTTTGCTATTTTTTTTGGGCTTGTTTTTGTATTTTGTATAAGACGACCACTCTGGTACCCTGCGTAACAATGAACCATCATGCTAATGAAAATAAGTCTATTCAGAGGACATAAAAGATGGCTTTGTTCAAGAGGCAAGATGATGGGGAATAAAATTACTGGAAATAAATGCTGTGCTCTACTGAGGACAAAAAAAACCCACCCAAAACCCAAAAACAAACAAAAACCGGAAACACCGAGAAAACTGCACTGGGTCAATCGTGCTACACCTAGAGAGATTTACATTAAACTGTTGGTAATGAGAAGGGGATCGCTCCGAAGTTATAACTATAAGATTCACCAGGAATCCGTGTTCACATTTAGCTGAAGCTTTTCAGGGTCAAAATTGCACTATGCGGGTCAAAATGAAGCTTCTTTGACTCATTGTCCTGGTCAGGTTGACCCGGATAACTTGGCAAGCGTGTCATTTTTTCACCCAGAGATGTGTCAATGACCCAACAATTGTCGGGCCAACTGGAACCTGGATTCAGGGTCAAGCTGACCAAGAACTTTAAGAAGGGTGGAAAAGAATCATACCACGGGTGCTACAAACATTTCAAATCTGTAAAAAGAAAATGAACTGGCCAGAATATTCGAAAGTTGCATTACTACACCTACCTGATTGTGCAGAAGTTCCAACTCGATCGGATTGTCGTGAAAGTCGAATGATCCCTCGTCAGTGTCTCTCGGAGCAAGGGAGATGGACACGACATCTGTGACTTGGATGATATCATCGGCCCGGCTGGTATCTAGCCCCGTGTCGTTGGTGATTGGTGGGGCCGATGACATATCGGTTAGCCTGGTTGCAAGCACCACTGCCAAGGTAGCTTATGGGTGAAAGAAAAAACAAAAAACAAATTAGACTGCCAAAGGTGATAAAACAGGTGTCCAAAGTTACGTCATCGGCTATAGATCACGTGCCCTGTGACGTCATCCCAAACGAGATCGGAAAATATCAAAGGAGGGCGCTCTCTCTCTGCATTTTGCATTTTCACGATGCCCCGGGCTTTAGAGAATAAGTTATATAACAAGAAATAATGGTGTTTGAATCATCGACGATTGGCAGCTGATTCGTGGACTGGTTGGAAGTAACCCCGACTTCTAATCAGGTGATCCGAGTTTGCCCCCAGTGAGCGTTTTTCACTTCTTCTCATTTTACCTTTGAAATAACTAAAGTGAGGAAGGAACATTTGTCACAAGACGTAAAGCCTATCTTGGGTTTGTGTTGTGGAGAACAAGGCATTAGATATGCATGTAATGGACCAATCAGAGGATGGCAAACGGATATGTCGTTTGGGAAAAAAAGATTGGCCGCCGGGCAACCCAAACATTTAAGCATGTTATTTCGCCCCAAACCAGTTTGCAAACAATATCAAACAATTCACATTTCAATAGATATAGATTAAAGGCAGTGCAGAAGAACAATCGTTTGTTAAAAGCTAGCATCACACGACCACAACATCCAACTATGATGTCACATGGTCTATAAACCTGTGCGTTTGGCAACCTCATTCGGGTGTTATTTGTCATTTTAATTTTGCAGTAATGACTGCACTATAGGGCAACCATCATGACGCTGCTTAGCAAAACGTGCCTTATGTGCTGGGCCCAATTTCACGGCGCTGCTAAGCACACGATTTTCTGCTAACAGAGCCTCCGTCTATTTCATGGAGACCGTAAGCATAAGCACAGCAAAAGGCCCGCTTACCTCGGAGGAAAAATGTGCTTAACTTAGTGACGTAACAATAGAAATCTCCATGCACGCGTGACTGTTAGCACTCACACGCCGTGAAATAGTGCTTAAGGTTAGCAAATTTTTCTGCTATGCTAAACACAACTTTTCTGCTAACTGTTAAGCAGCGCCGTGAAATTGGGCCCTGGGCACTATAATTCTCAAAATTAAACTTTTCTGAATTAACGGTGTGACCATGCACAATTATTTTCCGAATGAACAAAGGGCCGAGATCCTGAAAACAAATGCCGAAATCCTAAAAGCATGTTCAATTAATTTTCATCTCAAAGCAATCAAGTTGCATCTGAATCCAAAGGATTCATATAAGAAATAATGATAGTTCTACGGTTTGAATCAAAATGGCTAATTGTACCTGTTTTGCCTCCCAGGGCACGGCAGGGTAGCGACAGGGCAACTCCTTGAGGGCCAGCTTTGGCCCGACGCCCGTTTGTAGTTTGTGTCCCTGTGACATTTGTGGCACAAACAGAGCAGTCGAGCGACTCTGCAACGAACCAAAAATACAAGAACAAGTTCGATCGTGGTTATCTGCTCCGTTCACAAGAACCCCCTCACCGACAAAGAAAGCACAATTGGGGGTGACCGACCGACGCCATCTTGCCTGACTGCAATATTTTGCAGCGACGCGCGGCCGTACCACTGCGTGTTCATTGTACAAATCACCTGGTGTACGTGCGTCACACACAAGGAACGGTGCGCGTCAACCAGCTAAATGTCCCGCCCATGGGACGTCGTTGATAGCTAAAAGGGCGCCCTCTTTTGTTGGCGCACGGAGCCCATGGTGATAACTAGTGGTAGACTTGTGTCGTGACTTACGCATGCGCATTATTTAGTAACATACGAAACTGTCCACAGTCAAATGACGATCGTCACCATGCCATTTCTTGGCTCCCTGTTTGTTATTGTGAAGCGCCAGATATTACATTGGTAGGCTGGTCACGAAAAGTCAAATATAGTCAAGTTCAAATATGGTCCACTAACATGGGTTAAAGATCAGTCACGTGAATGTGGCAAACACTGATAAATTCTGGAGCATTATTTGAGATTTGAAGCTTTGCATAGTGGAGTATCGGTAGCATTGCGGTTTGCGGTGACACCATATGGTTGTATGTTTAGATATTTCGTTCTAAAAAGAACTTGTCCTATTTATTATCAACTTCCGCTAAATAACTTTAGTTCTGATAAGAGCAATCCTAGTTCTAAAAGAACTTGTCTTTGGTCTCAACGTTTCAACTAGCCTGCTCTAGTCATCGTCTGGAGACTGTTCTTATCAGAATTAAACTAATTAGAGAAAATTGATAATAGGCAGGACTAGTTCTTTTTTGGAACTAAATATCACTGAGCAGTTATTACCACATGGTGTTACCGCAAACCGAAACAATATGTAAGTATGTTTGAAATCATGTACAACATCAAAAAAATAAACAAGGGGAGTTAATAGTCGTGGGAGACGCACCTTCCTCTGAACGCCAGAGTGTTACAAGAACAAACACATTACATCTATTATATCCATGTTCTCTTGCATTTAAAAAAATTCTCTACTTTTTTTTCGGCAGATTCATGAGATATATAAAACAGAGTGTGAGATAAGCATTGTATGAAAACTAGCGCAAGATCTCCGCGCTGCTGATATAATCCTCAACTTTCAATATTCTTGTTAAAAGAAAGTGAAACACTGTTTAATAACCAGTGCATTGCGGCCATGTTTTCGGGATTAACATTTTCCTCTGCCTGCTAGCTTTTTTTCATTGCAAGAAACAAATTTCAAGAGTTAGATGTACTGGCTGACTGAAAATATACCTTATATATTTTTCTTTTTCTATTCAGGATCGGTATTTTGAAAGTTGGTAAATGGCTGAATAGGTGTAGAAATATTGCTTTTTGAAATTGCGCTTGCTTTCTGAAATTACAATTGAAAATACTGCTAATTTTTCCCTCCGCTGTAAACCCCTTAGAATTATTAATCCAATGAATGATTCAAACACAGCAGGAGGCCACAAGTCCACCAGCAAAAGAGCAGCTCTCATTTTGATGTACGCAACTAAATTATACATGGTAGATCTTATAGAATAACAAAAACACATCTGTCTCGTATATTTTCCATTACGCCCGGTAAGCACTTTACAACTGCAGCTCTTTGTATGGGTATGACGCCTTCATTAATTTCAGAATTTTGAATTGAGTCAAAAAGTCGTTACGCTACAATCCTGGCCAATTCTCGCTGGGCCTTCAACCCCCCGGCCCCCGTTCAATGTTGTCTCTCATTGCGCGGTGTGTGCTCCATCAGCTGGAGAGAACAACATTGACCGGGGGAGCGGGGGAGTGGGTGACCGTGGCAGGCTCAGGAAGTGTCCCGACCATTTTGGCCGGGATTGTAGCTACGAAAATCAAGAACCAGTAGCCTCACCAACATAACCGAATAAGGACAAACGCGCTTTTAGATTTAATAAGAACGTTTTATTGTATCTTTTGGTTTTTGTTGAATGATAAACCAAGTCGTCATAAGGGCTGGGCGTCTTGCTTTGATTAATCACTCACTCAAATTCGTTTTCCCCGCCATTTTTGCTAATGTTTACCTGTATTTACTCGTTTTATAGGAAATGAAAATTAAAAGCATGTATTGACATATATTCACAATAAACATAACAGGATCTCTAGAAGTCCAATAAATAAATGATGTAATTAACAGATGGCACTGGGAATGTCTGAAAGGGAATGAATTACTCTGTGGCCATTACCCGGCAGGGTTTGATTGATGGTCTCCATTAAGGCCAAAAAAATATATATTCGGTCTCTGGTCAGACCAAAGTTCCGAAATTGACACGGCGACGCGGCTTTTTTTTTTTTTTTTGGCTTTTTTCCCCTTTTCTTCAAGCTTGGATTGTACAGACAAGGTGGGGTACTATTTTGCTTTTTGGGTGTCCTCATGTACATTGGTGTCCGACATTATTTGCCTTGGTGCTCTCGACCATTTGTCTTGGTGCAATTTCCCATTCCTTGGTGCTCTTTGGTAGAAAAATTGAGGAGGTACAGCAGTAGAGGGCGCTGTTGGAGCTACCGCGGAACATTTCGGAAAAAAAAAGATTGACGCGCATGATTAAAATCGACGTGCGCGCTGACCAGAGACCGACTTACTATTTTTTTTTGGCCTAACATAGACACAACATACACGGTAATACTGAATAAGTTTGAGTTATCATGCCATTGTCACTTTACCACACGCTAGGGATGAACCGTCGTGTGTACTTCTGCTTCAACTAATTTTTAAAATGTCTTTAATCAAGGGGGTGTTTGCTTTGTTGTTTGTGGGTAAATTTGCCCTTTGTAATAATTTTTTAGGAGGGATGTTTGGTTTGTTCAAGTTTTTTTTTTGGGGGGGGGGGATTTCTTAAACGATGTATTCAATTTAGGAAACAATTGGTTTTTAGTTATTTTGTCAAATTTGGAGTTAGTTTTGGTGAGAGCTGTAGAGTACCTAGAATCAGACACGATACCCGAGTGCTGACAACTCATCGGCAATCCATCATAAATCAATCACAAGTTATCAAGTTTTAAGGAATGCTATTGTCAATTGCAACGTGCCTTATTTCTGACTTGTGACTGATCAGTCTTCGACATTCTTGAATGCTTGCTTGCTTGTTTGGTTGTTGGTCGGTCGGTTGGTTTTAGTGGTTATTTAATCATGTTAATTGGTTCATGCGGTAAGCTGAATGGGATATTTTCAGAGCTGGGATGGATCGTCATTTGGAAGAAACTAAGCAAGGCAAAAGAGAAATATCTTCACCATGCAGCGTAACTGTAGCAGATCAACAGGGGAGGTTTAGTGGGTTTAAACCACTCCTCTTGGGCAGCAAAAAAGGGAAAATCAGGCATAAAAAGGCATAACCCCACCCAGCTACACCCATAAAGCCTACATCCGCCCCATGTAAAGCCGAAATACGTACAGCGGTTAATAACAAAGTTACAGCTGGCCTACAACTATTCGACGGGCGAAAGTGTTTTTAAAGAGAAGAGCAAAATGTACTTACCAGACTGGGACAGATTCATCATCATTTCTATGGAATTCTCGTTGCTACACTTCCCGATTAGCTCCCTGGATCGCCTGTCGATCTTCCTGTTGGCTTCCCGCAGTGCTTTGTGGTCGTTCCTCTGAAAAACAAAGAGTGTGAATGTCTTCAGACAAGTGGCCATTTAGTTTAAGCTCATTGCAGGGCTGGGGGAAATCTAGAGTGACTAACGGTTAAGTTTGAGCTCGTGTGGAGAGCCGTGGCCTCGTGGTCTGGGGCATGGATGCCTACTTCTGCAGGTTGTGGGTTCGAGTCCAGCCAGTGGCTATGGTGCGTGTGCCCTTGGGCAAGGCACTTTGTCACTCATTGCTTCTCTCCACCCAGGAGTAGATGGGTACCTGTGAGGGTAGAGATGGCCACTATGATTAAATTAGCTTCCTTGCGCTTAACATGCAGCATCGAGCTGTATAATCTCAAGGGAGCTGAGATGGTATTTGGAATGTTTAATTGGCCCAATGATCAGGAGTATTAATACTAATGTGAAACGATTTCATCTTAGTTAAAAACGCAATATAAAAAGCCGTTATTATTAGTATTATTATAATAACGAGACGTGACTATCATAAAAACATTGGTCGACCAGACAGCTTTTTTTTTAATAGACGAATATTGCAGTAAAAATCTGATGCTGCATTGGTGGACCTTTGGTGGTTTGTATTCTTGTCTTCGAGTTTTACGACAAAAATGTGAAAGTGTTTTTGTTATTTTCAACAAATCCAGTTGTTTAAGCTGCATTTTAAATTCTGGCTTTTGGTATAACCTTTTATTAATTTAACAAACGATTGGAAGTAACCTTTATTTGTGAAAAGAAGAACGCAATATAGCTATAAATCTGCAGATGTATATACATGTAGAATATCGCATATTCTACATGTCTATGTATCTGCAGATACAAAAGATTGCAGAGATGTTAAAACAGCTGCAAACTGATTACTGACTGAAAATTCTTTAACTGTATTAATTTTACAATTAAGGTCGGCATCCCTTTAGATCCATTTTTAATGTTTTCTCAAATACAACGTGGCATCTAAGAGAGATTATACTGGGATCAGACCTGAGTGTTAGTTTCGCAAGCATTATTTTAAAAACGATGATGACACTAGGATCGTAGTGATGTTTGCTACATACCTCGGATACTGTAGTAGATGCAGTGGTACTCTCAATGAGTGTCTCAGTAGAAGGGGATAAGGAGGTCGAAATATGTAGGGTAGGTGATGACGCCTCCTCGTCGACTGGGCTAGAAGACAATCGGTTGGTCAGAGTTGAAGATATCCCAGTAGTAGATCTTGGTGAGGTCTTGATTAGTGTGGGACCGTAGCTTGTCTGGGGTGTAGATGACACGGTAGGCCCAACCTCACCGGTAGTTGCAGGCGACGGTGGATGAGAGGTGATAGGGATGGCTCCAGTGCTTGATTGTTGTGATGTGGGTGAGATGGTTGATGAGCTTCTTGTTGTAGTCGAAGATGGACTTGTGTCGATGGTGTTGACAGGGGTAGTGGATCTTGACGGGTTAGGGGTGGTCACAATGGTTGTCAGAGGTTCTTTTGATGGGCTGATTGGGCTTGATGTGGAGCTAGCTGTGGATGTAGTTGAATACGGATTGGGTGTCTCCTTAGTGGACACCAGTGAAGAAGTTGCAGACGGAATGCCGGTTGACACTTTGTTTTGCTGGGGATTTGTGGATGGGTAGCTAGTAGATGTCCAGGGTAGCTGTAAAATCAATGAACACATGACTCGTCTGAACAATTGACAATACTTAAAACAAGTGGGAGAGTACATAGATGTTCCAAATAACACTAGTTTTGTTGACTTGTGTAAATAAATAAATACAACTGTAAACAGTTGCTTTTGAGATTTAGTGTGTTATTCTGATCTTACTAATTCGAGAAATTACTGCAGCGTGAGTGCTGTATGGGATAATGGCGGATGCAGTTACATGACCAACAAAATGATTTTCTTGCATTTTTTATTTGAGAGAGTATGCTTATACCAACATAAACAGTGTTTGTAAACATTTAGATGAATGTTCGTCTTGTGAATTTAGCATCGTATGCGAAGAGTGCCTGAACACAAAATAACCTTCACAGGGTACCATCAACTAATCCTTCACAGAATTCCCAAAGTTGTGTAAGCCACGATTTTTTTTTATTCATACATTTTGGGGGATATATGTTTTGCGAGTTTTTTCTTAATGATATTTAGTTTTTGGTTCATGTTTCTGCTTTATATAACATTGTCAACCATTTGTACTTTTTCTGATTCCAAATAGCGACAACACTCCAAATGGAAAGGAGAGAGTGTTGAACAGAGTATATACCTCAGTTGACGACACTGAAGGCGTTGTCGACGGGCTGCGATTGGGAACGGTGCTTGCCAAGCTTGTTGAAGTTGCCATCAGTGAGTAGGGTGACGAACTTGTGCCACTACCTGCGTCGCTCGGGTTCGAAGTAGCTGATGTTGGGCAGATTGGACTAGACGGAGTTGAACGCACATCAGTGTCTGTGAGAGCTTCAGAGAACAACAAAGAAATAAGAAATCATTGCAATGACCAAAGAAAAACACATCAAAATGGGCTGGACATAGCCGTGGTTGACTATTCTCGACAGAAATAAAGCATATCTTATAAAACGGTTTTTCATCAACAGTTTCGCGACATGAACGGTATATAAAATTATTTTGCACGCTAATTAAATTATTCTGAAATAAACATATCGGATACCACTGGATCCTACATTCAAAAGCATCATTTTCATAA
Source organism: Patiria pectinifera (assembly GCA_029964075.1). Lineage (NCBI taxonomy): Eukaryota > Metazoa > Echinodermata > Asteroidea > Valvatida > Asterinidae > Patiria > Patiria pectinifera. The sequence continues at coordinate 12,271,768 of CM057132.1, read as the reverse complement.
AACAAAGTTGTAGTTCTCACGTTTCTATTAAATTATATTAGTTTGATTTTTCATTCCTAATGAGTTTTACGATTTTAAGAATGAGGTAGGCCTATATGTGTCGGTCGTCGGTTTGTTGAAAGCTGAACTCAAACTCTAACTGTTTTTATATAGCGCATTTAAAGTTTTTCAGAACCTTGGGAAAACGATAACTCACCTTTTTTACATATGAAGTAATAGCTATCCGAACAACGCTTTCGATGGAAGTTATTGTTGTCTATTATAACACATTGTTTCTGGCCACTCGTCTCTACAAATAAAATGTAACGCATATTACTTTAGCCTATCAGATTATTATAAGTAATCTTTTTTTTCGATAGATGGTTTTATCACAACATCGAATCAATGTTATATCGATAGGCCCCTACTATTAAATTGGAGGGAGCTGGTATGGTGTATAGGCCAACCACTTCTCTTTAATACAAAATAGAAGGGACAATTTGCTCACTGTTATCTCCACCTCACTAAGTGAATAATAACGAAGAGAAATATTTTTCGTGGTTTATTTTGGTTTATGCTTCGTGAATGAAGGCAGTTCCGGGCGGGTGGGGCGGGGCAAATGGGCGATGTTGCGCAGGTTTTACAGGAGAAACGTCCACAAAGCGTTTACGTAAACAAAATTATTTACATCCCGCACGATATAAAGTGGTTTGTCAATATTGGATCCTATCACAATTGACATGCAATTGCCCTTTTTCTTTCAAAACATTTTTGAGGAGAACAGAAAAAAAAATTAAACTTCTGGCAGGTGTTAAGCTGTTGCCTTTGCTCAAGATACGTCACGCGGTGTTTTGTACGATCTGGCAGTCACATTATGTGCGCTTTCTTACGGCCGGAACATACCTGCGTACAAGTATATCATGATTTAAATTGAAATAAAAAAGTGATGCTCTTACCAACAATGGCGTTTCCTCTTACAAGACTCTGAAATAAAGCCGAAGTGTGATGTTAGACGATTCTCAGAAATAAAACTTTTTTTGCGTACCACTTCATCGCACATCAGTCTTATAACGATATTTCAGGGTACTTTTCTGAAAACTTCTCAATCATTTTTAGCTCAATTTTTCTTTGAGAATACCGAACATAAATTACATTAGTGTGTAAAAGCTTTTATGCCGACTATGCAGGTATCCATAAAAAAAGAGGGATATTACGATGGGTCCTTAAGCCTATCGCATTTATCCGTTGCCATTTTCACTGCGGGACCTTTGTGCTGTTTCATATAACAATCACTTTGCAAAAAAAAATGAGAGTAGTTTCGCCGTAAAGCAAGGTAAGTAAACAAACTTATAACCTGAGTGTTCCTACATACATTATGTTTCGTTAAAAAGGAAATCAACAGTAAAAGATAAACCCCCATTCTTTTCAAAGTCACTTCTTTCAAAGTCACTTCTGAAAAAGAAAGGATTCGCATGTGATACCGGCGGAATCCAAAGTTGTATTCCCGTCTTTTTTTTTTTTTTTTTTTTTTTTTTAGCTTATTTAGGTTTCCCCCAATTACTTCAACACTTGAATTACTTAAATTCCATGGAAAGACACTATATTTTCGTCCAAGAACGCTGTTGGGCTCCATTGTTAATTCCGACAGGTTTCGTCAGGCTTGCGAGCTTCAGTGCCAAGGGCGCTTTTAAAGGAATCCTTGGTTTCATTACCAGAAATAGATAATAATGTAATTCCATTTAATTGAATATTCCGTTTATTTCCTTCATTGTCCAGAGGCCCATTGCTGCCATTTTTCATAGCAAAAGGCCTATTCTGAACATTGTGTTGGTGGTGTTCTTGGGTAGTCACAAAGAAAGGCCTGTATCCTTTTCATGCATGGATAAATATCAGTGAAAATTGTACTGAATGTGGTCAATACCCAGACCGAATGTTGGCTGAAGAGAAAAACTTGGTATTCTTTCCCGTTTTTGTGGGAAACAGGGAATTGTCCAAAGGTACATCCCGCCCTTATAAACTATTGTTTGTGTATGTAGTTTACATTTAGTTCTTACGCTCAAATTTATATTTATTGTTAAACCATCCGTTTGTTAATACCTTTATAGCGTCCACACGACCAATCCATGTCTCACCACGGCGCTGCAAATAGAGTTTGCACCGAATGAAATCCAGTTCATCCCTAGTGGTTACGTCGAGAACAGAAGCGCCGTTCCTGCATGATGCTTCACACCATGCTTGTTTATCCTCCTGAAGTGTGTACACGTACTCCACATTGTTTTCCGTCCACCGAAACCCCTTAAACAAGGAAATTAAACACAAACACGTTTTTAAAATGTCATTTATTTCTAACTGATGAAACAATCAGGATGCCGCGAAAACAAATAGCAGGAACTGGATGCATATATCAATAAATAGACTCTGTCCGAAAAAAAATATATTGTGGCTCAAAAGTCATAACGACAAACAAGAAAAATACTCCACTCGGGAAAACAAGAAAAATACTCCACTCGGGAAAACAAGAAAAATTCTCTCAAAAGCCATTTTCGACAATAAGTTGCGATATAAAAGGAACATTAGTCCGGGTTTCAATTTATCTCTGTATTGATTGAAAGCTTACATTTGAAATGTTACATTTGAAATGTTGGCCTTTGCATATTGACATTGCGAATATTCATATTTCTCTATTTTTATTTTGGCGATCCAGAGTTATAATGACTTGAGTCAATGACTCCACTCGAGTCCCTCTAGAGTCACAATTGTTGTCGACTCGAGTCCAAACGGGTAACTGACTCGACCTGACTTGGTCACTGCGAGCAATTGACTCGACCCGACTCCAGTCTCTCTGCATAAGACTTGAATCGACTCAAGTCGAAGGCTTATAACACTCAAGTTCCAAAACTGTCAGAATTGGACTGACGGCTGTCATTCAAATATGGGATTATGAGAAGACAAAAATGTAGCTTTTATAGAATCATGTGGGGGTTATAACTCCTCAAAGTTGTTTAAATGTACTTTTAGAAGTTTTAAAATAAGAAGAATTTCGGTAATTGTTTCGAAAACTAGTTTCCAAATCAATGGGGGCATCTTTGTGGATGTGACCAATCATGCCCATTGTTAATGACTGCGACTAACGGTTACGTTAATGTAAAGGCGGGAAAGTGTCATTAGCAATCTGGACATATTATTCTACAAGTATGTAACTCGTTGGCCAAAGGCAAAATGGGACTTTGTCTACTGCTATACTGTTCAACAGTTTCAATTACAAGAATTCTCTTTTTTTTCTTCAAATTTTGTAAAACTTTGACAAGACCATTAAGAGTGAAAAGCGTTGTAATTTCATATCAAGTATTTTGAAAAAGATCACCCTAGCGCGTGAAAGCACGAGTAAAACTTCACCCTATTTGATTGGATGAAATCACTAAAAAATTGTCTGGTATCTTGTTTCAGTCGGATGGAGTAGATTTCCACTCTTTTGGAAGAAAATGCTTCCACTCGTTCAATACCTCCGGCATCAATGGCTCTCTCCATCTCTGTGGACTCCATCGCGATTTTAATCTCGCCATTGCGATCGATCGATCGATTGATATAGAGAGCGCCTCTCTATAAACCAGGATGACCAAGTGAAAATTGCGAAACTCTTCTAAAAAATCTATAACATCGGTTAAATCGCCAAGAATGGTGAAATATGAATATTGGCAATCTCCGTATTCAATACTTCCTGCTGCAAAGGCCATCACACCATGTTAATCATGACATTCGGACATCGAACAGTCAGATGCATTACAGACATTGTTTGGGTCGGGCCCAGCAGAGTACCTCGACTGGAGACCCCGTCAACTGGCTGGAGTTGATAACGCCACTTGCCAAGCTTGTCGGAGATGTCATCAATGGGTTGGGGGATGAACTAACTGCATCGGCTGGTTTGGATGTAGCTGACGTTGGATAGATAGGACCAGTCATGGTTAAAGGCAAAGTGCTTATGGGAGCTTCAAAAATAATAAATCACTTGAAATGGCCCAACGAAAGTCGCGTTAAAATGGAGTGGACACAGCTGTGAATGAACACTCTCGGCAGAAATAATGCCTAATGCTTAAAATGGACGATTATCTTGCATATTTAGCAAACACTCGAAATTCAGAACTTTAATTATGTTTTGCCCATTACATTTTGTCAAAAAGCAAAGTTGTATTTCTCATGTCTCTACAGTATTTCATCATGTGATTTTTGTTTTATCTGATGAGTTTCAGGTTTTAAGAATGAGAATGCAGTGGCTGTCTATTAATACAAACATGTCACTTTGTTCAAAAACGAAGTCGAACTCAAACTTAAGTATTTTTCTGAAGATCCATACAGTTAAGAGTTCTTTAAATATCTTGACAAAAAAGTAACTCACCTTGTTTACAAATGAAGTTATGCTGTGTATGACACTGGGCTGCTTGCAACATACCATTCCTCTTACAATAAACACATCGCTTATTGCTGCTCACTGCAAATGGAATTGATTACAACTTTCAAATAGTCTATCCATTTTTATTTAGCTGACTGAATAATTTATTACAAATCCTATGTTTAATGGTTGGCTCGTTTCACTTTCAGTTTGTACGTTTTTCTTCGCTTCGTGAAAAAAGGGGGTTCCCGGGGGGATGCGAGCCATGTTTTTAAAGGGAAAATACAACATTTGCAAACATCAAAAAATAAAACTACCAAATCATTTTGAAATACCTTGCTGGACTGTTAGTGAATGACAGTGTAAAGCATCCTGTAAAATCATTACATGGCACGTGGTATACTGTCATTTTCAAGAAAAGTGGTATTTTTGTATCAATTCCCAACGCTGATCGGCCGATCAGCGTTGGAAAAACTGGCTTTTTTTCAAATACTGGCCCCAATTGACCATCACATTTGTTTGCAATCAATTACACACCTATGAACGGGTACAAGCCAGCTAGACTGGTTCCCTGACCTTACAATTCCCCAATGTATGTAAATTGCTCTGTTTCTTCTTAAATGGAGTCAGGGAACCAGACTACAGGAAAATGATTGTTTTTCTTGGTTTTTATAGCATTTTTGAACCCAAAACCTCAAAAAAGTCAGTGTAACTATATTTGCTATATTTTTCCAACCCCCAGTTCCATCCATTTCTGAAAATTACAGCAAAAGCAAATGATGTATATTCCCTTTAAAGATAATAATAGAAAAATCGAAGGTGACCAAACTGTATAACTTCATCACTCAACCACTCGACCAAAATGATGCCGGAATCGACGACCCCTCCGGTTATCCGAAATACCTTTGGTGAGAAAAAGACTTTTGCGATGTTTCTTTTCCCATGCGGTTTGGGTTTCCCATCTCTGAGTTGTACATCAAAAGCATTTGTTGTGCATTTTTTGTTAATAGAGCAAAATGCCCAGCTTATGCTTTATGTGCTTTTAAAAGTGTTTCTTTCCTTGTTTTTGTAATTAAAAAAATAATATCAGAAGAGGCGAAAAAGTCCTCATTGGGATTTTTACTCGATGTTTTAAATATATAGTTTGTGTTGATACACCTAGTATGTTTTTACAACTGAACTGGACTCAATGCAGTGCAGAAGTTCTTCAGTTCAGATTATTATTTTGACTTACCACTTGCGATATTTATACCAAATTGGAGGTCCTGAAATAAACGGAAATGTGAATATTAAACTTTATATCATGAGGAAAAATATTTTTCGAACACATTCCTCCCACAAAACAAAAAGAACAAATAAAAACACTAACTTAAAGTTGGATTTTGATTCACTACAAATAGAAACATCCAATCTCAAAAATAAAGGAACCCGCCATGAAGAGATTTTATAAAAAGCAACGTAGATACAAACACAATTTGATCCAATTTTGCAGCGGACATGCCAATTACACTTATTTTTTTTGTACGTTTTCCGTTATTACTTTTCCCTAAAACCTTTCAATTAAAAATAGTAAATAACCGTCAGCTGGATGTGTGCGTCAGAGTTTTCATGCCAATCAACCATATTAGCAGCCTGTGAATATCCTGAAAACAGGAAGGGAATGTGTGCCCCGGTCCTTGGAAATTGCCGAATTACCACTGTAAGAGGACTTTTGTATGTAGGCTACGTCACTTTTTGCCAAATAAACACACTCATCAATATTTGTGGGGTCTTTGTTTACAATTAATGATTATAAACGGTATTATATTGGTTTGTGAAAAGAATGTCAAAATCGTAAAAGTCATACTCCGTTCACTTTGTTTGGTCTTTAAATTGATATTTTTTAAGTCACTTATGAAAGAATAAAATCTCGCATTTGGTACTGGAATTCAAAGTTATATCGCGGTCCTTTTTTGTGTTTATATTAAGACAGAAATATGACGCAAAGCCCGTGGTAAACACACATGTAGATGTGCAAATCGATCTTTGCAACCATACTTGTACTCGGGTAAGACAATTAAAGAGTGTGCATTGTGTTTTCCCAATTCGAATGTTGGCTGAAGAGAAAAACTTGGTATTCTTTCCCGTTTTGTGGGAAACAAGGAATTGTCCAAAGGTACATCCCGCCCTTATAAACTATTGTTTGTGTATGTAGTTTACATTTAATTCTTACGCTCAAATTAATATTTATTGTTAAACCATCCGTTTGTTCATACCTTTATAGCGTCCACACGACCAATCCATGTGTTACTGGAACTGTGCAAATAGAGTTTGCACCGAATGAAATCCAGTTCATTGCTAGTGGTTACGTCGAGAACAGAAGCGCCGTTCATGCATGATGCTTCACACCATGCTCTGTTATCCTCCTGAAGTGTGTACACGTACTCCACATTGTTTTCCGTCCACCGAAACCCCTTAAACAAGGAAATTAAACACAAACACGTTTTTAAAATTTCATTTATTTCTAACTGATGAAACAATCAGGATGCCGCGAAAACAAAAAGCAGAAACTGGATGCATATATCAATAAATAGACTCTGTCCGAAAAAAATTAATATTGTGGCTCAAAAGTCAGAACGACAAAGAAAGAAAATACTGCACTCGGTAAAACAAGAAAAGTTCTCTCAAACGCCATTTTCGACAATAAGTTGCGATATAAAGGGAATATTAGTCAGGGTTTCACTTTATCTCTGTATTGATTGAAACCTTACATTTGAAATGTTGGCCTTTGCATATTGACATTGCGATTATTCATATTTCTCTATTTTTATTTTGGCAATCCAGAGTTTTAACGACTTGAGTCAATGACTCCACTCGAGTCCCACTAGAGTCACAATTGTTGTCGACTCGAGTCCAAACGGGTAACTGACTCGTCCTGACTCGAGTCACTGCGAGCAATTGACTCGCCCCGACTCCAGTCTCTCAGCATAAGACTTGAATCGACTCAAGCCGAAGGCTTATAACACTCAAGTTCCAAAACTGTCGGGATGGGACCGACGGCTGTCATTCTAACATGGAATTATGAGAAGACGAAAATGTAGCTTTTATAGAATCATGTGATGGGTTATAATTCCTCACAGTTGTTTGAATGTACTTTTAGAATACTTTTGCACTAAGAAGAATTTCGGTAACGTTTTCGAAAACTAGCCTCCAAATCAATGAGGGTTTCTTTGTGAAAGCGATCAATCGTGTCCATTGGAAATGACTGCGACTAACGGTTACGTTAATGAGCATAAAGGCGGGAAAGTGTCATCAGCAATCTGGACATAATTCCAGAAGTATGTACCTCGTTGGCCGAAGGCAAAATGGGACTTTGTCTACTGCTATACTGTTTAACAGTTTCAATTACAAGAATTTTCTTTTTTTCTTCTTCAAATTTTGTAAAACTTTAACAAGACCATTAAGAGTGAAAAGCATTGTAATTTCGTATCAAGTATTTTGAAAAAAGATCACCCTAGCGCGCGAAAACACGAGTAAAACTTCACCCTATTCGATTGGATGAAATCACTAAAAAATCGTCTTGTATCTTGTTTCAGTCGGATGGAGTAGATTTCCACTCTTTTGGAAGAAAATGCTTCCACTCGTTCAATACCTCCGGCATCAATGGCTCTCTCCATCTCTGTGGACTCCATCGTGATTTTAATCTCGCCATTGCGATCGATCGATCGATTGATATAGAGAGCGCCTCTCTATAAACAAGGATGACCAGGTGGAAATTGCGAAGCTCTTCTAAAAAATCTATAACATCGGCTAAATCGCCAAGAATGGTGAAATATGAATATTGGCAATCTCCGTATTCCATACTGCCTGATGCAAAGACCATCACACCATGTTAATCATGACATTCGGACATCGAACAGTCAGATGCATAACAGACATTGTTTGGGTCAGGCCCAGCAGAGTACCTCAACTGGAGCCCCTGTCGACTGGCTGGAGTTGGTAACGCTGCTTGCCAAGCTTGTCGGAGATGTCATCAATGGGTTGGGGGATGAACTAACTGCATCGGTTGGTTTGGATGTAGTTGACGTTGGATAGATAGGACCAGTCATGGTTAAAGGCACATGGGAGCTTCAAAAATAATAAATCACTTAAAATGGCCCAACGAAGGTCGCATCAAAGTGGAGTGGGCTAAAGCCGTGAATGGACACTCTCAGCAGAAATAATGCCTAATGCTTAAAATGGACGATATATGTTGCATATTTAGCAAACACTCGAAATTCAGAAACTTCATTATGTTTTGTCCCATTACATCAATTTTGTCAAAAAGCAAAGTTGTATTTCCCATGTCTCTACAATATTTCATCATGTGATTTTATTTTTATCTGATGAGTTTCAGGTTTTAAGAATGAGAATGCAGTGGCTGTCTATTTACAAACATGTCACTTTGTTTAAAAACAAAGTCGAACTCAAACTTAAGTATTTTTCTGAAGATCCATACAGTTAAGAGTTCTTTAAATATCTTGACAAAAAAGTAACTCACCTTGTTTACAAATGAAGTTATGCTGTGTATCACACTGGGCTGCTTGCAACATACCATTCCTCTCACAATAAACACATCGCTTATTGCTGCTCACTGCAAATGGAATTGATTACAATTTACAACTTTCAAATAGTCTATCCATTTTTATTTAGCTGACTGAATAATTTATTGCAAATCATATGTTTAATGGTTGGCTCGTTTCACTTTCAGTTTGTACGTTTTTCTTCGCTTCGTGAGAAAAGGGGGTTCCCGGGGGGATGCGAGCCATGTTTTTAAAGGGAAAATACAACATTTGCAAACATCAATAAATAAAACTACCAAATCATTTTGAAATACCTTGCTGGACTGTTAGTGAATGACAGTGTAAAGCATCCTGTAAAATCATTACATGGCACGTGGTATACTGTCATTTTCAAGAAAAGTGGTATTTTTGTATCAATTCCCAACGCTGATCGGCCGATCAGCGTTGGAAAAACTGGCTTTTTTTTCAAATACTGGCCCCAATTGACCATCACATTTGTTTGCAATCAATTACACACCTATGAACGGGTACAAGCCAGCTAGACTGGTTCCCTGACCTTACAATTCCCCAATGTATGTAAATTGCTCTGTTTCTTCTTAAATGGAGTCAGGGAACCAGACTACAGGAAAATGATTGTTTTTCTTGGTTTTTATAGCATTTTTGAACCCAAAACCTCAAAAAAGTCAGTGTAACTATATTTGCTATATTTTTGCAACCCCCAGTTCCATCCATTTCTGAAAATTACAGCAAAAGCAAATGATGTATATTCCCTTTAAAGATAATAATAGAAAAATCGAAGGTGACCAAACTGTATAACTTCATCACTCAACCACTCGACCAAAATGATGCCGGAATCGACGACCCCTCCCGTTATCCGAAATACCTTTGGTGAGAAAAAGACTTTTGCGATGTTTCTTTTCCCATATACGGTTCGGGTTTTCCCATCTCTGAGTTGTCTATCATATGCATTTGTTGTGCATTTCTTGTCAATAAAGTAAAATGCCCAGCTTATGCTTTATGTATTTTTAAAAGTGTTTCTTTCCTTATTTTTGTAATTAAAAAAATAATATCAGAAGAGGCGAAAAAGTCCTCATTGGGATTTTTACTCGATGTTTTAAATATATAGTTTGTGTTGATACACCTAGTATGTTTTTACAACTGAACTGGACTCAATGCAGTGCAGAAGTTCTTCAGTTCAGATTATTATTTTGACTTACCACTTGTGATATTTATACCGGGTTGGAGGTCCTGAAATAAAGCGGAAATGTGAATATTAAACTTTATATCATGAGGAAAAATATTTTTCGAACACATTCCTCCCACAAAACAAAAAGAACAAATAAAAACACTAACTTAAAGTTGGATTTTGATTCACTACAAATAGAAACATCCAATCTCAAAAATAAAGGAACCCGCCATGAAGAGATTTTATGAAAAGCAACGTAGATACAAACACAATTTGATCCAATTTTGCAGGGGACATGCCAATTACACTTCTTCTTTTTTTAACGCTTTCCGTTATTACTTTTCCCTAAAACCTTTCAATTAAAAATAGTAAATAACCGTCAGCTGGATGTGTGCGTCAGAGTTTTCTTGCCAATCAACCATATTACCAGCCTGCATGATATCCTGAAAACAGGAAAGGAATGTGTGCCCCGTTCCTTGCAAATTGCCGAATTACCATTGTAAGAGGACTTTTGTATGTACGTCACTTTTCGGCAAATAAACACAAAACTAATCAATATAAATATTTGTGGGGTCTTTGATTACAATTAATGATTATAAACGGTATTATATTGGTTTGTGAAAAGAATGTCAAAATTGTAAAAGACATACTTCGTTCATTTCGTTTGGTTTTTAAATTGATATTTTTTAAGTCACTTATGAAAGAATAAAATCTCGCATTTGGTACCGGAATCCAAAGTTCATCGCGGCTCTTTTTGTTTTTATATTAAGACAGAAATATGACGCAAAGCCCGTGGTTAACACACAGGTAGATGTGCAAATCGATCTCTGCAGTCATACTTGTACTCGGGGAAGACACTTAATTAAAGAGTGTGAATTGTGTTTTCCCCATTACGGTGAAGACTTTTTTCTTGCAAAAAAGTTTCATATGGTATAAGAGTGCAGAGTGCCCTTTAAATATCCGATTGGGTGTCACAAGACCAATTTGAACGGAAATGCGAAAACACATTTGTCGAAAGAACCTCCGTACTGGAAAGTATCCATTCTTATTATTCATATTTTCTTTTATATTTATTTATTTATTAAATATTTGCGGGACACGGACACAAACTGAATCATAGAGCGCTCTTTAAAGTGGATACTGTCAGACAAACAATTTTGCTAAATAATTAGGGGGGGGGGTGGGCAGGGTGACATCCCAACCCCCTAGCACAGACACGAAGTGGAACATGAGGAGTGTGTAAACTTTTGTCATCATAAAAGTCGGCATTAGTTCTCACACTCATTGTATTTTATTGTTAAAGAGGTTGTGGAATGCTGAAAATCGTTTTGTTTTTTATATTTTTATATTGTAGAGTAGACCCATATATAGCATAATGACAAACTCCCATTCTTTTCTGATGTGCGTTTATATGTTTATAAAACTGAAATTCATCGAGTAATTTGTTGGTCGGCGAGCGCATAAATGAAATCAACAGTCATCGGACTCTGTGTAAAATCAGAAAAAGCGTGACGTAATAAACAGGACTCGTTTATACAACGACTGTTTACTGCTGCCCAACCCGCCCCGTCAGCACGTGTGACTCGCAGTCAAGCAGTGAAAAATCAACATTTTGTAAAAGACTCGCAGAGATTGATATTCCTTCCCATTGCTTAATTTTTGGATGAGTATATTGAACAAGGACACGGTGACATCTGAGCTGTTCTTCCGTATAAATTTGAGCCCCAACTGCCCGAAAAAGAGACCAGCGAAAACACGGATACTGCAACTGGCCAGCTGAAAACGCCAGGCAACGCGGCTCTGATGAGTGGTAGGTCTGCGACGTTTGCGTGAAAAAAAGAGCTGCGTTTTATCCAAGGACTCAAAGTATTATGTTCATGATAACTTTTTTAGATGAGCATCAACAGTCTTATCGCAACTTTCTTCATGTTTTACCGACAATCTCAAACGTTATTCTGGTAAATATTCAGTCCAAAGAGACGACAATTCGTCAGGTTGTTTTCGAATTATACGCGCACGGCACGCATAACGCATAACGGCGGTGGATGTGGTCGACCGTGTCCAAAAATAATGTTGTACAGTTAGCAGCGTCGCGGGCCCCGGTCAAGTTCCTTGCGTTGCCTGGTGCTTTTTATGTATACGTTCGCCACAAAAAAAATTAGTCCTCTTCTCTTTCCTTTCCTTGTGCATTTTAACCCTTGTTTTAACATCCTGAAACGATAATAACGAATTTACTTGAATTTTGAAATTGTTAACTTTATTGTTTACCCCAAAAAAGACGTAAAACAACGCCAGGAGACCATGTAAACCTCGGCCTGTAAACGTGGCTACAAAAAAAGTACAATTCATAAATCATAGTCATGCTCCGTTCATAAAACAAAAATCTCTGGACTTAACGACATGTTCGGGATCCCGGTTGAAAACAAAATTCACTGGTTCCGAAATTTAACGAGCACTATCATTATTTTCAGTACCTAATTAAGACTTTATTCAAGAACTTCCAGTAGCAGAGAATTTGTCATTCGATCAAAAGAAGTTCTAGGGAAAATGGAGGCCCGTCACAATCAGCACTAACGTGGTCCTTTTTTACGCGGTCCTTTTTCTACGTATTTACCTTCAATTTGCAACGCGTGCGCGTATGCTGCGCAGATAATGGAGGGTCGAGGATACATTTGAACGGGTCTACGGTTCTTCAAGATTGGCAATGGACAAATGGTCCAAAACAGTCTTCCCTATAAAACATTAACAAATCATATCTCTATTATTTCTAGTCCATGCAATTTCAACAAATCTCTTGAGAAAAGAAGACTCGACGCTGATCATGCACCGTACATTTCGTACGGCAAGATCTTGCCGTACGAAATGTACGGTGCATGATCAGCGCTCCATCCGTTAATTTGGCTAAAATCCGATCTCGTGTTTTCGCACGGTACCCTTCGGACAAACTGCATGGCTACGGAGGATTCTTATTCCTCCATGCTGACACCCGGACGGCAAAGCTGGAAATTTATTGCAAACAAAATGTGGTGTGATTACAGCCAGCGACTGACACAATTATAGGCCTTGGCCTAGTGCGTTCGCTACCCGTACACGTATCAACAACGAATTATTTTGAAATTCCAACACCGTTTACCGGTGTCAAAATCTACGGTCCCAGCGGCCGGGCTGGGGCCAGCGGCGCGGCACAAGTACACCCGTGAATTTCCAGCCACCTTTACATACATAGCGCGTGTCACGGTGATGCGATATGGCGATGTGCATGTGAACGATCGAACGATGTTGATGTACGCAGACATTTCTTACTATGGTTGGCCGTTAGGGCAAACACAAAAGAATGATCCCCGATCTATAAATAAAATGATGTGTTACTATCAAAACACTGAATAATCAATAGAAAGTACCAAAAAGTCAATGGAGATATCTTCCTATTAAATTCTAAACTTGCCCATTAGAATTTCAGGGGTAAAAGCTGTTGCCAACTACGGTTGAATTTATGGAGCATGTGGCTGCCCATACAAAATGTCGCTTAAAGTAATTGTAAACAAAGTCATGTCGTTGCGCGGAGTGATTTGCAAAAAGTTTCGCTGGAACTACGCTGCATCAGTCCTGTTTATTACGTCACGATTTACTATGTTTTGTTTGCTGCCCCCAACGACGACTTTTACACAAATTGCACGTTCGGGTCGAAACAGGACCTGAAAAACAGCTCTCAAAAGTACCTTTTGTATTCATTTCATGACAGAAACAATAGGTGTTTTTATTTCATCACACCCTAGGCTACATATACCCGAAAAATGACGGAAATGTCTTCGAGCATTCCACAACCTCTTTAAACTATCAGTTTGTTTACCTTTATAACGTCCACACGACCAATCCATGTTTTTTTGCAGGTGCTGTGCCAACGGATTTTGCACCGAATGAAATCCAGTTCATTACTGGTGGTTATGTTGAGAACAGAAGAACCGTTCCCGCATGATGCTTTGTCCCATTCTGCTTCATAAGCTTGAAGTGTGTAACGGTACTCCACATTGTTTTCCGTCCTCGTATAATTCTTAAAAAAAGAAAGAAAATAAGTACAACAACGTTTTTAGAATTGCATTTATTTCTAACTTACAAAACAATCAGGATGTCGCGAAAGCAATACCAAGAAGTGGATCTATGTATCAATAATAAGGATGTGTCCGCAAATAAATATTGTAGCTGAAAATTCACAACATAACGTTTATAACTGCATGATATTCAATATAAATTCCATGTAAAAAACTTCTGACTTATCTTCGCACATTGTTTACATTATTCATTATTTATTCAAGAAATATCTTTAAAAAAGTTTGATAATAATTGAGATAATTGTATGGGTACTGATTGCTGTTAAAAGCTTTGCGCATGTTGACGAGGTTAGGTTATTCGGCTGGGCCATCCACTCCCAGCTTCATGACTGAGTCCAATAAACATAGTGTTCACCCAAAAAGGTAAACCACGAATAAGGGAAAATATAAATAAGTTATGAACTTTTATACTGACCCTTTTATGGCTTTATCAAAAACTAGGGCTAGTAATCTTTCCATTGAAATTCTTGATGGCATTCCTCTGGTCATGCAATCACTAAGCTTCATTGTCATGAAAATGGTTTGTGAAAACCCCATTGGGACAGTTTGGTTTAAATCTATACATGGGCATATTAACATCAGACAAATAAGTCCAAGACACAATTACCTTATCGAAACGTGAACAAACCAGGATTTCTGATGATATTGTGCTGCAACTCGTGTTGTATTTCAAAAGTCAGGTGAATGCTATCATCTGACATCTTTGGCGGGCACAAGATAATGTCCGATCAGACAGTTACATTGCTGTCAGGATTTGCTGACGACAATTTTTTTGTGGACAGAGTATTTTTGCATTAATCATGCGGTGAATTCACTTTCGAACAGGTCACCGAATCTAATTCTGTTTTACTCCTTTTATAAGGAAAACAGGTTTTTACCAGTCCACCCCCTAACATTCAGGATTTGCAGGCCCGCATTCACCATGAAGAGGAGAAATTATTTACGTGATCAATTTGCAATGGTGAGACAGGCCATGCATGGAAGATATGCGCCACCGCTGAGGACTTTGTGTTAACATGGCAAGTGGATATGTGGAAGGTGATACATGTAAGTGTTGAATGAAGATCATCATTTGACAGAAATTCGGATTTGTTCATAATATTTGACTGGATTGCTCAGGCTTTACCTTAAACTGTCGCAAGAGGGACTTATACCATTTTCAAGTCAACGCAAAACTTATTGATGCATGACCAGAGGAATGCAGTCAAGATGTCAATGGGAAAGCTTACTGCTTGTAGTTTATGATAAACCACTTAAAATTGTTATTAAGTTTATAGTTTAGTTACATTATCTCAGCGTTTGTGAGCTTACTTTTGGACACCCTGTATGCATTTATCTCGAGAATTATTTGTCTAAGTACATTTAATCAAAATCAATAATATCGGTTTTCCCGGCCAATTTCCTAAAATGTTCACTCACTTCTGAAAATCGGTCATTCATTTTCGTCTGAATTTGGGAATCGCTCTTAACACGCGTTTCATCTCCGATACCAGTAACCAGAGCATTCGATTCCATTTTAGTTCAATCCATTAAGTGATTGAGCAGCAACTTTCGTTTATGTCCATTCAAATTCGTTTCCAAGACTTTCTTTTCGCTTTTAGAGGGCGATTTCAAACATTCACCATTCTATTTCACTTTTTTTAATTTAATGACATCGGCACCAGATACAGTGTTTTTTTTTTCATTAGCCGTCAATCAAATTAGCTGTACCTGAATTTAATTTAGAAAAAAGTACGCTTGCGTAAAAGAATGCTCACTTGCTCAGGCAACGTAATTGGCCGTCTGTTTCTTAAATGATTGAATTTTTGTTGAATTGAAATGGGATTTACGACGTGCATTTAAATAAATTCAGACGAAAACGAATGACCGATTTTCAGAAGTGAATAAAAACATTTCAGGACATTGGCCGGGAACCTATAATCACTGCACAAAAGCAATCATCGCACACCACACCATGAGTAAACATCCGGATTTTTTTACAAACACTCTGATGGAAAACCTTTTGTTTCGGTGAAGTCGATATACGGTATATTTCAAAACGTTGCCACTTGCACACAAAAAATTGAAAGTGATTTTTTTTGACATGGATTTCCTTCAATGTTCCGCTTTATCTTGCTAGAAATAACTCTGACCCAATCAATGCCTCTCACACTGTTTTTCAGAAAGTGGAAAACACTTGTACAAACATTACATTCACTGTATGTTAATTTTTCAAAGGAAAATGGATCTTTCTTTCGGCAATGTTCAATTAATGGTTTAACACTATCGATCAGTGTTCTAAATATGTTTAAGTATTTAAACATGTTTACAAACTGATAGCGAGAAAGTGTTTAGAAAAGTTTTTAGCTATGAAACACTTTTCTAAACACTTTCTCGCTATCTGTTTGTAAACATGTTTAAATACTTAAACATATTTAGAACACTGATGTTGAGGATTTTGACACACAATGCTTAACTTCTAAACATGTTTACTTTTAACATGTTTACAAAGTGATACCATGATATCCGACGCCAAGCGAAACAACCCCCACTCCGAAGCCTCCTTAAATCTGACCGCATGCACTTACTCCTTAAAATATTTCCAGAGCTATATGCATCGAAAATATAATGAAGTTAACTTCCATTGAAACCTATGACTTTTTTAACAAGATTGCCGAAAGAAAAATCGATTTTCCTTTCAAAAATTAACATACATTGTAGGATTTGAACCTTTATAATATCTATTTTATATATGAAACAATACACATTAGGCCACGGCGTATAGTTTGAACCTCTACTGGGAATCTACAGTATAAACATTACGTAATAACATCGATAGTCCAAATGGACGATAAGGTTTGATAGTCAGAGTAGACGATAAGGCTCAAAAGACCGAATAGACGATAGGGTTCGATTGTCCTGTGCGAATCGACAATAAGGTTTGATAGTCCGAACGGACAATACGGGTTGTCGGTCCGACAATTCGGACTATTGGACCTTACTGTCGATTCGGACTATCGAACCTTGTGTGCTTTCAGAATAGTGTACCTTCTCACTATGGCCGAAAAAAAGTCTCCGGTTTCTGATATGCGCGAGCGTCGCCGTAGCCATGCGCGTCGGCAAAATGAAAAAGTTTTTTTTTTTCAATGAAAAATGATGTCTCAAAACCGCCAAACTCACTGGTTTGACTGGAATCCTGCTGCTGCACAATTTTAACGTGTTTTTGGATGGGGTTATGGTCGAGAATAAGCTTTATGTGGCCTCTCTGGACTCCCATATAATTATTTGCACTAAGTTTAGTCGTGCACAATTTGCCGTCATCAGCCGACATTTGAGGCAAAAAAATCAGGTAAAAAAAAACAAACAAAAACGCGTCGCCGCACCACTTTTTGGGCAAGCTCCATACCAGAAACCGGAGACTTTTTTTGGCCTATTTAATCTTGTACTCGTTTCGGACTATTAAACATTCGGACTAATTAACCTTATTCTAAATTCGGACTATCCCATCAAATGTTCGGATTAACTAACCTTATTTCATTTTCGGGCCAACGAACCCCCTTTTATATGAATATTGTGCGTTCGGACTATCGAACCGTCGGATCAATAAACCTTCAGACTATCGAAATTGCGGACTATCGGGCCGGCTGGCCCAGCTTATACTTGAGACAAAAAAAAAAAATTAATGTGGAATTTATGCCTTAATGAGTTAACTTACCCAATCGTCACACGCTTGCCCTTGATCGGAACAATTTGGGAGAAATGATGAAAGTAACGCAGTCAGCCAAAAAGCTACCTTCGCTGATCTGGCAGTCATTACTTAATATAATGAAGCTGGAATGAGAAAATGTGACACAAAATATCCAAAATGAATGTTTCTTGAGAAAGTATTGGTGCCAACAGTCGCGTGAGTGAAATTATTTGTGTTGGGGGAATTTCACAAATTATATATCGAAAAAGAAGTATCACTAAAAAAAAGAATTCTGTAATTTCACGTGGATCAAATACGATGGCAGCATGCGTTGCCAGACATTTTTGCTGTTTTTAGTTTCACAGCAAATGCTGTGGATTAAATTGGTTGATTATGGCCAACGCTTTGAATGATATCAAAGCATTTCGATTGTTGTGAAAGCACAACGATCTACAATGATATGCCTTGTGTCAGAATAGCTAGCTGCGCATGCATACATTGCACGTATTTTTATGAATCACAGCTTCAAAAAGGTGGTTGTGAGAGTAGGAAAAGTGAAGGGTTCGGAGGGGTTATGCCAACCAGCGCTGAAGTGCGTATTGTGAAATGAGAACTTCTTCACGTGTTTGGATTTTTTTAAGAGACCATTATACTAGATTCTTAAGTGGCGCCACGCAATAGCGCCAGAACGCATTATGAATCCCGCATGCACTGGTGCGTCCCGGCAACAAAATAATGTTACTTAAACTTCATGTTCCTTCTCGGGACAAATTCAAGCAACAACGGCAGAAATCCTTAAAAAGTTTGGAATTATTCATGGAAAATACTGTGAATTCAGGCTACAAAGATTTCATTTCTCAAAGACAGCGCAGTGTTTCTTGATCTATTCACGGCGAGGGTGTAACCGTCGAACTTTGTCATCTTTTAAAATAAAAAGCTGAATTTGTACTGATTACAATGGTTTACATAAAAAATTATCTGTTTCAAAAAGAAATAAACTATTGATAACACATCAATTTTTCCGTCAAACTACGTATACATTATATATTACGAAACACGTTACTATGCAGTGCTAATTTTACAACGAAATATTGTAAATTAAGGGTGCCCATAACATGAATCTTACTTGTTGGGATGATATTTTGTGCAACTTTCTACACCCCTCAAAGATGTATGAAAACTATCTGACATTCCTTTTCGGTTAATTTTACTGAAAAGTGCATTAAAAAAATCCATGCTTGTCTTGACAAAATATGAGTGTTGTTGCTGTGATGTCATTTCAGGAAAACACTGTTCCCTTTAGGGGTTTTCTGTTCAAATTGAAAACCCAAAATTTGCTGAGTGAAAACATAAAAATTCCATAAAAATGTGCTCATTGGCTTACTTTCATGTTCTGAAACAACAATGAATCACCAAAGGGGGAAAAAAACATTTACGATAGCAAAATATCAAACATTCTGGCAAACTTCGGTGTTAAAAGAACTGTTACATTGATATTTCTGCCTGAAATGACATCAACTTTTGCTCAAGAATATGAACCTTCACAATTTTAACATAAAAACCCAAAGAGGCGCTAAAATGCCTTTAAAAATGGCAAAATTTAAAAAGAAAATAGGGTTAAATGGGACCCAAAGGTGCATTTTTAAGGATTGCGTTACAAAATCCTGCTACATTGGGCCTTTTACGATTCCGTAAAAAGGGAAATTTTACTTGAAAACCGAATTTCAACATCGAAACTGCTGTAATAATCAATAACATCGTTAATCTGTCAAAAATTCTATGTCAAATTACAGGATTTTACAGTGTATCTTTCCGTGAAATTCATTATAACACAAGTAGTAAATTAACGGGGAAAAGATTAATTTTCGTTTCATCGCACAGATCAGCCCAAAATTCAATGAGGAGAACTTTATACAATTACTTAACAATACTTCATAATGACCATTCAGATCGGTAGTATCGACCCAAATGTTTGCCCTTGAAGGTTCCCTTCAATGCTGGTAAGACAGGTAAGCGGTAATTTAAAAATATTCAAATGAGAAAACTGAGGTCCTTGAAATCTTCAGGCATGAAGGCACATGAAAACTATTGAGATTGTATGTTGTTGGAAATATTCCGTGATAGTAACCTTCATTTTCAAATATTTTTTGACACTTTGGGAAATTATTTGAAAGGATTAGGGCTTGCAGAATCGTGACAAAGGTCGTTTGTTCAAATTGATTGTTTAAATTGGAGGGGGCAGTGTTTGTGGACTGAAGGCAATGTCCAATGAAAATGTTTACGAAAGCTTGCACAAATTAAGGCTGGGGCCTGGGAATTTACAATTGCAAATATCAAATAAGACATACATTGTTCAGTCTCAGGTTATGTGCCTCAAATCTTAAAAAAAAATCACTAAAACAAAATCACCCCCCCCCAAAAAAAACCCAAAATAGATCCTTATCCATGTCCCCCAAAAAGTCAAGCGCTTTAGAAAGCCGTTCATCTCGTATATGCCTTAGCAAAGTGACGGAAATGTAGCGGTCTATTAAAAACAACCGAATTTCGAAACTTGTAAGATTCGTAAAAGGCTCTCTCATAGTGTGGGTTCCAGTCCCGGTCTGGACTCGTGTCCTTAAGCAAGACACAACCATTATTGATTCGTCCTTCGGATGGGACGTTAAGCCGTGGGTCCCATGTGTTGTGTAATGCAAAAGAACCCAGCAACGCCTATCGCGAAGAGAAGGGGTTTGCCCCGGTGTTTTTGGCATTGGCTGCTTAATGCGCCGCAGCACCTTGTTAACCCTTAAAAGGTGCTACATAAAATGGGTCATATATTTTGAATACTTGATTTACCCGTCTTTAAAATAAATTCTTATTAATAAGCGCCTTGAGTACCTAATTGTTGATAGATACGTGCGCTATAATGATAAGACTCCGGTATAATCTGAATTATCTGACTTTGCAAATTAAACTTTTTTTACAAACAAATAAGGCGCTGAGGAGGTACTATAAATGCGGAGAGGGTCATTAAATGAAGCGAAGCCCAAATAGAAAGAAAAGGAAAAGGGACAAAACGCACATAAACCTTTCAGAGTGCATGGAAGGCACCATCGATGAGGAAGGAATGGAATTATCGAATATTAATATATTTTTGTCGTAAAAGTTAAAATAGCAGGTTAAAACAGCAACGCACATTATCCAAAAACGTGAATTTCTACACTCGACAATTATTGCTAAATTAACATTTTCGGTACTTTGGTTAATAATACATATGTACAGACGTACTTCAGCTGGCGTAAAAATACTTTTAATACTTTGTGAACCTTATAATGTGACTCACGTCGTCGTGCATCTCAGAAAGAGTAATGACCTGGATAGCAAATAAAGGCAACAATCACTGATGCATCGCTTTTTTTCATACGGGCTTAGCTTGAGGTCCAGCAAAATCTTCCGTTAAAGAAATTAAAAAAGGTCCTGAAAGCTAAGCTTACCTTTTACTCCCAGTATGTAATGTGCTACAGATTCCGGACGGAAACAGAAGTCCTCGTTCGAGTTAATATGTCAGGATTTCGTCCACAATCCACAGACCTAGGAACCAAAAACGATTACTCCTGATCAAATTTAATTCCATTCACATACACAATATCCGCTTGACCTGTTGCTTCGTTTGCTTCTATGGGAAAGCAATGCACGAAATATTCAATTCATTAACAAATAGCTCTAGTAAATGGTCGTTCAACGTGTGGTACGCCCTTTAGTCCTGAAACCATTTAACAATTATAATGTAGGATTTGAAGTTGGGTTCCATACAATTCGATATTTTGATATATTCAATGCGCCCAGTGACGAGAGCTAGGAGCCAGTCTGCAGAGGCGTAATTATTATTTTGAAGAGTGGACATGTTTTCCCTTGAATCGGCTGCCATGACAACGCAATGGTGTTATCAAACAAGAAACGTGAGCGCGTATTAATAATTATTTCAATTGAACATAAAAGTCAAGTTACAGCCAACACGGAAACGCTCAACTGCGGTTTTTCTATACCTAAGCTGCAATCTGCTATAATTCAGGACACCAAGGTGTGACTAGTAAATTAATACTTTTATCCACCATGGATAACAAATTGGTTAATTAAACATCGCAGTTTTTATCCTGTAAAAGTTTGTGACAGATCCTCAATCAAGCGTGATTTGATACATATAACAAAAATCTTACTAATTGTGCCTATTCACGCAAAACCCCTTCAATATGACATCGTCGGAAAAAAATACATCTAGCTATTTTAAAGCATTTATCATGGAGATATAAACACGATGAGTTCTGTCCACGGCTTTGGACATAAGGGCGAGCAAGCAATAACCATGGATTCTTTCTATTTCTTCAGACCGTTAAAACAAATTTGAAATAATGACCATAACGTAAATGTAACATTCGTTTTTAAAGATTCAAACCGTGCAAAATGAAGCTTTTTAATCGCATTCGACAATTTAATCACTAATATTTGTGAAAATATTAGTGTTAATGTGCGTAGCATGAAGATCCATTATAGTTTCCGTACAATTTCATCAGATATTGTTTGAACCATCAGCAAGGTACTTCTTCAGTACTTAAAGAAACCAAATTAATTTGAAATTATTTGTGATGAAAAAAAGGTCATTTCAGATAAAATAACTAGTTTATTAAGACGATTTTTTTTTTAAGACAAAAAGATGTTATGAAACGCAAAGACCATCAAAATGTGATCAACCGTACAACTATGTACTATAGAAAGCTAAGCTTCGGGAACAGCCGCACAATGGTAAACATTAATTTCCCTTGCCACAAAAAGCAGCAAATGTAATTTGGCGCAGTGCCGGAATAATAGTTCTGTTTTGAAGAAGGAGCAGTGTTCTACATTTGGAACGAGAGAACCGGTTAGGGGTCAATTACTCTCTGTGGTCTTGTCCATCAAAGGGAAAGAAAGACAAATCCCTAGTCATCGGGAACAAAGGCTGGTGATCAAACAACCTGTATTAGTAAACGACTTGACTCAATAGGCAGAGGAGGCATTGCGACACAGCAAAATGTCCTCCGATCACTTAAGTAAACTTGAACTTCCTTACTCCGAATCGATGCAATTAGGGTAACTGACGCAATGCGAGCTTGGAAATTAATAAGAGATTTGCGAAGACAGAAATGTGGCTTATTGATATAAGAGGACCCCTAACGGATGATAAATAGGTCCTGGCAAACGTAGTTCAATTATTTCTCATTTTGACTTGACATATCTCTTCGAAGCACTGCATTCATTTTTCCTATATTAAAACGTGTATACCTTGTTTGAGAAATTTCGTTGCGTTGGTGCTTAATTTAGGCTATAGCAAAGTTCTTCAGTTTGCAGGACTTTCAGTATTATTAAGGGAATGATAGTGTGGTGGAGCAGTTTTAAACGTGTGGTTTAGAAACGGGTAGGAGCTTGGTCGCCGATAATGGCCTGAGCCAAAGGTTTTGAAATATACCGTTTTGGTCAATAAGTTAGAGAAATTAAAACAATTTCGACAATGTTTTGTAAAAGAATTTCACGTTGTATTGCTATCCATGTTCGGGGCCATTTCTATGAAGGAGGGTGTGGTTGCCGTTCCGGCTTCCTCCCCCTCCCAACGGAAAAAAATAATAACTCTAAAAAAAAGAGAGCAACTTTGATGATTTTGTTTAGACACTAACACACCTTATTTTCGAATAGAAGGGAAAAAAAATCTAAAATTCTGAAACTCTGAAATGTTCACAGGTCGGTTCAGCTTCATCTTATATTGCTACATACGAAACATAAGCATGCCAAAGATGGGTTAGTTCACTTTAACGAAGATGATGCATGGAGTAACTGGAGTAAAGTCACATCCGATAAAGCAGCACCTAGGTCGATGTAATAATTAAAAAAGTGCAAAATTCGAAAGATTCAACACCGACTGTTTTTATATGAGTAATTTCGATAAGAAAAATCAAAAGAGATTGAACATTGAGACTAAGCAAGATTAAAATAAATTGGAAATTGTTATTGATTTTGCACAGTAATAAACCACACATGTAGATAATCCTTCTGCAGACAACGTATGCAATGCGCATCCATGAAGACATACATTATTGATTCTACGAGTACAACTGCACGCCGGATGCGGAGAGAACGCCAATGATCCGCATTAATTTCCCTGGGAGATGAATATTATATGAAACATCATTACCTGCCGGCGCCCAAGCCTGTGAGTGAAATAAATCAATATGAATACTAAATCATCTCGTATCATTTCGACATATGGGATGCCATTGGTCTTGGAACAAAAATGACTTCATTTTTATCAGACTACTACACGCGTAATACTATAAACAGTAAATACAAAGTTGTACAGCTGGACAAAGAAAGGGTTTAACATTCATTCGACTTCTTCATTCTTTAAGACGTTGAATCAACATTTTCGAAAACATTGAATCTTCCTCATAAAAATAAGTATTCACGGAGAGAGCATATTTTTGTTTTTTTAATTTTTTTTGGTAATGAAATACACTCTTAACAACTTCCAAAGTGTAGTGTCTACACAGCCCGTGCAAAAAAAGTGAAGATATGTTTTTTTGCTTTCATAGGTAACGCTTTTTTTACACTTCGCAAATATGGGGAGCAAAATTTGGATGTTAACTTAATCAATATAGCCCTAACAGAACGCAATCCATCAAACCCGAACGACATGTTTTGTTGGAGTCTGTCAGGATGGGTACAATACCCCTAAAACTGACAGTCTTTTACATTGGGTTGGCACGTGCACCTCTAGAAACAAAGTCAGAAATAATGTGTATGCAGTTTTCCATAATTGGAATTCGCTAGGATGGGTGTGGTTCCTAGTATAGAGAGTTAGGGTTTTAATAACATGCATACAATGCATGTTGATGTGGTATGCATTTTACTATGCAAGTTTCATGCATGTTATTCTCACCTTCCTCAATTCGTTGTTTTTCCTAGTATAGCTTAAAATGATGACGTTGAATAAACAAGGAATGACGCTTGTACTTGCATCATGGCAAGTATACTTAGAAGGGAACAATGTTTGTAGTAGACTTTATACGGTTTGCTGGGACAACTTCATTTCTTCACAAAAAAAAGGAAAACGTTAAATCCTTTATTTTCTTAAAAGATGCTCCGGAATATCTTCGACATAAATAAATGGAAAGAACTTTTCGACGAAAGGGTATTGGCTGGCTCCGGTAGCACGGTTGGAGCTAAAGCTTATACTGGTACTTATCCGACACTATAGTTTGCCAATATCTGTTGTCAAAATGGCACCACAAAGCATCCAAATAAACTGCCAAAATAATTTTAAAAAAATTAGTCAAACAATGCTCCATTCCAAGCTCATATGAATAAATCGTAAGCTAAATAAGCAGCGCCATAATATAAATAATTGAAATTCGTGTTATGTCCATTACAAAACATCAAAGGGAAGATGAATATGATGGATTATGGGGTACAAAGATGATGAGCAATATAATGACTAGTTGAATTTCGATAATCGTTGCGCACGCTAGGCGGGGGCGTTATTT
This sequence comes from Patiria pectinifera, assembly GCA_029964075.1. Lineage (NCBI taxonomy): Eukaryota > Metazoa > Echinodermata > Asteroidea > Valvatida > Asterinidae > Patiria > Patiria pectinifera. The sequence goes on along the minus strand of CM057132.1, from coordinate 12,246,352 downwards.
GACCTCCGCAACTCAGTCAGCCTGAATTGCTGTCCACATATTGGTGCACAAAATAAGCGCGAAAGGGTGTCTCCATTTGGACAATAGGCCCTGGACTTTGTTCACGAGTCCGCCATATTAAAGTGAAAGCGAGGTTAACTCTTTATTTTTGGAACTGGCGAGTACAATTAAAAGAAATGTAATAAAGCTCAATACACATTAATTTGCTCTGATGAAGATTTAAAAATGTGTGATTAAACATGCCCTTGTATTTTAAGCCACATTAAAATAAATTGAACGTGAGGCTTGGAACGCAATCCAATCATGAAATAGTCTGGCACCATACCATTCAAGTTACAATTTACAAAATAAATGCAGGGAACGCGATCGAAAATGGCTTCCTCGTGATAGCATAGTTGAGATATGGCAGACACAATAGAGGGCGCTATTTGGTCTGATAAATACAAAAGACTTTTACCCAATTCAAACAGCGCCCTCCTAAAATAGTGTCTGCAATAGGCTAACGGATATGGTGTCACAGCGATCAAGAAGACTAGACCAAAAGCTTGGATTGAAGGTGCACTTGGATACGAGATCCTACCTCGCTTTTGAATATATTCTACATTCTGACAAAAACCCAGAAAGTGTTTTCATCCATGACTTAGAATAACGATAGGAAAAAAACGTGAATCAAAATGATATTAAACTTTAATCGTTACTGTGATGGTGTGACCATTTTCTTCCACCTTCAGAATTTAAGTTTTAATCTTGCAATTTGTCGCGAGTAAATCCAATCTGTGTGCACGTGGATGAAAAAATCTCATTGACAATTTGCTGTAATAAGCTTGACACCTTGATATAAGTTTTTTATTAGAGCCGGGAGGCCAAGGCTTCAGCCACGATCACTCAACACCGTCTGAACGGTATGACTCCAGAGTCAATCTGACGGCCAAAGCACACAGGAATATGCCCCATCCATAAATGATGAGGGGTTTCACGGCTCAGTCCGGGGGGATATCAGTCGCCATCGCCGCGTGCGACACGCTCCAACGGCCCAGGCAGTTGCTGTGGGAATACTGTCAAAGTTTTATATTGCAGTCAAGTATGGCGTGTCATGGCCTAGCGGTTAAGAGGACCGGACTCATGCTCTGGTGTTTCAGAGGCAACAGTGACGTGGGTTCGAGCCCGGGCCCGGACACTTGTGCCCTTAAGCAAGGCACTTAACCATTATTGTTTCGTCCTTCGGATGGGACGCTAAGGAGGTCCCGTGTACGTATAAGGCCTAACGCACGTAAAAGACCCCAGCAACACTTATCGCTAAGATAAGTGTTGGGGTTTGCCCCGATGTTTCTGGCCTCCTAGTTATACTCCGTTGTGGAAGTCCTTATAGGAGAAGAACCAACCATAGCACCAGCAATACTACACACGCGTGAACATACACTCTTGTTTTACTATACTCCCGAGGACAATGCTTTGTGTTTTTCTTTATCCCTGTAATATAACACTCTCCCAGAGGCTAAGCGCACAACCTACTACAGAGGACTGTTTTGAACAAAAGACCCAACGCCCGAGGACTGAAAGAATCTGTTGTTCTTCTTTTGTGTGTCTGTCCTGGGGGAGGGGGGGGGGTATGTAGAACAAGTACTATTATTACGTGATCGAAATAATATATCACGTCATTTGAAATGACTTGATAAGTTAATACCTTAAGATAAGGTAAATCTATACCTGGTATAGATTTCTGGCGAAGATTCAAGCATGACCATGGCCTATAGTGGATAATCAGAAGTTTTCAGAAATACTGCACACTGTGCTCCGAATCCCCAGAACCTCCAAGAACAACGCCTAGCGCATGCGCATCATAAGTGACTGTACTTGGTTGCAGAAAAAAAATAATCGAGGACCGCTGATGATTATCTCTGTCATGTCCGGATTCTGGGCACATCCATGGGCATAAATAATGCAGGTGTACAAGTAAACCAATGCCGGGATGAGGTAGCGGCCGCGAGGGACATAGAGAGTTCATTTCGGGATCGTGCAAGATCAAGTTTCCAGTTAATGGGTTGGGAAGCCACTGTGATTACCCTGGGATGAGATTGTCAATTAAAAAAAAAAAACATCTGAAAATTGAATGAAAGGTCTGAAAGATATTGCCTTCTACACTGATATACTTAGATTCAAAGACGTTTGAATTCAGACAAAAATTCGAACATTTCAAGGCAATTGACACCATTAAAATAAAAAAAAGTGTTTTGCCAATTCAAGGAACAACGATATAATTAATTTGACGTAGGTTATTAAAAAATATTATCCGTCGAAATTTCAGCCCTGTAGCGATTACACTGTACCTAGGGTTGCATCTTCACTTCTCTGGACGCAAAGCACATGTTTCCGTTGAAAGCACCATGCTTTGGTGCTTATCGCCGCGAGAAATTTAAAAAAAAAAAAAAATTCTTTTTCTAGCACCTATACTGAAATCATGTTAATTCCTCTTTTCTCGAAAGTGACAGCATGTTGTGCGCAATGATTCACATAATGCATGATTCTATTATTTACTTACAATCAACTTGGATATTTCATGGTATTGTACAGTTTCATTTTTGAATGTTCGCATGCAAATGGTGTCCAATGCCTTTGCGTCATGTGAATAGCGGGCATGTTCTGCTACAGTTATTCTATTTTATTTTATTTGTTTTATTACACTTCTCCACTGGCTGATATAAAAAAAATATTACAAGATATACAGAATCACAGATTAAAAAAAAAAAGAGAATTTACAATTTCAATAAATAGTTTTTTTAAAAAAAGAGTTCATGCCAGATTACGGATTAAGCCAGTGAGTGGCAAGATGGAACAGGTGACTAGCACCTCTACAGAGCCATCCTACCACAGGAAAACCAGATCCTATTAAAAAAAAAAAATTTTTTATAAAAAAAAAAGAGAAAAGAGGGGGCGGGGCGTATGATATGTATAGGGGGAAAAAAGCCAAAGGGGAAAACAAGGAAAAGAAGAGGGAAGAATAAAACAAGGGGGGGGGGCGTAAACAAGGGGGCGGGGGAGTTTCGACCCTACAGCCGTATTGTCGTGCGGCAAATACGTTTGCTCGTTTCGGACATGCCCGAAACAATGAGATAATGCCAATGTCCACTTTGAGTTCGCACCTTAAAGCTATAGTCCATCATTTGTAATTAGTGCATTTTGTTCATTTGAAGCAAAAAAAGTGTTCAAAATCTAATGAAGGATACTGAGCAACTAACCTGATGAAGTTTCAGCTAAGCTTCAGCTGTACATTCCGAGAAAAGCAGCATTCTAAGATCTCAATTTCAAATCAAAAGTTACTGAATCATGTTTTGAATTGTTTTGAATTGCAGCTATACGCGGCGTCGCGCACTGATCCGACGAATTATAACAACCGCGCGCGCGTGTGCGTCGTTCCAATACTTGTGCGCGCTGCGCTGAATAACAAAACAACTACTAATTTAAATTTTCCTACGGTGCTTCTTAAGAATCACCGTTGGAAAGGCCTTCTTTCGTTGATTACTTCAAAATGACAGCTTCCCAGAAAGAATAATTTCACAGGGAGTTTAGTTCCCTTACTATCTTTCAACCAAGTTTGTTTTTCAACAGTAATTACGCCAGTTACTTTTCGGATGGCTGCAAATGATGGACTATAGCTTTAATGAAACAGTTAAAAAAAAACATGCTTTAGTAATAGCTCCCCTTTGTATCTGACGTCACATCTGAGTATGCGTAAGTGGACGCACTGTGCTTCCATTGTCACTGGATGTAAATGACACATGCCATCAGTGAGGGCGCCCCTTGCAATGTGTCTTTAGGAATTACAGGCCTTCGCTTGTAACAATTTGGTGAATGAAAAGAAATCTTCCAATCGAATTCGTTAAAATCAATGATATCAAAATTAATGAGCAAGGTATATAACGAATTCATCCAGAAATATATGAAAGACATGAATAACTGAATCAATGTAAATGAAAAATAACTCAACAAAGTAGGTTATATACAGACTGATAGGGAGAAAAGGGTGCTAAATAGAAACATGCTCCCAAAAGCAAAGCTTATTCGTGGAATGCATAGCAGAAAAAAATATAAGAAAAAAAAGCCGACGATATTTCATTAATAAGAAAACGGAAAGAACATCACAAACAGAAGGAGCCATGGGAACCCTATTAAGGGATTCGAGATTAATTTGTTAATATGTAATGACAAATGTGTTATTATGGCACGAAGGTGTCATAATCGGTGGTTACGTGAGACGTCGTCGCGATTTGAAGCGCCGCTGAGACTGTTCAAGAGATGTGCTCTTCGCTGTAAATAAAGATGAATGTTCACACGTTGGCTGTGATTGAGACGAAGCCAGCTCATGGGCACTGCAATGTTGCCTTCGTGGCAAGGGTAAAAATGTACGATCTGCGCGGTATCAGTCCATGTCGCGGTGTCTTTGACATACAAGTAGGAATGAAAAAAAGAGGAAATTCCAAACCACATAAAGACAATTAATCTTCCTCAATTCCAGTGTGTGATTTTTTTTTCTTCATTTCATTGTTTTAATGTTTTCATATTGTAACATTCTTGCAATTTGGCCTGAGGGCCACAAGTTGAATGAAGATAATATAAATAGACATTGTAAAGTGGTGTTTAATTTGTAATGGCATTCACGAGAAGTAAAAAAAATACGAGGACTAAATCAGCAAATCCGAGGAAAAGATGCATCCAATTAAAGTTGCATTCCCCATCACATTTTCGAGTTTCATCCCCCAAAAAAGATTCCTTTTCTAAAATGACTATTTTTCTAGAAATGCATGAAACTTATTCACTTTTGGATGAGATATTGACTGGAAAAAAGGCCCACGTTTAGTTCTTCAATCATTACTTGACACACATTTCGAATTAATGGCGGACCGACAGTGAGTAATTTCATTCTCGTGGGTAGGCTGGTTTACCGTACACAGTCAGTATTATGGTTGGACCGGGAGCTAGTTGCACGGCGGATCTGTTTGTGCCCAAAATAAAAACCTTTTTCGAAGGCTTGCAGTACGCCCCCCCCCCCCAGAAAGAAATATGTTTGACGCCAAAAGAGCATCCCCACCCCAAATCCGCCCTTGTTGATAGATTCGCAATTGGGTAGCTCTGGACAATGTCATAGGGCTTATGGTTAGTAATCCGTAGTCTGATGTTTCTTTAAAAGTGTAACTTCAAAAATGAAGTCCACGTGTCGCTACTGAATTCGTATACCAACATCAATGCTCGGTACCAACTCTACTCATTTTCATAAATATGTCCTTTTGTTTCTCAAAGATCTCGACACCTTTCCGATATATCATAACGTCAGCTCGGAGGGCATCCCGAACTTCTGGGTCTGCCTCAAGCTCCCGTAACTGATTCAAGACGGTATCAGGAAAAGATGAGTTTGCACTGTTCCGTCTTACGGAGTCAGTCGCATTCCTTTGCTTATCGTAAGACCCAATGTTGACACGACTCCCGCTGCATAATTCATGAAATGGTAATTTGTACGCATGCTCCATCATAGCCAACGAGAGGTCAAATTCATCAACCAGCATGATGACCTTGAACCATTTCTCCAGGTTGTCCAGGCAGTACTGTAAGACAGCATCGTGCTGGGTTCGATTTAGAGTAAGAGACATGATGAGTTTTTGACGGAACCAACAGGTGGCGCCCTCCAGAGACTCCGGGCCGTCAAACTCGTGAGGTTCCCCCACCAGGTCCACGAAGGGAATCCATTTGGTTTGGTCGCTGCAGAACTCGGGATGGAAGACCAACTGTCTGAAGAAGAAGCTGCCTTGATGCAGCGCCCATTCGCGAAGGGTTACCTTCTCGGCACGCAGGGCCGTGCACAGTTGATCCGTCCTGGCTTTCTGGCAGTATGAGTGGGAGGAGAGGGTTCGTCTGTACGGGTCTCGTAAAACCGTGAAGTATGAGCAAGGCCTGCGCAGCTCGTCGCAAACTCCGAAAGCATACCCGCCAAAGAAGGTGTCAGGGATGCGCTTGCCTCGGCGCTGCAGTTTCCGGAAGTTGGACATCAGGTTAAGACGGCCTTCGTTGCTCAAGACGTGTCCAAGCTCTCGGTCAGTGGCCCTCACCACTTGCCTCAGGCACTCCTTAGCCGTGGTGCCGGCTGCTTTGTTGTGATGAAGAAACACAAGTACACTGTCAGTTGGCGTAGAACTTGAGTTTGCCTTCGTCGGAGTATTGTTGAGAGTCAGAAAGTAGTTTGGTGCATAGTTCTCTCTCCTGGGCCACGGGAAAGGAGCAGGGCTTGTGCGTGTTGGCAGACTTCCAAATTTCTGCAGATGAAAAATATTCTTGGAGTTTTCATTCCGACTGAAGTTCAAGCCGCGAATGATGCATCCCGGCATGGATGGAAACCTTTTCGTATTAGAACAGTCTTGCTGTGTCGCAGGATGTTTTGAAGTTAAAGTTCCCCTGAAAAAAAAAAGAACATAAACATTACAGAAAATAATGTGTTTGTCCGTTCAGTATATGACCCCCCCCCCCAGGCAGCAGAATATCAGTGTACATTTTGTAAGTTCAATTCGTATCGGTGTAGGCCTATATTTTGCGAGTAAATTCCTAATATACACAAGCTACTCAACGTCCCGCAAAGTATAACGTCGTCCACCCCCTTTTTGTTCGTTTTTTTTTTAAAGTTTTTGGATATGGACCAATCGAGTCTTAGACTTCAAATTTCGATCAGTCTGCTTGAATTGCTTCACTCTCTGATGCAAATAGCTCAAGAAAACTCTGCTCTTAAAAAAATTGATTAGAGACCTCAAAACTCAGATGTTGTTTTATCTATGCTTGATAAAAAATCAGAGGAGTTTGTTGTCTGTAGAGTGAGTGACATTAATTATCTTTGTTCAGCATTTTTCTTTCTGTACTAGTCTCAATCTGAATCAAGCCTGTCATCTGGAGAAAGACACTGACCGTAAGATTATCTTACTGCTTAAAGACATAGCTCTGTGTCTCTCTCGGACAGCAGAAACAACATGATTTATGGAACATTTCAGCTTACGTGTGCACTTTCGAAACCTTTCCAAAGGGAAGTGTACATGAAACACTTGAACACAGCTATCGAGAATATGCTAACGGAAGTTGGATCCAAAGGGCCAATAATTGAACATCCCTTTCGGATTCTACATAACATGACACAAACCTCTGGTATGTACAATGTAGTGTCAGAATGATTGCACAGTACTCAATCTAGTTTCCAGCTATATTGCTATTCCTTACTCGTAAATAGATCTGTCCGTGTTTTATTTTCCTGGCAATAACAGGTTAGGTCTATAACGAAGAATATCACATTATAGAACGGTGTGTTGGCTAAGAAATGCATGTATCTAATAATAATTACTGCACCTGCATTAATATAACCGATGCTTGAAAATCCTTCTATTGTGGCAGTACACAAAAAACATGAATGAGCTAGCTATACCGTTTGTTACACACAAAGAATCTCGTATCAATTCATCAACTTTTAATAATAGTAACTTACAGTTCACTCCGTTCGTGCGGCATATCGGGTATCCTAATCTCGTCAACAATACCACGGCCCACGCCAACAGCGGCGGGCAGGCCGTGGCTCCCCGGGCCGTGCGCGGCGTGTCTCCACCCCGCTGCCCGATCACGTTTGCGGAGACACAGATGCAAGACGCCGAGTAGAATGACAAGGAAGCATAGCATCTTCAATGGCTGCCTGATGACTCGCCTAGCCACTAACTTGAAGGCGGCCATGAACACAGCCTTGCGTGTGGTTGTCATACCATGAGTGAACTGCACGATGTGAAACCATCATCGATCGGACATGTACCGCAAAAAACCTTTCCAGTTCGAGCCTTCCCTACATCGGTCTCTAAGTGCAGTGCACATAGCATACGTGTGGGTGCTAACTTTTATCATTGTACACATGCACTATACACGCATTGCACGAACATCCCTTGAGGTCGGTACGTGATTTGGTGGAATATGTTTTTCTTCTCCAACGGTAAACCATGGAGCTGTGTTTATAGCTCTGTCACGCCCCAACTATCGCATCGGTCCCAACTATAGTTGGGCCTGTCCCAACTATAGTTGGGCCTGTCCCAACTGTAGTTCCACAGTTGGGCCTGTCCCAACTATTGGGACGGTCCCAACCAAAGATCATAGAGCGCGCGTAGCGCGCTCTAGGATCCCAACTGTAAGTTCCATTGTTGGGCTGGCCCATCTATAGTTGGGCCACTCCGATATTTTTATTTTGCGGTGTTCCAACTATAGTTTACATTGATGTACAACCATAAAACGTTCCCTACAGCTCTGATACACGTCTGACTTTACTGGGGACCACTGAAATTAGCTATTGATGGGGCAAATCTATAGTTGGGCCACCCCAATCTTTTTATTTTGCGGTCCCAACTATAGTGTACATTGTTGTACGATTAGGCTATAAAACATTCCCTACAACTCTATTACACATCTGACTTTACTGGGGACCAATGAAATGATCTATGGGTGGGGACCATCTGTAGTTGGGCCACCGCAATATTTTTATTTGGCAGTCCCAACTATAGTTTACATTGATGTACGACTATAAAACATTCTCTACAGCTCTGTTACATGTCCGACTTTACTTGGGACCTTTGACATTATCTATGGGTGGGGCCCATCACTATAGTTGGCCGGCCATGGCGATCTTTGAATTTTGCAAAATGTTGCTGGATAATAAAACCCAGCAGCTGGACAACTCATCCAACTAGGCAGTACCACGTGACCGGCCAGGCTTGCGGCATGCACGCACGACGAATACACGGTGCCAGCGCCGCGGAACATTTAATCCAACAAGATCTATCAAGCATGAATCATCCGGCGCAACTCCAGTCCTAACTATAGTTGGGCTGACCCAACTGCCGCACTATACTTGGGACAGTCCCAACTATAGTTGGGACCGATGCGACAGTTGGGGCGTGACAGCTCCATGGGTAAACTGACGTACAGGAGCGGCATTATACTAAACCGGGGTCAAAGTTCTATGGAACTAGGGATAGAGCGGGAGCCGGGGGTCAGCCTAGTGAGGCCTCTATTGGGGTGTATTAATTGTTCAAGGGGCGCTGAAGGCAAATGAAAAGAAAAATCATTACCACAGCGCAATGTTATTATATTCTTTGAATTTCAAATGCCCCGCGGTGGAGGTTGGGGGTGCTATACGTGCACCGCGTTCGTCGAGTGGAATCGGATATTCATTGCCATAGCTTTTCAAACAACGTACATGGAGCCTGACTGCCTTTTTTTTCTCTTGTCAATGTGTTCATTTTAAGTGGGGTTCCCATGGGTCGGCAGGACGTAGTAAACTTTGGGGGGGGGGGGGCCAAAATCAGTCAGAAATGAGAAGCAAAGAATAATAGGATGTCCGCAAACTTAACGAAAATCCACGGCGAAACGCTCGAAATTCTGCCATTTATTAATGCTGAAGTCACTGCACAACACTGGCGCTTCTTTATGCCAAAAATTAAAAAAAATACACGTCGCTCATAAATAAGAAAATGTGCACGATCGTAACATGCAAAGGACACTCCTTAAAACGGGCAGTAAGAAAATTGACGGCTACAGAAAGTTCAGTTTGACACACGAACTTTTTTTAAAATTCAAGAACTGCATGAGATTTCAATGTTACTGATTTTTAAGAAGTAAAAACTCGTATGAGTCTGCAACCTATATGAGTCTGGCCGTTTCAAAATCCGCGCCGAATTTCTATGTGGCGCCCTCTAGTCCTTCCTCTCATTCTTATTTCTGTTTTTTTTTTACAGCAAGGCAATGCACATTTCAGAACATGATGTAATAAAATATCAAGATTAAATCTCACCTAAATGGCAATCCTCCGAACAAGTGAACAGAGCCCATAATTTATAGTCCGCAACACATGAGTAAAATATAAAATACACATAGGCCAAAACAAATCAAAATAAAACTGCCAAAAATTACAATGTAGTGATTTCTTTAATGTCAAATTAAACACATGCATCATGAATTAACTGAACATGAGCCACATAATGCTTGATTTTACCTTTCAAGTTAAGAGCACCCTACATACCTCAGTGTCTTATTCTCTTAAAATTCAAAATTATATTCATTATTTTAATAGATATGGAAAGATGTACTTTTAGAGATTCCCAACTGTCCAAAAAAATAATGTTACCTTATTTTGTTCCGAAGCAAATTGGATGAATATTGCAAGCTTCATAAATACAAGCTCAACAATTTTGGACCAATCACTATCACAAATCAATAGGAAAAGTTCATGTTTGATTTTCAGTAGTAATCAATAGAGGGCGCTGTTAAAGTAAATAAATAAACCAGTTTTGTTGTTCTTTGACAAAAACCCACTTTTTTTTTCAAAAACCCACTTTGTTAGAGAGTCATGCATCAAATTTAAACCAAATGAGAGAATATAAAATGCGGTTAACTCATTGAGCAGTTTAAACAATCAAAACAAGGTAATATTGTACATGTAGCTCAATAAATGGGTGGTGTTTGTATTAAAGCATGCAGAACAAAAAGGATGCAAGTTAACTCAAAAAGGTAAAGGGTAACTTGAACCCATAAAACAGAACAGATGATAACACATGCATATTAGTAAGCAGGTATGTACAAAATAACTGCAGTTGAAAAGAATAGTCCTGTGTCAAAATGTTGATCTGAAAGAACAATGGTGTTCTATTGAAACAGATATGAAACAGTACCTTAAGTCCTTCAGTGTTAAGCTTCATCATCATCATCATCATCGTTTTGCCCTCCATCATCAATTATTACTATCACAGCAAGCATCTCCATACTGGATGGGACCACCCTCTTACAAGTTGAACTCCAAAGTGACACTCTCTCTCACTGGGGACTCTTAACTGAGTCTCTGAAACACTTTAAGCATCAGGTCATCAAGGAAGATCTCTACATCCATTCTTGAGCTCCAATCAGTCCATCTGCAATCTTCGTGGTGGCGAGGATAGTTGCCTTGGGCATGTAGCCATTGTTCTGACTTTCTAACCTCTATACTTTTGCCGATTTACATGTACATCATTCTGTTTATGCAAAAGTTCTCAGCAATCAAGCTTCAGAAGGTCTTTGATGAGGGCTCCTTTATCATATGTTCCAGCTACTTGTCTTCCTTGCAATCAGTACTGATTGCACTTGAAATCAGATCTGAGATGAGTTATCTCGAGGTTGCTTTCCATTCTTGTGTGACTGCACCCATTTGAATCATCCTCAGCAATATGGTCGTGGTGCATGTAAATGGCAGGATAATGGCAAACTACTTTGACCTTGTCACAAGCAGAGGCTAAGTTTGGGATAATAACTTGCATTCTGAGTCAATCTAACTGAGCCACTTTGTCTTGTCATCAGTTGGACGATTCATTATGTTACCAATTCAGTTTGAGCAAATTTAGTGTTGACAAGAAAATTTATATTGCACTATTTTTGTTCGGCTTAATCTCGACTGATGAAAGAAAGACATAGCCTTGCTGGAAGAATGTCAGCTCGGTGGATCATGATGAAACTTCAGCACTGACAGATGTTCAGGTCCTGCCCGCCTTTCCATCAGGACTTCACAGGACAACTTCTGTTCGGCCAACATTTGTCTGATATCATCTGTCAAAGTGGACCAATGAAAAGGAAGATGCATTACAATTTGAAAACACACCCCAAGTACAACATGAACGTGACCAATGTTAATTTTCACTCTAAAGTGAATATAGATATTGACTATCAGTTTCTAACACAGGTTTACAATTGACATTTTCAGTCTTTTTGGGGGAGCGTTTTTTGCATGAAGAGAACTATTCTCATCACCTACTTTAAGTATTTGCTTGCCTAGATTCTATCTCTAGATGAGGATACACTTGTTTGGAGGGAAAGAATGATGAAATCCATGTGACTTGCTCTCAGCAAATCAAATGACAGTATGGGTAACTCGTTCCAATTACAAGTACTGTACAGTCAAACCCTGATAAGAAGAGCACTGATAATACAACATCCTTCTTATAACTGTGTGGAGTGTGTGGCCTAGTGGTTAGGGTTCGTGACTCATGATCAGAGGGTCAGGGGTTCGAATCCAGCCGCTGGTCATATTGTGTCCTTGGGCAAGGCACTTCACCCCCACTTGCCCCTCTCCACCCAGGAGTATAAATGGGTACCGGCTTTAGCTGGGGAGTAACCTGCGATGGACTAGCATCCCATCCAGAGGGAGTAGAAATATTCTCAGTCGTTTCATGCTACTGAAACCGGAGATAAACGCCGGCCTGATGACCCACATTGGCTCGGGACAGACTTAACTTTTGTTATAACTAGGACAATTTTAGGTCCCAAGTCTTTGTTTTTCTTTGTTTTCCATTACTGATAATACAAGGTACCTGTTATAACAAGGTAATTTGTAAACTCCCAAGGACCTTGTAAGGTGTTCTATTGTACCTGTACCAACCTGGCTTGTTCTCCTTGATGACAAGTAAATACAAAACACCCTCCTCTGAAAGCAACTTGCCAACATGGGGTAGTAGTCTGTCCAGCACTTCCCTTCCATTTGTACCTCCTGCCCATGATGAGGCTATGCTGGAACTGCCAACCTGTTGCAATTACATAGGACACACGTACTTAAGACAATGCAATTAAAACCTATTAAGGCCTTACACTTCTAACCTGTAGAAATCAGCACTGTCTACCAAGTGCAGACCGTTCAAAGTTCCTTGTCTTGAACACGGGTCAGAAGTATGCACGCATGATCAATTTTATTCTGAATTTGCATTAAGTCGACCCCGTCGACCGTTTGGATTGTTTGCCATGTAACAATCCTTGTTCCAAAAGCGTGCGCAGTGTGCATGCGCATGTGGCTTGTTGGCTAAGCAAGCTCGGCTCCTGAGTGATGAGCGGCATTATTATTGACTGACTGACACTCATCCAAAACACTTTCCTACTTAGCTAGAATCAGCTAAAGCTGAAAGGGGTCAAGTGGGAAACTGAGTACAAAATAATGTATGTGATACCCGACTAACCTCTTCCGGTGGAGTTACAACATACGGAGGGTTGAACACCAACACATCCACATTCCCATAAAGGCGAGGCTGGAGGGCACTCAAGAGGTCAGAATTCACGACCTCCACTGCCACACCATTCTGAGCTGCTGTGCGTTTTGTACTTGTGGCTGCTTTGGGATTTCTATCTACAGCCCTAGAAAGTGAGGAAGAATGGCTCAGTGAATGTTAAGTGATTTGAAAAATATAATAATAATGCGTGTTGTTTAAATCAAACAGTTGAAACTTGAATACACACTCATGACACTACATGTATTTCAAAATTCTGTAACCTCTTACACCTGAGATAAAAGTTCTTGCTTTCAACAGCGATTGCCCTTTTGGCCTTAACTGGTCTTAAGATACAAGACTTTGGAAATACTTACAAGCACATGCTGAAGTTGTTCAACAGCTGAGCAAGAAATGTTATCACAACTCCTGAGCCCGAGCCAACTTCCACACAAACACATGGCCTACAATATTGAGACAGAAATATGGGCGACAATTGCGGTAAATTTATTAAAATACAATTTAAATTCTGGTGAATATTAAATAAACTCAATTGTTTTTCTGTGAAAGAAGTGTTGGAAACTGCAAATAAACTGTTTGAAAAATTTTTAAAAATGGCAAAATGTCCTGAATTTGAGGACTTAAAACAAAATCCTAGAATCTTACCTTTTTCTTTGAATGAATTCCGCATCTTTTTCCAAGGCATCAAGGAGAAGGAAAGTGTCTTCTGCAGGCTCATATACATCCTGAAAGTCTTCTGAACGCAGATGAGAATAATCAGGAGTCTTCAGTGCACTCATCTTTATCTGGAGTAAAAAAAAGAGAAAGAGGAAAAATAAGTTAAATATTTGAAACTTTAATAATAGGCATAGGCCTACCTAAATTTGGGAACCTGGAATTTGTGAAATAAATTACATATTTTAGGTTTTGAGACAAAACATCTCAACATTTGGAAAGGTTCCCGCATACCATGCATACGGACATTGACAGACGCCACTTTTAATAAAAATTTTTTTTTTTTTTGTAAAATAAATTTTTAAGCTCCAAAAAGTTACATCTATGATCTAGACCGTTAATAACAGTTAAGGCAGACTTTGTAAGGCCTATAGGCTATCCACCATTCACCGACGACCACAAAAAAGCTGGGAACGGCGTGCGTACGGCCCGGGGTTGTGCACTGTAATATGACAACTGACATGTGGTGCAAGCACCGTTAACGTTGCACTGTCATTTTTTTTACGCCATGCTTGCTCTTGCTGAGCTGCAATTAAACTCCACGGACTACGCAAAAATGTCCCTAAGGCATGCAGGCCTACCACAAAAACAGTATGAAAAACTTGACATTAAAATGAAAACGACATAAACCCACTCAAACCTCAAAGATTAACTAAAATTTACAATTCTGTTCTTATTACTCCACATAAAGCCCAAAATATATCACAAAAAATTTCGAAGAACCGAGCACCGCTCAATACCTCTTGCTAGCAGACGAAAACGACTTCTAAAATTCCGCGGATTTTTCTTCCTATATATTATATACCAACAATCGTGATTGGCTGGAAAATTTATTTTTGGTAGATTGGATCTTACACTGTCCATTCCTGTAAGTCCTTTTATAAAAAATCACCAGCTTTCCTTTTTTACAGGGCTATACCTCAATAGCATACAGTTTATAACGAGCAAGCAACGAGGTTGATTCACACAGTTGGGCGATTATTTAACCTCTTTGTGCTATTTCTCACGCAAGTAAATTTGCCCCGTTGTTGCTTATGTAACGGAACAAATTGGGCTATATGTACCACAGTGCGCATCATATCACGGGACTCCGTGCACGGGACTGACAAAAGTTAACATTTTTAAGTCTTTCCAACATAAACAAATGGAAATCGATGATGAAGTTCGAGCAGGTTATCGAGAGCCTACGGAAAGTAGGCGAGTACTTTCAGAGTCGACCACCGTTGGACAAGGTGGTGGTCGGGGGAGTGTTTCTGTTCGTCGTTTTGGCCGTTCTGTCACGGGCTGATGTGGTATTCATTTTCATTGCCGCCGTGTATTTGGGGGGATGGGCCGCTGCACGCGTGGCAGGTCATGCGCGGGTGTTCCGCTCCCGACACCTCTTGCCATTTTTGCCGAATCTTGTCGACCGTGTCAAGGAGAAAAGGAAGCATGCCGGTCTGTCAGTCTTGCCAAACTTTGAGGCGGACTTGGATAGGCACTCGATAAATTGCTCCATCAAAAGCAAGAACTCTGCCAAAAAATATGCCCACCTGAGAAACATGTGCCGATTGGATCAACTGTCGTTGCCTGACACAGTGGATGAAGAATTTCAGCATCTTATTAAAAGTGTGATGCATGATTTTGTTTTGTCGTGGTATAGCGTTTATGTCAGTGACCACAGTCAAGTATCTGAAGAACTTCTGAATGTCTTGCTGGACACATTTGCAAACCTGGGTTCCCGTGTAAAATTTATAAGCAAAAGGAGCCTCCTCACAAATTTCTTAGTTGAGATTCGAACTCATGTTTACAGGTTTCAGCGGGCCCGTTCCAGTTTGAGAAAGTTCCGTAGTGGACGAACAATTGACAGCAACAGTCTGGTAGCATCTTATGAGACATTTTGCTTGATGCATCCCGCAATCGAAAACACAGACACAGAAATGAACTACCTGAAAAGTGTCATGAGAGTTCTTCTGCACTCTGCAGTGACAGAAGATGTCAATCAATGTCAAGCAAGTACAGCTGTCCTCGTAGAAATTCTAACGTGCAATCTGCTGCTGCCCCTGCTGGATTTGCTCGCTGATCCTGACTTTCTGTACAGACTCATCCACCTCATTGTTTCGAGTATAGTGAGTGCACCAGAAAAGATAGGAACACTTGAGAGTGAAGGTGCAGATAGCTCAAAGCCAAAGAAACCTCGTCCTAGCGAAAGAGGTGACCTCCACCCCAAAGGTATCAGTACTGTTTCCTGTCCCTACGACCCTGAATCGGACCAGTCCTCTGCTTCCTTTCTTCCAAAATGCTCGCTCCAGATGACCAATTTATCTCAGGGTTCAGGCAATCAGCATTCATCACCAACGCCACCAAAGTCAGCAATCCTCAGTGATGTCTTTGAGCCAAGAAGTGATTCTGAGCCAACTTTCAAACCTGACACTGTCAGAAAAGGCCCATTTCAGCTTGAATCCAGGAATCGAAATGTGGTCCACACAGCCAATCAAGCAGCTGTTTCGTCTTTATCCAGAGTTCCTATCTCCAGATCTGTGGATGCTTTAGTTGTCCATTCTCAGTCTGCTGTGAGCCATGGCCAACAGTCGGGAGAAACTTCTTCAGCTTGTTCTTCACTCTTCGTACAGAGTCATCGTAGAACTGCCTCTGACTCCTCTTTGCATCCAGCACATGGAGGGTTCATTCCTGGAGATGTTATACCCAGTATTAAAGGACCTTGTCTAAGTCCTAGAGACATGGTCCCTGCGGCAGTGCCCTCTGCCAATCCAAGACCCCCAACGGAAGGTTCAGAGAATACTAGTACCTGCTACCAAGTTGCAGTTCCACTGACAGCCATCGAACCGGCAATAGCAGTGACACCACTCATGAGAACTGATAGTAATGATGTTAGACCAAGGAGCTCTTCGTCGGAGAGCTTTTCTAGCATTGACTATGACACCAGTCAAATGAATACGCCATTCAGTGTCATTGACAACCAGTTTGCTTTGGAGGGAAGTTTGAGAAGCGCAATGCCAACAACTAACGTAATAAACTCAGAAATTCTGAGCGAGTCACAAATGATGAAGCAGTCAAAATCAACCAGTGAAGTTGATGGAGGGATTGCCACGCGAAGCATGGAGAACCATGAAGATTCAAATTCCAGTCCTAGACAAATCTTCCCATCCGGTGACATTCCAAACTCAGATGATGCATATTATGCAACCGGGCCAACAAGCGATGCTGAAATACCAAACTTAAGTCCACCACATGGCACAGTGAGCGTAGTAGGCCCTCAAGTAACTCCTCCTGCCATAAATATCACAGATTCATCACCCATAAAAAAGCTCCTAAGACGTGTATCCTTCTCAAAGAAGAATCATCCTGAATCGCAGAAGTGTCAAATGACACATACAGAGAACGTTTCACTTCCCGTAAACCAGCAGAGTGCACCTATTGCGATTCCAGTCCCAGTCCAAAAGACAACACCAGTATCATCCTCAATCCAGCAAAACAGATCCCCGCCCCTACTCCCACAAATCCGCCCAGTCATCAGTGTCAGTGACAAAATGCAGACACCGTCGGCAGAAAATCCGAGAATGATGTCAGTCAGTGCACCTGAAATGTCAGACTTGGATCCTGCGATGGGGTTCACAGAAGGCTTGCTGCCGATGAAGATAATCAATCTTGAAATTCCTAAAGCAGAGGTGTGCAAAGAAGTTGGAGGGAAGGGAGAATTCTTCGTGTATTCAATACAGGTACTGCATTGTTCCAGTAACTAGATAGATGTTTCTGAACTTGATGTTTTTTTAACCCTAACACCCCTGGATCCTTCAAGATACATACTGCCATCTTTGTGGTCATGTGGTAATCTTGGGGCATTTAATTGAAAACACACATGCGTCCCATCATGCCATGAGCATGGTTGGGTGTGTTTGAATGAAATGCCCTGACCCGATACATTTATTTGTAAATCAGTCTATTGGAAGAATTTGCAGACCTGTAGATCCCGCCCACTTCTACTCTGCATGATGGCACTTGATCCTCCCCTAAAATTGTAATCATGTAGACAGGTGGAAACAATGTGCAACTGGTTTTCTGCAGCTTGGACGATTTTTCAGGATCGAGCAAAGTTCCTGGCTAAAATATGCTGGAGATAGAGGTTACAACTGTTGCATTCACCATAAGCCCATCTGTAATACAAACATTTAAATTTGTTTTTTTCTTTGTGTGTTTGTTTTGGAGCACTCTTGTCTCAACGAGTATTGTGAGGGTTTATAAAATGTTTTATGTTGGGTGTTCCACTTAACTTCTCTTTGTACTTTTAAACAGTTTGAAGTCCTGCAAACTGCGTCACCCTCAAGTTCTACTGAGAACCTTGAAAGATGTGATGCAAGTCCTATCCGTAAGACGGCAAAGAGACGGCACAGAGAGTTTGTCAACCTGCACTCTCGTCTGGAGCACAACCCTCAATTGAAACTTAGTTTGAAAGGTGGGTCAGAGTCAAGCCGGTGTCAAGCAGAGTCAATCACAAGTCTATCGCAAGTCATGAAGCTCAAGTAAAGTGACAAGCTGTTCAATAAATACTGACTTGTTATATGACTTGTTATTAACTTGTGATTAGCTTGTGATTTGACTTGTGATTTGACTTGAGATTGACCTGTGATTAGCTTGTGATGGACTTGTGATGGACTTGAGATTGACTTGTGATGGACTTGTGATGGACTTGTGATTGACTTGTGATTGACTTTGATTGATTGACTTGTGATTGACTTGTGATTTTCTTGCTTAAAACTTGGTGCTTCGCTTATAAATATTCTGCAGCAGGCTAGAGCAGGCTAGAGTCTTAAACTTCTTGTAAACATTGTATTGTCTCTGTTACCATGTGCAAGACAATTCACTGCAATTTTTTTGTAAAGTCACTGATGTACATACGCTTGTATTTGATGTAATTCAATCTTGACATGGATTTATCCTTTTTAGGAATACGCGATGTTCCTAAGCGATTGTCCATCCCGCTTGCACCAACCGCCAAGTCAGCTATTGATCAGAGGCGCGTTGGACACCAACGCTATCTACAGGTACTGTACCATACCGATAATTGGGTGATTTCATGATTTATATGGAGATGTTTGCCGATATGCCACTGTGAAAAAGGGAAGTGGTTTTCAAAAGAACAGAATTTGAGGCGTTGTTTTGTCGTAAAATCATGATTTTCCTGATATCAGTCGGAGTATACTGACTGAAACAATGGTGAACACCTCTAAACTCTCAGAACCACTTCCCTTTTCGGAGTAAGGCGTTTCATTCTGAACCACTGCACTGAATGTTAGTAAGGTCATCAAAAATGATCAATGTCCTAAAAAGGCGTATCATAGTAGTATTTTCAAAAGCTATGTTTTGCCCATTAATATGCAACATTATGCCTTTATTATATTTTGTGCCGAGATCGAAATCACTTTTTTAAAAAAATTTTTATGTGATTCTCTTGCAGCAACTGCTTGCCAGACCTTTACTACACTGCAGCAGTGAGCTGTCTGAGTTCCTAGCCTTGGAAGGAAACACCAACATAGAATATGTCCGGTATCACCCCAGAGAATATGTGCCAAGAATAGATAAGGTAAAGGTACCTGCACACATGGTTCTAACTCGAACCCTTATAGCAAGTTTAAAATCCACCTTCACAGTTTGGAGGATTTAGGTAGAACCCGGCTACTTTTCTTTTTAGGAGGCTTTTATCCCCGTGAAGGTGTAGTACAAAAAAATTCTAATTGGTTTTCTGCATATATGAAGAATTTGGATGATTTTAAAAGGTTCTTTGCTCAAATACCTATTATTGTGATTGTATGGGATCATAAATCTTGGAATTCTCATAACAATTCCCATTACAATACTCCTCATATTACAACATTTGCAGATACTTTCAATATCACTCATGTCTCAAATAGATGCTGCGGAATCGCGTATCAGGCCTGGTAGACACCATCAAGCAAGTCAAATCTGCCATCCCCAGGGCTCTAAGTGACCTGGGCCCCTTGCCCCCAATGAGTCCCCCTATGTCACCCATCAGGAAGGCCAGGGGCTCTCAGGAGGCAGGGAAGAGGTTATTATCTCCGCCAGGATCTCCCAGGCCTGGGTCACCTTCCATCGATGAGCCAGATGGCAACAGCGGGGAAAGGATTTTCACGTTTGATAGAAGACCAAAGGTAATGATACACAGACATTGCAGAAGAAAGCTTGATTTAGTGTTTGCTTAAGGAGCCAATTTTGCATTCTTGTTTAGTTACTGCCAAGGGCCAGATATTGTTACTGAATTCTACCTGGGATTGGCTAGCTGCCACGTCACGTAGAGTCTAGGAAAGCTTTTCTGGACTGATTTTTGTTTCATTTTTTTTTTTACCAGTGAGCCAGATATGCCAATCTCCTTTACTTATCTAGAGTTTCTTGGATGGTGCTCATTTATTTTTCAGTGCATTAACTACCTTGATGTGAGCAGTAAATGACTTTGAGATACTCTCTGAAGGATGAAGTAGAGGAGTGGATACAGAGTTTAATCTTATGATTTTGTTTTGGATAGACAACACTGCAACTAGCAATGTGCAGCATCATCCAAGACCACAGTCTTGAGGCTTTTGCCAACTCCCCAATACCTGCCTATCCCGCCGCTGCCACCGGTCCTATTGCCAACCACCTCCTTGGACCGCGCTCAGAGGGAGATGGCTGTGAATCTCCAGATGCCTCAGTTGCAGAGACGCAGTTAGAAGGGAAGGAGTCCAGTGCAGTGCTGGGTATGGAAGAGGTTGCACTGTTTGATTCCCTGCTGTGTCTTCTTGGAGAAGCCTTCCATGACAAGGAGCTCTGGTTCCTGGATGAGGGTTTCCAGAATGTATTGACAATACTAGCTGGAGATCTTCTTGATGGGTAGGTGGTGACCCTTCAATGTAGATTCAAGTTTGGGTTTTTCACAAAGGGTCTTTGGTATGTCATTTGATCTTGTTTATAAATCATGTTCTTATAGAGTATGATTTACCGCGTCACTTTAACATACCAATACATGTACCTCCACATGGATTGCACTGGAGGATGCTTATTTGTTCATCAGAGCATATTCTTTGGAGTGTGCATTACACTTCGGGCATCTCCTGAATGGGCAAATGTGGAAGTGCAGTGGAGGTTGCAGTTAGAAGAGCAAGGGTTCATTGCAACAGAACTACATCATGGAGTGCATTTAGCTATAACCTCAACCATCCATCTGCCAAAATCAGCAGTTTTGGGATTAATAAGTTGTTTTGCCTTGTTTTTGTTTACTGTAGATGGCTTGAAAGACAAGTTGATGTGCTTCTGTCGGAGCACTGGTGTGCCTTCTACCTGGCAGAATTACGAGAGGTACTGTGGCCTGGAGGGAAGTTACTGTCCGCTAGTGAGGGGGCAGGCACACGAACAGAGACTGAGAAGGCAGCAACAATTAAGGAAGTTCTGACTATGCTTGTAGAATCTATGCCAGGTACGTGAATACTAATTCGTTATCAAGATAGTCAAGAAGAGTGTTACATAGTTTTTGTATTTCTCTTTCAAATTCTACCTACCTTGCTTGTCACCTAGAATCCAAGCCCCTTCCAATCAAAGGTCACTGCAGAGAGGGTGCCGGTACTCCTGCATTGTAAAACCCCAACTTAAATTTATTGATGTATTTTTTTTTTAAATCAAAGTAAATGTACTTTAATCGATATATCAAATATTCTTGATATTGGATTTCCAATGTATGGATTATTAAAGATGTTTGTATCGAGGGTTTTACCTTTAAGTTTTGTTTGGGACTTGTATTTTGTTTCGATTTCAGAGTCATTTTACAAAGTTATTGACAGACCAGACTGGGAAGATGGACTGCAGCTGCTTCTCGACTCTTTAGGAGATCCACAGCTTAACAGGTAAGTTCCTGTTCCTGTTCCTTTTTTGCGGGTAGCATTTATTGACCAATTTTCCAAACAATTTATTTTGTTTCGAATACAGTACCAATGACTGTATTATTTGCTAAGTGTGGGACATGATCCATACAATTTTGCTGACTATAATTACATAACACTTCGTTAGTGATTTTGGGTGAAGTATAAATCTCTAACTTTATTTTTATTATTTCCCATCCATCTCTGTCTTTCTTCATACCTAGGCATCTGATGTTCACTGCCTTAGACTTACTGATGGACGCCCTGATATCTGAGATCAAGGATGAAGGTTTCCAGAAGGATCTCTTAACGAGGATTTGACCGGTGAGGTTTACTCTTTGAATACAAACTTATTTGCCTGAATTGGATGGAATGAAAACAATGCGCAATAATTTGCAAGCCAATTGGACTACGTGTGCAAGTACCCCCTCAACGGTTATAATGGGAGAGTTGGGGGAGACCCCTGGGAGGAACATTTGAACGCACTACTGATGTCTGGCGAAGACCCTACTGCTTTGTGCGCATTCAGAACAAATTAAGACGATGGACATCCCTGTCTGCACAAGTGTATGTCCCTAAGGCCAATAAAAAAAAGTCTCCGGTTTCTGGTATGGAGCTTGCCCAAAACGTGGTACGGCGACGCGGGTTTTTTTTTTTTTTTACCTGATTTTTTTGCTTTAAATGTCGGCTGATGACTGCAAATGGTGCCCGACTAAACTTAGTGCAAATATATGGGAGTCCAGAGAGGCCACATAAAGCTTATTCTCGACCATAACCCAATCTAAAAACACGTTAAAATTGTGCAGCAGCAGGATTCCAGTCAAACCAGTGAGTTTGGCGGTTTTGAGACATCATCTTTTATTGAAAAAAAAACTTCTTCATTTTGCCGACGCGCATGGCTACGGCGACGGGCGCGCATACCAGAAACCGGAGACTTTTTTTTTTTTGGCCTAATGTAAACATGGGGCATTTTCTTCATCAATAATTGAAGTGTTTTGAGGATGAGGTAAAGCAAAGGGTTAAGTCATTGATTTTGTGGGTTTTTTTGTGAGACGTTCAGTGGTAAGAGGACTGTCTAGTTAATTTTGCTGAAATTATTTCTGTGTACTTCATGTACTACTGATAAGTACATGTAGAAATTTATTCGAGATTTTATACATAACCAGTGTGATTATCTGTGTCACAAGAATACTTGGATGATAAAAAAATGAAGAGGCTAATGTTAAAGAGGCTCAAATTAATTATTGCACAAATTTTTATTGAAACTGCTTGTTTTTTTAAAACAGAAATTAGGATTTTCATTGGCCAAAGTTTATTGCTTGAAGATGAATGGTTTAGCTTTTACAATTCATTCATGGCGAAAAAGCTGTACATTTATTTTCACCACCTCTGCTCTTTACTAGGCCTGTTCTTGTGTTTTACAAAAAATAAGCACTTTTTTCAATGGCCTTCAGTTTTTCTTTTACTTTTCTTTTGATTTATGTCATGAATTTTAATTTTGACGGAACAATCATCATAATTTACTGGTTAAAACGACCAGCAGGTTCAACTTGTATGAAACTGTTTATGTTTTATTTTATTTTACTATTATTTGTTTTAGATCTGGGTCACATAAATCACTTTTGATTCTCTCTTGAAATTGTTTTCATGTATGAGGGATCGGGTAATGATTTTTGTTTTTATTTTTGAAAATTAAATTCCATCCGTCAACATAAATACTTTGAACAAAGATATTGTCTGGAATGGGACTTGAACCTGCGACCTTCGGATTGGCATAACAGTGTTCTACCAATCAAGATATCACACACTCTATGTTGATGGTTTCTCAAAGTTTTAATACCTTGTTCAAGGGCGCTAGTCACAAGCCGTGTAAGGTGTATTTGATGAATTATAAACTATTTTGTATATAAATTTGGGGACCATAATTCAACTCAGTACCCCTTCTGATGTTAATTTGTTTTCACGCATAGTTTATATTATCAGCTACTTCATTGTAAGCAGTTTGCGAATTGTTATACGGATTATGTGAGTGAGGTGGTTTAATTTGACTTAATTTGCATTTTATATCAAACAGTACTTACTTCATTGAAAGAAAGTTTCAGCGAAATGGGCCAAAGTTGTCACCAATTTTATTTTATCTTTCAAATGCACTGTGCAATTGCAGCAATCACTTGCCTTAGATTATTAAACATAGAGCTTTATGACAAATTATGGATCCTAAATTTGCTGCGTTTAAAAAAAGCAATGCAATAATGATCTTAATCAAACTACATTCCTGCTAATTGTCAATCGTTTGTTTTGTTTTGTTTTTGTAGCTTTATTTCAATTTTGCCATATAGGCCTATAATATAAATTCGTGTGTATTATAATCATACAGTACCGCCCAAACTTATCTAGCACAATGAATGATGTAAATAATTTGAGAAACGAATGTTCAAAGTGAACTGTTTGTGGTATGAATATGACTTCTAAAGCTGAACTGACCAAGAAATGAAATGAAAAGAAATATTTTTAGTCCCGTTGGACTTGTATACTCTTTGTACGGCGAGTACAAATGTTTCTCTTTGCTGATAGACTTTGTACATGGATTATTTTGAAGCGTTTCAAAAGTCCCTTAGACGTTATACAGTGAGTAGGATTCAGGGATGTAAAATCTCAGCATTAAAGTTTTTCAGCTTTTTTAATTTTGGATTTCAGCTTTTTTCCATCACTTGCTGTTTTTTCCCTCACTTGTTGTTTTTTTCTCCTCACTTGTTGTGTACAAAAGTATAAGAGATTTCCAAAGTTCAGCTTTTTTCAGCCTTGTTCAGGTGTTTTCAGCTCTTTTTATCAGTGGTCGCTCACACCCCTGAGGGTGTTTAACTTGAATCAAAGTTAAACACTCAAAGTGGCTGTAAAATTGGACAACTTCTACCTGGCATTTGAGTATTTTGTGGAGCAGTTTCATTATCAATTTCAGCGGAAAATCATCGCTGCTGTTACTTTCGGATTGACAATAAATATGATGCATTGGCAACGGAAAGAATGACATTCATGAACGGTCTTTTCAAACCGAAAGTACCTGAACAAACGTGGCAACAACTTCTGTATATTTCTTGGATCGTTTAAAGTAAAGTGCGTCATTATTTTTCAACGAAGAAAATGTTCAAGGAGCCGATTTGATAATGCGATCATTGACTCGATTTGTTAGGAGACACTGGCAAACAAAATGTATCAATCAGTGTATTGAAACTCGAGGGCGGTTCATACGGAAGCGAAAGCGAGGCGAAATTCATGACTTCAACAACTGAAGTGATGCTCGCCGTTCGATTTGTACTGAAATTCGCATGAATAATGCACCGGCCTTTAGTCTTTCTGTTAACACAACTCAACAATATTGATCTGACACCAAGTTGTACCTTAGGGTCATGCTGTTTGTTTAAACCAGACACTTAAGCACGTGACTGGTCTGTGACTGATTGCTATCAAATCTAATATCTACGTTTGGGCCTAAGTGCGTCAGTTGCGTTAAAGTTTGAAGTGAAGAGGGTTGGGGGTCGGTTTGAAGTCTATATAACCAGGTACCGACCGTGGCTGTGCTGTTGGCGTACTGAGGCGAACTTGTCTCCCGTGTTGCAAGTTCCTCAAACTCTGCGCAGGCTCTCTTCTCTCGGAGTTCAAAACTATACGTCTAAGAGCAGCGGAAAAGGTAAACATAATTTTGTCGGACAAGACGTTTATTTCGCTAACAACGGTTGTTAGCGAAATAAACGTCTTGTCCGACAAAATTATGTTTACCTTTTCCGCTGTCTGTTAAGAGTGTGTCCTCCAAAGAATGTTGACAAATTTTGGTATAGACTAATTAAATTGATGCAGGGTTTGAAGTTTAATGGCAAAAGGAGCAGACAAGAAACAGGGATAAAATAAACAACGGAAAATAGAAGATTTGCGGCTGGTATTTTATTTATTTTTGTAAAGTTTTCTGTTCCAAACACGTCATATACTCGGTTATAACATATTCCAGAGTTAGGCAGGCTGTGTTAGGATTCATTAGAATACGACACTATGGTAAGGTAACGCTGAGATTAAGTTCCAATATCTTCCTCTTACCAAGAATTTGAAAAGCAGTCAAATTTTCTTTACGATAGCAAAGTTTCAAACAATGAGTGGTGCGTTCCAAATCATAATTAGTAAAAAAAACGATTTATACATTACATATTTTTGTTACTGCTGAAAATTTGAATAATCATTTATCATTGACCAACTGGGGGTAGAAGTCTGACGACTACCATAGTTTACTGAGCCGGCGTGCCCGCGTGCACATTGGATTCCAAACTACACTCATCGGTCCCGCTGAGGATCTTGACCAATCCTGTTGAACCAAAACAAATCATTTATAAAAAAAAAATACAAACCACAATTACAAAACAACCATAATTATCGTGTTATTTACGATTTCTGTTAAAATGCTCCAAAGCTTTCGATACAGCACGTGCACACGAATTCAATCATAGACATTGTCCAATTACGACGTCAATGAAGACAGAGAAATACATCTAAGATGGCGGTACATGGTGTCTTTGTAGTGAATCGTCCATGGTGATTTAGATTTCCGCAAATTGGTGCCATTGGGTTGAGAAGAAAGTACGCGAGAGATGCATATTCTACCTCACCTTTATCGCCCCACTCAGAGTTCCAGGAGTTAACGCACAGCCAATATTTCTGATTGTTCTCCACGCCCCAACCGATGATCTTGACTGCAAGCAGACCAACTTGAGTCTCGGTCTTGTGCTGATACACACCTTTAGGGTAAAGACGAATTAAAAACAATGCACAAGACGTTATAACGGTATTAATGATGTCAATAACATCAAAAATTTGCAATTTCAGTGTTTTCACTTTAATATAGTTTAGTTTATTAGTTCAGACAATTAACGTAAAATGTGCATGCAGGTTGACAGTTCTGTAAGCCATCATTCACGTATCTTTTACTGTACATTTTACTGATGTAGAGAGGTCACACGTTTCAAGTTTTTATACAAAGAAAGTAACATCACATTTTGTCATTCGATGCTGCCTTGTCAACAATGTCCAGCATTGCTTCAGTTGTGAAGAAACAACAAAAATCCCTTTCTTCGTCTCATGACCAATGCGCCCCTCAGATGTAAAAATTGAAACTTATTTCAATAACCATGTCATAACACAGTATTATTTACGGGAGTCTGTTTTGGAGTCTTACAGCGCCCCATTGCTCAGAAGAGCTGCTCGATTATTCAAGGTTTACCTGATCGGTAGGTCAGGAAATCTTCGTAGAGGTTCATGTCCGCAGACACGGGGCCGTTAGTCATAATATCCTGCTGAATAGCAGCCACGGCAGGTCCAACTTCGTACCTGGTTAAACCTGAAGATTGCAAAACCATAAACACTTATTAAACGTTACATAGTGTTCTTCAATGGTTTGTGAGATATAAAAACATGCAGTTGAAAAGTATGTCTATACAGAAATGATGTCAATATTCACTTGACTTTTACTTCTTTGACAAAGTAGTCCGTGAGCTATATAGCATTTGAAGGGATGCTACTGATGACTGTTAATAATGTATACGACACCTCCTTAAACGACACTTTACAAAAACATTTGGCTTCTGCGTATAGGTCGATACTTAGTGTGCGTCATCACGAAAATGCTTGGTCCTCTTCACCTTCTGAACATTATGATTTCTGCTCAGACTATATACCTTTCTTCTTGTCCTCCGTGTACGTCTTTGGGTAGCCATTTATACAGGTTTGATTACAGAAGGTTGAATCGGGTGGCGTCTGGCATGCGCCGTAGCTACCCGTTTCGTAGTGATCGCAGGGCTTGTAGGCGTACGGTCTGCATCCGGTGGATGTATGGTACCCGCCTCCACTCACCAGTCCTTTTATCACCCAGGTTACCCAGGCATAAAAACTGTAGCCGCCAGCACAGCTAACGATACCAATATGAAACAGTAGTACATTGTTAAAAAGCGATGTCACATGTATAAGCACAGTTGCATAATTAACATACAAAAACCCGCCTCTAAACTTCTGGGCCAAGTTTTAATCAGTGTTTCCACAAATTCCATATTCCACAAGTTCCTCGTTTAAACATAGCCAAATAACATTAAGAATCCTCCTCTAAAGTAGATTGAACTATTGATCATGAAAATCCTTGCCAAACGCCAGTCCTTAGACGAGAACCAACTCGAAAGTTATGTAGCTGGCTTCGAAGCAGAGTACGGATAATCAATGATCCTGTCAACAAGAATCAAGCGACGGTTGTTTTCCGTCGTAATCCGTCTATTGAAACATGCATTTGATAAACAGAAAACGCTTGAATTTTATTTGTACCATATTCAAAAATTGTAATATTTACTGTACGACTGTTTGATCGTGGGTAATATGAAAAGGTAGCGCAGGGTAAACGATATTAGTAGTTGAGTGTAAAATAATCATCCACAAGTCATTGGACCTCCCCCCCCCCCAAAAAAAATCAACATCCCGAACAGCAAGATTTGCTGAGATGAAACAGTATTCTCACCGTCTGCAAAGACGTCTCTATACAAGTTGCATGTCACAGCGTCCTCGACAGAGTAATTAAACTGGGCGGATGGGTGTACAATGCACTGTCTGTCTGTTATTGCTCCAACAGCGGAAAAAGCCTATAAAAGGAACATATAGATCTGATATGGTTCTGTCTTTTTGTAATTAGGCCTTAATAATATAAAGGAATGCATAACACGTTTTACTCATAAAGCTTTCCAGTTCAAACGATACAAACGCATTGCAGCTTTTCTTTAACAGTTGCATTTGTATAGTGTATCGACGAGTGGCTATGTATTGGACATAATTTAATAATAAAGGAGGATTGATAAGCCCCTACCCAGGATGCCTTACAGCGGCCTTGGTCATGGACGCGACCGATAGACGGGCAGTTTGGCCATTTAGTACGAGCGTCGAATTCTGTGGGTATGGCACTAGCTCTATCGTATTCGACTACGGGGAGCTTGGGGGCTTTCTCCAGTGACAACCCAGCTGTGCTGAACCGATCCAGAACCGACGCAGCAGTCTCACCAGCAAAGTTGGGTCCAGCCTGTGCGATGAAGAACAAAACTTGTGACTGAAAAACCGAATAAAATGGTACACAACGGAAACCCTTTGTGTAAGTCTCAATGAGTTGGCCTATGCAATACAGATTGTAAGGTAGTTCTTGAGTTTAACTTGCGGGAACTGGTTTCAGACACATATAGCGACTTATTTTAGGCATGGTAATTAAGGGCGATAGATGATTAATAATAATGGCATAATGATATAAGGTGTTACCTTCCATGTTGTATCCATCGAGTTGATTTTCTCCACGATGTCCGAGGAATACTCGACAAAGTCCTGCTCGAGCGACTTCACGGGAGAAGGCGACACCGCGGCTAGCAAGCCGAGAAAGACTGCAAGCAGTAGTTTCATGCTGAAATCTGGGAGGAACAATGAAGCCCACCCAACAAGATCAGAATAATTTGATACCGTTTACTGATGAGGTACTCATCTCATACAATGTAACTCAACCATCAAACTGGAGGCTTTGATGAAGTTGTTTCTCTAACTTCAGAAAATGAAAGCTGATGAAACCTAACTATAAACCGTACTTATTATGGATATACTAATATAATCACTGTGGGTATCAGTGTTCGGAAACTGTTTACTGGGATTACAGTGTGCGGTTAAACTTGATAATTTTGAATAATAGGGCCTTTTTAAAAAGCGGGATGAATGTCTCATTCGATAAAATAAGTTCACCTTTTCCGTTGCCACTCACAATTAATTGTCAACTCGGAGTAATAAAGAGAGCCTGCGCAGAGTTTGAGGGACTTGTCGAAATGGGAGCAGTATGGTTCTATCCGCCTCAGTACGCAAACAGCACAGCCAAGGTCGGTACCTGGTTATATAGACTTCAAACCGACCCTCAACCCTCTTAACCTCAAACATTAACCCAACTAAAGCAATAATTGTTGAAACTAGCACATGACACTGGGTGTGCGTGGAGAGGCAGGGTGAAATATTTAAAATATGGCCTCGTTGAGCTCACGTGATGAGGATAGAGGGTGAGGAATATATAGGGCAGATAGGGTTGAGGTTAGGGTCAAGTTTTAGATATGGGTACTTCTGACAAAAGTCAAGTTAAAAGAGCAGTCCCGCCATGGGTAATGAGCCCAGATTCCAAACTGTGTACGACATTTCTTTGGAAACAAATTTAGAAGCGTTACAGCTTTTAGTTTCTCTTCTATGAGGTTTCAGTTTAAAACAATATTTAAAATGATACCGAAACAGCATTGGCAGACTGTTTACGTCAGAAACAAATGGAGTGGTTTTCGTCGAAAATAATATCAGCTTGCAAACTGCTTTTATTTTCGCTATTGCGATACGTCTCATTTTGACTGGCGTCGATGTTTTTTCTATGCTCATTTGCGACCGAAACTGTAGGCGTTTGAAGACGGGTTTCAAGCTGTCGGCCTTGGCTGCATAAAAAAGTTATTTGTTATGGGTCGGCTGAAAACGAGAACTTTTTCCCAACGAAAAAAAGACAACCTGGTATATTGTATGTTGTTCTATCCATTCCAAATACAACATATTTATTGTCAATCCGAAATTCACAGCAGTGGTGATTTTCCGCTGAATTTGCTAATGAAACCGCTTTGTCGTTCCACACCGACCCAGTGCCAGGTACAAGTTGTATCAGGCAACTAGGTGTTAATATCATCAGTTTCACCTATCTGAACTCAACAGCTTTCTAGGTCGAATCTCGGTGCTTTCGGTTTAAAACCAGTGACGTGAGTGGTCGTGACTGATATTTGAAAGCGAAAATAAAACTCTTCCATCAATTTTCGGAATTCCTTGCTGGATGGGGTTAAAGTTTGATTGTAAAAGGGTATGTGTTGGTCGGGTATTTTTTCATCTATTTCTCGAGGATTTTGAAGAATTTGGGCGAGATCGAAGAAGAAGAAAGCCAAGTAGAATACAAAAAAAATGTGCAGGCTTATCCAATTTCAAACTTTTGGTATAAAACGGCTCATATTCCCTGCACAACTTTTTTTGGCGATTTTGAATTTCTTGAAATTTCAGGGAAAATACATGTCTATTTAAAAAGTGGAAGCATTGAACTGTGTAATAATCTTCGTTTGAAATGTACACTTTCGTAGGTGAAACAGCTGTTATTTTTCACGAATGTACGACTAAAAAGTGTACTCGATTTTTCCTAATACTTAATAAACTGAAACAAGTCCGAAGAAATCGGGAAAAGTGTACTCCCGTCAAATCTCATTGCCTGAATTTGTCACAAGACACTGACAAACAAGAATTATAAGTATTGAACAGTAAGGGACATTTGGTTATCGTTTTTTTTTTACACTTTGTATGAATATATATTCGGAGCCTGTTCTTTTGGACCCTTTGTATGTTTAAGCCAGACACTTTAGCACGTGGCTGGTCTGTTTGAAGAAAAAAAAGGCAAAGCGAAACATTAAACTACGTCAATTGGTTGAGTGTAATTGACTCAATTGGGTCAAAGTTTGAAGTTAAGAGGGTTGAGAGTTTGTTTGGAGTCTATATAACAAGGTACCGACCGTGGATGTGCAATTGGCGTACTGAGGCGGATAGAACCACACTGCTCCCATTTCGGCAAGTTCCTCAAACTCTGCGCAGACTCTCTTCATTACTCCGAATTGAAAACTGATTTTAAAAGGGGGAAACGGAAAAGGTGAGCTTAGTCCGAGTCCAATAAGACATTTATTCCGCTTAAAAGCAAATTGCCATTATACTAGCGATGTGGAAGTGCATACTGTAATCCCAGTAAACAATTAAAGAACGCTGATATTCACAATGATCTTCTTAGGTTTATACATGTATTTATATGAGGCTTTGCCGACTGTTAAGTTACCCGCTTCGTTGTTGATCAACTCGTGCACAATTAACTCGTGAACACACAATTACACACACGTTTTTTTTTTAAATTTTTTTATGGTATTGAGAATTTTCAATTTTTCCTCTCCGTCTGTCTTTTGTTCATACTCTAACTTTTTTTTTGCAACAGCTCCCTTTGGTTTTGTACAGGTTTTTTTTTAAATCGAGAACGTCTTCGTTTTGACTCCTGTCCTCAATTACATAAGGATGTGTCACTTACACCATGCATAAATCCACACCCCACAACTTTTGAACTTCATATAGCGGTGATTTCATATTGTGGAGTTAGAGACACAACTTTATCTAAGCATTCAGTTTGATGGTTGAGTTACATGCATGGTATGAGATGAGTACCTCATCAGTAACTGGCACCAAATTATTCTGATCTTGTTGACTGGGCTTTATTATTTCTTCCAGATTTCAGCATGAAGCTCCTGCTTGCAGTCTTTCTCGGCTTGCTAGCCGTGGTGTCGTCTTCTCCCGTGAAGTCGCTCGAGCAGGACTTTGTCGTGTATTCCTCGGACCTCGTCAAGAAAATCAACTCCATGAATACAACTTGGAAGGTAAAACCAAACCATTAGGCCGGACAGCTGACATTTGTAACTAGTCTACCTTTTGGAGCTTTAACCGCCACCTTGCTACCTATGTAACTATTGCTACAACTTGTTCAAATATTGCTACAACCTCGGTAACTATTACAAAAACCTAGGTAACTATTAATGCAATCTGTATAACTATAACGCCAACCTGTGTAACTATTACTA
The DNA here is from genome assembly GCA_029964075.1 of Patiria pectinifera. Lineage (NCBI taxonomy): Eukaryota > Metazoa > Echinodermata > Asteroidea > Valvatida > Asterinidae > Patiria > Patiria pectinifera. Next base: position 12,213,943 of record CM057132.1, on the reverse strand, counting down.
CACCATGGGTTACTACTATACAACCTGGGTTACTTTCACTGCAACCTGTAAATGTATAACTGCAACCTTCGTAACTATAACTGCAATCTGTGTAACTATTACTGCAACCTGCAAAACTATTAGTGCAACATGTAGGCCTATACGAGATTTATATCAGGTAATATTGCACGAGGGCCCATGCCCTGCCCCTAAAATATATTCCGCTAGACAGAAACTTGCGAAATGCCTTTCCGCTGTGTACAATGTTCTCCTGTTTTCTTTTGGTCAAAATTTAATAATGTACATCTTTTGCTGTATTGATAGGCTGGCCCCAACTTTGCCGGTGAGGCTGCTGCGTCGGTACTGAAGCGGTTCAGCACACCAGGGTTATCACTGGAGAAAGCCCCCAAAGCACCCGTAGTCACGCACGACAGAGCTGGTGCACTACCTACAGAATTCGACGCTCGCACTCAATGGCCACACTGCCCGTCCATCGGTCGCGTTCCTGGCCAGGGTCGCTGCAATGCAGCCTGGGTAGGAGCTACTAAATCAATTTTCATTGTTTAAATACAGAGCATTGCTTAATTAAATTAAGAGCATTGCTATTTCCAGCGCTTGGAGTACCTAATTGTTGGTAGATACGTGCGTATAAGTTTCCGGTATTATATTATTATGAGGGCGGCTAGTCGATATGACGTGGGAGCCTAGGAGGGGACTGGTCACTTGAAATCATGTTATTATCCATGTCACTTTGTTTCTCATATAGGCTCTGTCCGCTGTGGGAGCAATGACAGATCGACATTGCATCGTATATCCAGGCTTACATTGGAATTTCTCCGCCGATGACGTCCTGAACTGCAACCCCAACCAAGCTGTGGAGAACAACGGGTAAGATTTAACATTTGTCATCCCAGAAAATCTGCAGGCATGTTTGCTTAATGTGCAAATGACAAAGGTGTCACTGCTAACTCGCAACTTTCAATATGGCTTATTAAGGCCCGTGACGCTTGATTAATTGGCCTCCTGATGAGTCATTCAAATCTCGGCCAGCATATCGGATGTCGGTGCTGTGAAGGACATTCTGCAATGTGCTCAGTCGCTCGATTGCAACGCATCCAAACTAACATCTACCACTGTTTCCTAATCATTGTTAGTTGTGTAGGTGGCTACAGTCTACTCTCTTGGCTGTACTGGGTCGACCAAGGACTGGTGAGTGGAGGCGGGTACCAGACTCCCAACGGATGCAGACCGTACACCTTCAAGCCCTGCGACCACTACGAAACGGGTACCTACGGCCCGTGCCAGGCTCGACCCGATTCAACATTCTGTAACAGAACGTGTGTGGCCGGCTACCCAGTGCCATACGAAGGGGACAAGAGAAAAGGTATATTCGCTGGCACCCGCTTGCGTCGCCATAGCAATGCGCGTCGGCAAAATGAAAAAGTTTTTTTTTCAATGAAAGATGATGTCTCAAAACCGCCAAACTCACTGGTTTGACTGGAATCCTGCTGCTGCACAATTTTAACGTGTTTTTAGATGGGGTCATGATCGAGAATAAGCTTTATGTGGTCTCTCTGGTCTCCCACAATATTTGCAGTCATAAGCCGACATTTGAAGCAAAAAAAAAGGTTAAAAAAAACAAAAAGCCGCGTCGCTGCACCACGTTTTGGGCAAGCTCCATACCAGAAACCGGAGACCATTTTTTTGGCCTAATATAATGCCGAAACAGCCATGTGTTCGTCCACAAACATAACTCTTGTCTGTTGGCCTCTATCTGAATCCTGCAGGTGCAACCGCTTATTCACCATATCAAGAGACGGATATTCAGAGTGACATCATGGAGTACGGCCCTGTGAGTGCCGATATGACCCTCTACCAAGATCTCCTGACCTACCGATCAGGTACGTACGCCTTTGCGCCACCAAGAGTTTGCCACGGAGAGTTCATTGTTTTGTCCAGTGCATTGTGGGAGATAGTTCATAAATTCGCAGCGCGGGACATTTGAAATTGTTAGTTTCTCCGTTCAAGTAGTTTCGTAATCGTATGATTCAAGTATAAAAAATTATTTTCTTTTTATCAATATGATATTTTATTTTTGCAAGGCGGCAGAATGATGTGTCCCAATCTATAACAGATTAGTGATGTGGCGGCGATGCAGCTTTTGTACACGATAAGCGGCCACAACTTGGTGGAAATGCGCAGTACACCGATCCCAACATTAATACATTTTGTACCGTAATTCACCAAAAATAGCTTTGCACAGTTTTGGGACTCTAGGGACTTTTTGGGACTAAGCATTCGACTCCGGTAGATCAGTCGAGTCTTTTGACAAGGGATTCGATTCCAGTGAGTTACCCGTTGGGAAAACAATTGTGATTCTAGTCAGACTCGAGTCGACGACTCTGACATTAATACAAGGAGTGAGTTGATGTTGTTGTTTAAGTTTTTGTTATTATTAATACCGTTATAATATTTTCTGTACTTTTTTACTCGGCACCTAAAGGCGTGTATCAGCATACGACTGATCAATCGATTGGCCTTCTTGCGGTCAAGATCATCGGTTGGGGTGTGGAGAACAATCAGAAATATTGGCTGAGCGTTAACTCCTGGAACTCTGAGTGGGGCGACAAAGGTAACGTTCATTGCGTTCATTGTCATAATACGCAGTTACTGGTGAAGTCATACTTTGTATGACGTCACCTGCGAATTCGAGCCTACCCCCTTCCCCCCTCCCACTGCTTCATAATGAGATTGCCTGGCCTACTATGTACCTCATGTCCTTATGCAAACATCAGCAGGGAACCAGAATAAAAAAAAAACCGAATCAACTTGATTTGTTTTTGATATTTGTCAAAATTGTACCTTTTTTGTTTTCTATTTAGTGTACCTTTGATGGCGTCTAATAATTTGTGCGAAATTGCTCAGCGCTTCCAAATGATCCAATAAAATGCTTTATTAGAACATTCCTTGATTTGTTTAACTGAATAAATATGTACGTGTAACTTGTTTCCATTTTATTCCACGTTAATTATTTGTTTATGTGATTTTTTTTCAACAGGAATGTTCAAGATTCTTCGCGGGACAGATGAGTGTAATTTGGAATCTAATGTGCATGCCGGCCAGATATATGCTTAACAGCTTCCGTTTATTTTTAGTGGCAAACATAAATACAATATTAAAGGATGTATCAAAAGACAATACTCTAACGAAATATTTCTATCTTGAAAATAATGAACTTCAACGCTGTCACTGTGCTGCATCCTAAATAAAACTATGGTTACCTAGACTTGCCTCATAAGTGAATAATAATGAATACTTTACCAATTATTGTGTTATTGCTCCTTTAATTCTCGACTGAGTTGTTATTATAACGCGTCATTTATTAACAATTGGTGGCTATATAAAGAATATAGCCCAATTCGCGTTGCCTTGTGACGACAGAGTTTTAAAAATGCCATGGATCAATAAATTGATACATTAGCAATTACGTACACTAGCATGTATTAGCAAAACCTATTCATTTGACTGGACTTATGACAGCACTGCTATTAATCGCTTTGATTTGACAATAAAGTTTGTTAATCGACCACTGTTTATTGCTCCGTTATGAAATCTAATGATTTCCAATAATACTATTTCATTTTACTAAGAACCATATGTCTTTGTGATAAACTTTTTTGTATTCCTTGTAACATTATAGTTTAGGAAATTTCATTGATAAATATATTCTAACGTTTGATCAAAGTTATGTGAAAGGTTAGTCGACAGTGGTTTGAGGTGTATTTTTTTGGGGGGGGCGGCTGTGATGGGGCGGGGCTGTGGTGGGCTGGGGCCGTGACGGGGTGGGACTGTGACGGCGTGGGGGCTGTGTTGGGGGGGGGAGGCTGTTGTTGGATGGGGCTCTAGTTTTGTCATCTCATTAGGCCCGAAACAATGATGTCACGTTTTGTTTACAAGTGCGTTTCTTATGGGTGCTAAGTGGGGACGCCACCCCCCCCCCCCCAAAAAAGACACTAGCCCATCTCTCGATTGTTGTTTGGTTCCCTGGGAAAGCCTTGGGAGAAAATAACGTTAAACCGCTGATCCGAAATGGCCAGACATGAGTTCGAGTAGGCATGCTGGTCTAATTGTTGTGCCGTTAGAGGGCGCACTATGCACGATCCACTATCGATCACTAGCGTCTTGAGCCAAGACTATCACAGGCTCGGCACTTGGTAGGTATGGAAAGGTGCAATATTTGAAATATGGACTCGTTGACCTCTTGTGATCAGAAACACCACTTAGATAACAATAATACGATGAGGATAATGAGCGCAGGTAGGATTGAGGTTAGGGTTACGTTTAGACAGAGGTACTTGTGATAAATGTCAAGTGAACAAGCGCAGATTGACCCGGCATGCATGCTTGGTGAATGGTCCAGATTCCAAATTAGTGCGCATTACAGTGTAGGACGTTTGTTATATTAAATCAGATGAAGACCTAATCGGTATTAATTATTCTGATCTTGTTGAGTAGGCTTCTTTATTCCTCCCAGATTTCAGCATGAAGCTCCTGCTTGCAGTCTTTCTCGGCTTGCTAGCCGCGGTGTCGTCTTCTCCCGTTAAGTCGCTCGAGCAGGACTTTGTCGAGTATTCCTCAGAACTCGTGAAGAAAATCAATTCCATGAATACAACTTGGAAGGTAAAACCCTACTTTTAACAAATAAATAGCACGTGTTTAACTATTCCACCTCTGTAACTGTTACAGCCACCTTTTTACCTGTATAACTTACTACAATGTTCCATGCAAAACCGGTTTAAATCTTACTACAACCTGTGTAACTATTACTACAACCTCTGCAACTATTATTACAACCTTTGCAACTATTGTTTAAACATGGATAAGTACTACGGCAACCTGTGTGTAACTATTACTGCAACCTGTGCAACCAATGTAACCAATGTAACTTTTACTACTACCTGTAACCACTGCAACAAGTGTTAAAAGTATTGCTATCTCTGTTGATGTGTGTGTAGCAATAATGCAACCTTAATATTTAATATTAATGTATAACTATACTATAGCCTACTGCAATCATAATTATTATCACAATCGTATTGAGGTACCATTTGAAACTTGTTATTTATGTCACCCCTTAGGCTGGACCCAACTTTGCCAGTGAGACTGCTGCGTCGGTTCTAGATCGGTTCAGCACACCAGGGTTGTCACGGGAGAAAGCCCCCAAAGCCCCCGTAATAACGCACGACAGAGCTGGTGCACCGCCTACAGAGTTCGACGCTCGTACTAAATGGCCAAACTGTCCGTCCATCGGTCGCATCTATGACCAAGGCCGCTGTAATGCAGCATGGGTAGGGCCGATACCAAATCAGTTTTGTAGGAATAATAATTCGCATTGCTCAAAGGGAGGAAAGTGCCATAACCAAGGCTTTAGTGGAAAATGTTAATGCATGGAAAGCAAATGATCCTGTGTGCCGTTATTGTATAGCACCTTGGTACTGCCGAAACTGCCCGAGAACTGTCTTATTGGTTTATCATAGAGTAAAACATACAAGGGGCTTATTTTTAAGTATTCATATTTCAAGAGATAAAATGTGCAGTACAAAACTAAAGAGAACACTCTACTGAAGGTTGGCATCACGTGATCATGTAACCCAACATCCATTTGAATATGACATCGTTATAGATTTATGAAAACTTTATGATTATACCAACTTTAGGTCTACGTGTAGAACTGCAGTTTGCTTGCTTAAAACACGCAAACATTTTAAAACGGGTAAAGTAACATATAAAAGATGCTTATGTTAGGATTGTTAGTCGATATGACGTCAGAGGTGACACGCTCTCTGGAAAATCATGTGATTACCAATGCCACTGTGTTTCTTATACTATAGGCTCTGGCCGCTGTCGGAGCAATGAACGATCGACACTGTATTACGTATCTAGGCTTACATTGGAATTTCTCTGCTGAGGACGCCCTGACCTGCAACCCCAACCAAGCTCTGGACAACAATGGGTAAAAAGAGAAACCAAATTGTTCATACCAGAAAACCAGAAGGTGTTAGCCATGGCAGACGAAATAGGAGGGCGCTGTTTGATTTGAATAACGGTTCTGGTATTTACCAATACCAATAGCGCCCTCCCGTTTCACCATATCTCAAATAGCTATAATGTCGTAATATGACTTCACTTCTACCAATTGGGAATGCACTCGCAAGTCCCAAAGGTTTTCAATGCATCTCATTCAATTTTGTCCATCGTTTCTTTTTTTTTTATCCCGCATTTTATTTGATGCTTTTGGGCTAATCTAAATGACTTGTGAGTGAATTTTGCCGATTGTCATTTTGACAAACGATCCTTCCAATCCCTTGTAAATCGAAGGCAATGTTAGTTCGAATTTCATAAAAAAAATTCAAAATCCTATTTCCAATATTGGATGCTTTATCTTTTACCCACAAGTTGGGGGCAAACTCAGTATGCTAATTCTGCAATGTGCTGAAACTTGCATTGCAACGCTTTCCACTATTTAACATCGACCACTGTTTTATGTTATTGATGTTAGCTGTGCTGCTGGCTACACTTTATTCGCTTGGATGTACTGGGTCCAACAAGGACTGGTGAGTGGAGGCGGGTACCAGACTCCCAACGGATGCAGACCGTACGCCTACAAGCCCTGCGACCATTACGAAAAGGGTACCTACGGTCCGTGCCAGGCTAAACCCGATTCAACAGTCTGTAACAAAACGTGTGTGGCCGGCTACCCAGTACCATACGAAGCTGACAAGAGAAAAGGTATAGTCACTGATCCCACCTCTAGGGGGCGCTAATCCCCCTATTTTTGATAATATGCATCAAGCCCATATAGCTGATCAAGCCTAAAAGTAAAAGTTCACGTGGAAAGTTTTCTAGATTCTCGCACGGCCCAATAAACCATCTACATGTTGCGGCCTTCTTTGTTGTTTTCCCATTACTAATCAACGTAACCAAAAGGAGGCTGGAAGGAAAATAGTCTGGTTCCTTTTTGCACAAATAACATTATTCAGTACTGTTAGCGGATACAGGGAACATGACTGAAATGATGGTAACATGATAAATGTCTGTTTTCTTAAGGTTACATTCTGTCCTGCATTTTCAACAATGATTTCTAATAGTAACAACTCCCCATAATTTTATTTGGTATTCCACATGAGCAACACTTTCAAGTCCAGCTTCGACTCCGTGGGCGCATGCGCGTTCTTTCACTAAGATCGCGCAAGGCATGATGGGCGGAACCCACACGACGCAGCAATATCGTACCCAAGGAAACGAGGTTGTTTCAAGTCTGTTGTTTTGTTTTTGAATCCTTCAGGTTCATTATATTATAATGTTGGATACAGTGAGGCAGATATTCAGAATGAGATCATGACCTATGGGCCCGCGTCTGTGGACATGGACCTCTACGAAGATTTGCTCACCTACCGATCAGGTACGTAGCCCATGCATGTATGCAATATTTCTGGATTTGATAGCGCCGTTTGCTGGTCCAACAAGCATCAGTCTAGTTACATCTCTGTACCTCATTGACTGACTCACTGTCATTTGTGAACTGGTCAGTTATATCGTATAGGATTACTCTATGAATTGACTAAATCCAGCCTGAGTGTGTATACCTGTGCATGAAGAGATAATTATAGATCCGGACAGGACACACAGCGTGCGCGTACAGGTACGCGTACAGGTTCAGTTCAAACCACGCCCACTTGCCATTTAGTAGCGTTGGAATCTGTCCTGATACACGCGCGCATCACTGATAACCAGCGCCCATTGGATAAACGCTCGAGGTGCGTTAGCTTCTGGTTCCAGCTTTGCTCATAGATATAGAATGTATCTGGCTATGCTACACCGTGTGAAGTACGCATTGTTAAGTTCAGATGACGTCACACTAACGAACCGCATGAGGTCAGTGATTGGAGCCATTGGAACCGGATGCTAATGCAACTTGAGTGGTTATCCAGTGGGCGCTATCCGGTTCGTTAGTGTGCCGTCATCTCAATTCAATCATACTTCACACGGTGTAGCACAAAACGCACAAAGCCTAGGTCATTACGTGAGCGTCAGGCGTCTTCGGCGATGCGTTCAAAATGAGTAGTCTCCCCCAACTCTCCGTTAATTTGAAGGGGTAAAAAACGGTTGACGCGCATGATGTCTCTAAAATCGACGCGCCCTCAACCGGCTTGACCACCTTTCTAGGGACCGGCATCATGATGGAAATTAACTCACTAGGTATTTGCTTTCGCTATAACACTCCTTTTTTATCGTTCTCATCTCAAAAAGGTGTGTACCACCACAAGTCAAAAAATCGTCTAGGCAATCTTGCGGTCAAGGTCATCGGTTGGGGCGTAGAAAACAATCAGAAATATTGGCTGTGTGTCAACTCCTGGAACTCTGAGTGGGGCGATAAAGGTAACGTAGAATATTTAGTTCATATTAAGGGAATAAAAATTGCACTTCGGAGGTGTTAACTAGTTTAAGACTGGTTGGAGTCTGGATGCTGATAATAACCCGAGCGGAAAAGGGAAACTGGGGGCACTGGGAATTCGTTGAGGGACGTGCCCCCCCCCCCTCCCGGCCCCAACACATACACGCACACACAAGCATGTTTGATTATGGTGTAAATCGAGGATTTTCTATTATTCCTCTTCCCTTTTCCTTTGTATTCTAACTTTTTTGCAACAGCTCTCATTGGTTTTGTACACATTTCTAATCGAGGTCGTCCTCGATTAGGTTCCTGTCCTCGATTCACTGATGATGTTATGTTCAAACTAATTGTTCATGATTTTGAGGTATACAAATAACTCAATACCTGAATGAAATAGTTTCACAAACGTTGTTTAAGGCTCGAGAATTGTCTGGCCTACGCCTAAGTGATCTTCTGGTCAGGGAGCCGGAATCTGTCAACTGTTTGTGTAACTTGTTCTCCTTTTTATTTCACATTTAATCATTTTTTCAACAGGAACGTTCAAGATCCTGCGCGGTACGTTTGAGTGCAATTTCGAAGTGAATGTACGTGCAGGCCGGATGTATAATTAACAGCTTTGGAGGTGTTTCAGAATTCGATCGGCCAGTGATCACCACTAACAGTTTTTCGTTTAGATTTGTCTTTAGTAAACAGTAACAGAAGATGAGACAAATAATAAAAAAAATAATATGACAGGGTTGTCAAAAAAAGAAGTTACACAAAAGTATCATAATTATCTTGTTTGAATCAATTAAACATGCGGCAGTTTATCCATTCCCCTTGGTCGAGACCCTGTCACGTGGATGGTCTTAAACACCTGTCAGCAATGTTTAAAGGGACACCGACTGCCCAATTAGCAATATTGTGCTATAAATCATGAGTCGCCATAGTTTGTTTATCAACCATAGTGTGAGTGCCCCGTTATTAAATGTAATGATTTGCTGTAATAACATGAGGTTAATTTTGACCAATGTCTTTGCAATAAACTTATTTTGTATTGCCTTGTGACGACAGAGTTTTGGAAATGCCATGGATAAATAAATTCCAACGCCAGTAATAACAGTTATTTAAAAAAACCGACCATTTTTTTCTGTTTTTTGTCAGTTTGTTACATTTGTTCTGCGACTGCCATTTTAAGTGGTTAATTGTTGGGGTGTTAGGGGGTTGTCTCATCCCAATAGGCTTCAACAATGACGTCATGGTTTGTTTACATACTATGTGAGTTTTCTTATGGTAGACAAGTGGGTATGACGGCCATCAAGCTCCCATAGGAACATGTCTACACTGCAAAAACTGTAGTGTTAATTTAACACCATTCGGTATCTATATAGGACAACACCAGTAAAATTTAACACCAGATGGTCATATATAGATACCAATGGTGTAAATTTAACACTGCAGTTTTTGCAGTGTATATTTACAACTCAAACTTCTTCTGACAGAATAAGATCAGGGTAACCTTTGCACAAAAACAAGATAGCTCAAAATACTAAACCAACATTGATGAGGCGAGGTGATTATCGAGCATGATAAGGGATTTAGAAGGACTCCTTATTTGCGGAACATATCAAAGTTAAAAATATTATTGTGGTATCAGGCAGTGTATTTCAACCACACCCCCGTCCCCCCACTCCCGAAAATAGGACAGTGTTTTAGTCGAGTCTATCACAAGTCCTTACAAGACTTCATCCCAAGTCATCCAATCCTTAACCATGCCAAAAGCTATTTAAAAAGAACTGGAACGTACAGAGATCTTCGTCACAGAGGCGGATCCAGGAGTTTGCAGGGGGTTTCAGGCCCGTCAGATTGTTTTAATGTTCGTTGCTTTTGTTGCAATTGTTCATCGGTATTACTCTTGATTAGATGTGTATGAGCTGACTAGTGATTTACTTGCAACCAAAATTGTGTTTGACTTGTGATGAACCACAACACGGGCAAAGTGCAGAAACTGCCAAAAAGATGTCAAAAACGCGACTATGCATAATTAAGGTTTACATCATGTACATTGCCCCAACTTTAGGCTTTTCTTCTGTCGGAAAAAGTCAGCATCTGGCTGTGGTAATCCAATCGGCATATTTAGGTTAATATTTCTTGGGGACCTGGGTTGCACCAATTGGTTAAGTGGGCACAGTAAGCAACCGTTTAGTTGGTTTTGTCATTTGTGCAATTCAAGATTGAAAATGGGGGGGGGGGGGGGCCGGGGGCACGGCCCCCCGCTGATAGGGGCACGTGCCGTCCCCCCTTCGGCCCCCTCCCGTAGTTACGCCACTGTGTACCACCCCATCCCCCGCCACTGCACCATTCACCCACCTAACTACTACCACCAGTATCAACAAACCACCACAGCTACTACCGAAACCATCACTATACTGCCTGTTTAAATATTGACCTAAAATCAAATGCCACAATTTACTGTCCTTGATTAGTACGCAAACACTAGCGATAGGTGCCAGTGCACGAGATACCGAACTTATAGTCCTTATATATAAGTGTTATATCACTGGACTTGTTATTTATCAACGGTGTGGTGTAGAGTGCAACGAAGTAACGTAGGATCGTTAACCGTTTGTGCATTTGGGTTTTTTTCCGCGCTTATTAGCAAAAACATTGCTCACATCTTCAGTAGGGAAAAAAAAACTAACTTTTGAGGGGGGAAAAGGGGAAAAAAGTTTTCATAAATAGATTCTGTTGTTGACGCACCTCAAAGAGTGTGCCCAAAGGCATATCCTATTTGGAAAGTATTTTTAATGTAAGTTGTCTTTCGAACGATATCATTCCGAGTAGATTAATGTCACATGTTATTTGATATCAGTGCTATATACCTGCAATTTGAGTAAGGTTTCTGTCATTTAATGTCAATAATTTGCAAAATCGTATTAATTGCAAACTATCTCATGTGCCTTCATTTTTTTTGACATGGAAAGTTACCTCTGTGAAAGTAGAGTTTATGAGTAATTGGTGTTCTTCATCTAGTATGACATTTTTTGACGAAACGATTTGGTGTTTCTAGCTGTAGGACAAGGATTCGTTTTGTATCGTAACTTTGGTGTTCACGCCCGTGTCACCGTTGTAAGCGAGAACGAGACGATGCTTTGGGCAGGTCAGTTTTTGGTCATCTTTTCAAAAGCAAAGATTGTCTGTAATGTGAACTATTGTCAACCAACAACGCACGATTTGATCATGTGATAAAAGCAAATGAGCAATCATTCTGTTTCTGTTAGCATTAGGCTTAGAGGTATTTACTCATTACGTAATATCTGAATCTAGATACGCCTCCATCCTTGTCCACTAATAAGTCCTCATGAGTTCGGGTTGTTTTGCAGTCGTACTGGTACTTGTTGAGTCTTGCAGATTCGTATTTGCCTTTACTCTTTTGTTATAGTGGTGAACCAGTACACACAAAAAGAAGTAGGCCTATCGAAAATATTAATTAGCTTACAAGCCACAATGCCTCCTAACGATGATGGCCTTATCACGGCCGCTGAAGGGATGCAGATCGAAAACGGCAATGGGACCATTCAGGTGGAACCGAACGCTAACGGGAAGGGATGTGACATCAGCGGAACATCGGATCAGGAGAAGGCGGAGGGAGACCCGGAGGGGAGCGAGTTTCGCTACGGTTGGTGCGGCTGGGCTCCGCGATGGATGCAGCGGTTCAACAAGGCCTCGTGGCTGCTGGCTATACTCTGCGGATTCTCCACTGCACAGGTAATCAAAATGCGATCAAGTACCATTGGTAAACTCGTGACCTATAAAAAGTCTCTCATCAAATGATGATGAGGACATCTCACGAAACATCTTGATCCTGGTTCCCTGGTAGTTTATCAAAAATATTATCAAAAAGCTTACTTGAGTCAAAGATTGTACTAGGTATACTAAACACCCTGTGAAATTATTCCGTCAGGGCTGCTGTCATCTGGAAACAAAATAAGGCCAAAAAAGTATGGTCTGGTGAGGAGCTTCAAAAAAGTGGTGCGCTTTTTTTTTTTTTTTTTACTGACTTTTTTGCTTCAATTACTGACTGATGACTGCAAATGGTGCCCGACTAAACAAATATATGTGCAAATATATGGCAAATATAGAGGAGAGGGAGCCATAAACTTCTCGATCATAAACCCCATCTAAAAAAAAAACAAAATAAAAGCAGCAGGATTCCAGTCAAACCAGTGAGTTTGGCGGTTTTGAGATATCATCTTTTATTGAAAAAAAAACTTTTTCACTTTGCCGACGCGCATGGCTACGGCGACGCGCGCGCATACCAGAAACCGGAGACTTTTTTTGGGGGGCCTAAGGAAATGCAGGTGATTTCCGAAATAAAGAGTAATATTTGCAAAATCGTGTTTCGTGATCAAACTATTGTGAATGATTTTTAACTTTTTCTCGAAAAGTGTAATATCCGCTGAGCTGAAACGTCAACAGGTTAGGTTTTGGAACATTCTTTTGGGGGTTTTGAGTGGTGTTATTATTGGAAACAAACGAACAAAATGCGTAAGTGCAAATGAACCTTCATGCCATTAAAGGTCGGATGTTTAAGAGGGTTTAATTTGTTTCTTATAGGGTCTGGTCATCAATGGCTACATCAACACTGGAATAGGCACCATAGAGCGCCGCTTCGAACTCAGCAGCAGAGCTTCTGGCTTCATCGTCAGCATGTACGACATCACATGCGCACTCCTTGTCCTATTCGTGACGTACATCGGTGGGCGTGGCCACAAACCAAAATGGCTGACGTGGGGCTTGGTCATCATGGGTACTGGATCGGTCATATTCGCGTTACCTCACTTCACCACGGGTCTGTACCAGCCGGTGGTTGGCTCAGACTCCATCCTCTGCAGGAATGGAACCTCGGGGGAACCACGGTGCGGTGAGGACACGGGTGGCGAGTCCAGTCTCTCCAATTACTTCTACGTGTTCCTGGTGGCCCAGGTGTTTCATGGGGTGGGCGCCCTTCCGCTGTACACACTCGGTGTCACTTTGCTGGACGAAAGCGTGACGACAAAGCAGACAGGGCTGTATCTGGGTAAGTTAGGTTCTTTATTCTAGTGTTTGCATAGCTTTTTAAAAAATGCCAAAGTAAAATTACCGCTAATACTACCAATGCACAAGTCGTACATTTATAGAAGAGATTTGGATAGACTTGTACCGTATGAAATATTTGCATAATCTAGATTTAACTCGTTATGGCAAAATAGTTGTCAGACTAAAACACCATTTTTTTCATGATGACCAATTTATCTTGTTGGGATTACGAATTCAAACCCATGACTTTGGTAAGTTGACGGTTTTTTAGACGCCCTGAAATCTCTTTAGCTGGACAAGTTTTCGTTTTCAGTGTGGTAATTGGAAATTGATCCAAATGTATCCTCTTATTAAGTCCTTGGTATTTTTATAGCAGCATCATGATAACCTGTGTTGTTTTGGCAGCTTGGTTCTACGGTTTCTCCGCACTCGGTCCAGCGCTCGGTTTCGTCTCGGGCGGCGTGTTCCTAGGTATCTACACCGATCTACAAGCTGACAAGTACGTACACCATTTTGTTAAAGGTCCTTTTTTGGTGTGTCTGGCACGTTCAGTTTAGCCTCCAAGGCTGCTATTTGAGCTCTCGACAAAGTTATTTCTAACACGATATTTCTTTTTCATCTGAGGTTTGCATGGTTTTTGACGATCTTTTTTTGTGTTTCAATGCTTTTGTGTTTAAGCTTTGTCTCTACACGTTCTAATAGCCTGACATTGGTTGTGCATCTTCAATGAACTTCGTTTGCTAGCTCTAGTTGTTAAAGAATCCCTTGCAGTTTTCGAGAAAGTTGTACGCTCTAATCCTCATTTGCTGCGTACATTATTTCGTTTTCTATGTGTTTTTTATATACGCAGTGTTAATGTGACATCCTCGGACCCAGCCTGGGTAGGAGCCTGGTGGATCGGCTTCGTCATCGGTGCCATCCTCTCCTACATCGTCGCCCTCCCAATGAGTGGCTTCCCAACAGAATTACCCAGTAAGCAATACCTTTTTTTCAAATGAATTATAATATAGATTTTCCCGGCAATTTTAAAACATTTTTCATTCAAATTCACCAACTCTAACATTCAATTTCGTCCGAGAAGAATTTCACATGCTTTGAACAAAACCAATTATTTTATTTTATTTATTTTATTTTATGTCTTTCTGGTAATGAAACCAAAGATTCCTCAAAAGTGCCCTAGGCACTGTAGCCCGAAAGCCTGACGAAACATGTAGAGAGGAGACAATGAGAAGAAATTACAGTTTTAGAGGTGGGAGAACAAGCCCAGAAGAATATTCTGGTGAGAACCCACAGAATCAGGTAGGGACTGAAAACCTAATCCACATATTGGCCCAGGCGGGATTCGAACCCGGGTCAAAGCGGTGGAAGACGAGGAAAGTACAGCTACGCCAACCTGACTCCCCCGGTCATTTACCAATCAGTTTCAAAGTTTGGTCACCCTCTTAAGTCACCGGGCAGGGAACAGTTGTCATAACAGATCAAATTTGTCTAAGCTGTTGCCGAATGGCAGCATTCAGAAATCGAATTTGTCTAATATAAATCAGTTAGACAAATCAGTTAACAAGGTAAAGTAGACGAGACGAAATAGAATACCCCGGGACGAAAACGTGTGCTCATTGTTTGAATTTGCTTGAACTGAATTTGAAATTGTCTGACAAACGACGAACTTAAACATTGGAAGTGTCCGTAGACAATGGAAAAGTACTCGCTGGCATAATTTGGCCAGTAAGGCTGTAAGTTTCAGCTGAGTATCTGTAGCCATGCTAACGCACGCGCGTATGCTGGTTCGAGTGCCAAAGCTCCCAATACCGGATATAATTTGTCTTGTTGCATTAGGGAAACAAAATCCAAGTCCAGTCTTAGACTAAGACATGGTTGACAACAATATGTCTTCTGTTCCAGCCACCGCCAAGATCCGAGCTGAGAAGGAGTCCCAGGCACACATCGCCGGTCACGAGGAGGAAGTCACACGGCCCAATTTTGGCGCCAAGCTGGCCGACATCCCGAAGGCCGTCAAGTTTCTCTTCATCAACCCGACCTTCGTCTGTGTCAGCGTGGCGGCCAGCGCTGAAAGTCTGGTCATCAGCGGCTTTGCTACCTTCTCGCCCAAGATTCTCGGCATTCAGTACGGCCTGGCGCCCGGTGTGTCCGCTGCCATTGTCGGTAAGGTTGCAGACCTGTAATGTGTGTCATTGACAATGTTATGATAAGTGCCCATGCTGAACACGCCATCCAAAATAATGTCGGCCTTGGCAGGATTCGGAGCCAGGCCAAGGAGGTGAAATTAAGGGAGGGAAAGGATGCGCCGCTACGGTATCGTGGATCAAAATTTGCTATTGATTACATTTCTCATTCAGTGTCTTGCTTGTTTTTATCTAATTCTACTTTATATGCCAATTATGTAATCGTACTGACTACACGACGACTGTTTCGCGTTCGTAGGTATTTTCGCTGTGCCGGCGGGTGTTGGATCTACATTTCTCGGTGGGTGGTTGATCAAGCGATTCGATCTGAAAATACGGGGAATGCTGCGACTAAGCATTGTCAGCGTCGTCATAGTCATCGTGTTTGCATTCGTCTTATTGCTGACCTGTCCACAGGAAATAGTCGCCGGGATCAACACCAATTATTATGCAAATGAGTAAGTTTATATAGTTAACCAGAACCTCCCCTTAGAGTTTTCAAACTGACTGCTGGTGAACCACTATATGCCACTGGTGCTATAAATAGTTGAATGTTGTATCTGTATGTGCATTGTTTTCGCCGTATATGATTTCTTCAAGACACTTGTATTGTAGCAAAACCAAACCGACATTTAACACTGGTTTCTGTTATAGAAACACAGACACGGATCTTCAAACGTCTTCGGAAATTAATGCAATTCTTTTTGTCGGTGTTCGTACAGGTCTGCCGTCCAGGAAACGTTCCAATCTCCATGCAACGCCGACTGTGGATGCGACGAAACGGCAGACTACAACCCAGTGTGCGGAGACAACAACCTGCAGTACTTCGACCCTTGCCACGCCGGCTGCAAGTCACTCTCGGAAGATGGGGTGAGTGTCAAAATTAATTCAATAGGTCATATTGTTGATCTGTAACTCACGTCACGGTTCATTTAAACGGCAGGGGCGTGACCTGGGTCTTGATGACTTGTGATGGACTTGTGACAGAAAGTGATGGACTTGTGATGACATGTGATGACTTGTGATCGGCGTGGGATGGACTTTTGACGGACTTCTGATGGATTTGGGATGACTTGTGATTCAACACAAGTGCATCATCGGCAACATGGGAAATAGTGAAAGAAGAAGAGGAAGAGAAGAAAGTCAGTGACGAGACACACTGGATGTCAACAGGGAAGATGGATACATTAATACAGAGACAAGAGAAAACTGACAATATTGAGGAAAGGATATCCTATACTATGGTCTGCCACATCCTTACTACAACTATGGCCATATTTTTTGTCTCTTTACTGCAGGTGTTTTCAGAATGCAGCTGTTTGGGGATAGGTAACTGGACCGAGTCATCTCTCCAGGTCACCACGGGACAGTGCCCCGTGGACTGCGGCGTCGTCTTGCCGGTCTTCCTGGTCGGATATTTCATTACTATGTTCTTCAATTTCATGCCAGGGATACCTGCAACGAACACGTGCTTAAGGTACATTTGCATAGTTT
This sequence comes from Patiria pectinifera, assembly GCA_029964075.1. NCBI lineage: Eukaryota > Metazoa > Echinodermata > Asteroidea > Valvatida > Asterinidae > Patiria > Patiria pectinifera. The sequence goes on along the minus strand of CM057132.1, from coordinate 12,196,774 downwards.
GCTCATAGAAGAGCGTCCGTTACTTCAATCGATTCTTATACGTTGTTAACGAGAAACCTGGAGTCATCTCCGGCTTAGTATCTGTCTCCGACCCAATGTTGACAAGAATCCCACTATTGCTACTGCTAGGTCAAACCTAAGGACGGTACGCTAACAATGGGCCTCTTATGACCAACATGTTGTGCCTTATCGTTTCGGTGTTCTGAAAAGAACTTGTCCTGCTTATTATCAAAAGACATAGACAAGTTCGTAGAACAGCAGGGTGGAGAACAAAATCAAAACTAAAACTTGAGTTTAATGATAACAAGTTCTTTCAGAACTAATACATCTCTTCTCTTCTAAGTTATTACCACATGGTGTTACCGCAAACCGAAACGATACCGATACCACACCATGCAAAGCCTCAAATCTTATATGTTGTGCCTTTATAGCAGGAAATGGATCGCTATTGTACTGGAGTCCGTCAAGTGACGTCGGTGGACTAAAGTTATGAAGCCGAAGACGGAGACAAAACCAAGACATACCCTGTTCTGATTTAACGAGTGCACTTGTGTGTTAATTCGATTCGATTCTCTTATTTATCTTAGATGCGTTCCTGAAACGCAACGGTCCTTTGCCCTGGGAGTACAGTGGCTCTTTGCTCGTGTTTTAGGTGAGTCTTCAATTCTTCTCCTTCATCTATTATCAATCGAATCTTGTGTAAAGGGTTACAGTCGACGTGATATCTCCCTTCGGATGTTTCATCAACCATATTCTTCAGATGTAGATACAGAAACAATGTTCAAAACCATTTCGATGCTTGACACGATGCTTTTCGTTGTTTGTTGGTGCACAGGCTCAGTTCCAGGCCCTCTTCTGTTTGGTAGCGTTCTAGACTCCAGCTGTCTCCTGTGGCAGGACGACTGCGGCACTCGAGGTGCGTGTTGGTTATACGACCGCCAGATGCTGGCCTGGAAGCTCCTGGCCATCGGCGTGGGCTTCAAGGGAGTCAGTCTCCTCTTCTTCACGCTGTCTCTCGTCTTCTACAGGTCGGCCCACGACGGTGACAAAAGTGACGATGACAAGGCGATGGCAGATCCGGGAGAAGTCGAGGTGAGCCTTGACGAGAAGGGTGAAAAGGAGCTGTATAGGCGGCTGGACTCGTCCAGCAGTACGGCAGATATAGTCAAGAATGCCGTGTACGGAGAGACTGCTGAGGAGGGCGAGATGGCGGAATAATCCAAGACCCGTTGGAGTGTCTGGATTGCACTGTTGTAACACATCTCACCATGTTTAAAAATCCGGAGGCTCATAGACCATTGCATGCTGTAAGCACTTTGGAAGCTAAACACTGCTTTCGAATCTGTTTATTCGGAACCAATTGAAATTGAGAACAGCTTATTAAGGAAATCCCTGTTACGTCAACCAGAAATCCGTCGTTACGGATTCTGACATTGAGCTACTCAGGAATATTAAAGGTCACACCTACGTATCATTACGTTAAAATGAATATGTACATTGTTTTAAAATCCCAAAGTATCAAACACGGAACTTTAAGGTTGCAGCAGGGTTCTTCAGCTTTTTATGCTTTATTATGGTCATTTTCTAACAGAATTTGATCTATTAGTAACGTGACTTTTAACAGTGGGCCTTCATTATTTGTGCTCGTACTGCCAGTAAAATTCCGTGATATTTAGCAAAAACATTACACATTGTACAAGTTTTAAATAACCAGAAGGGTACAAAGTAAACTACCCGTAGCCTATTACAATGATATCTGTTATTGGCTCCTGAATACATAAAGCATTACTGTAAATACACGTATACAAACAAACTAAATTGTTGTGAATAGAAAGACGATAGTTTCTCACATATCGCTTACTTTTGTACATAAAAGTGATCCATAAAAAGAGGAATAGCAGACCGCGAAGATAATTTTTTTTAAAGAAATTCGATTTCAGTTGCATCGTCATCAATCGTGAATCAAGTTATCCGAGCAGCCTTGTGATTGTGTCGAGGTTTATGTAAATGAATTACAATATTATTGACATTTGTTATATCGCATACGTAAAATTATATGATGTGTTTTAACTACAAGAATACTTTTTATATTAAAAGATGAATAATAAAAGTATCACAATATATACTCGAAGCTTAAGCTTGTCCTGACTTTTTCAACCAGAAATCCTTATTTTAAAATGAAACATTTTATTCGATTATATTATATTTTTTGTATAATTTATTTGAAGTATATGTACATTCGTCTAAACTACGTCCCTCCCGCAACTATTGTCCGGTTTACAAGGGAACAAAAAGTGTGGATTGTTGTTAATGCTTTGAGCTATGAGATGAATTTGATCCATTGTTCCGCATTGGATAGCTATGTAAAAGCTTTACTCCCGGTCCTTAATTATGCGCTTGTACCTTTATTGGATCTTATTGTTAACCCTCTGCATTAGTGCACAACTTTTGTTCCATTCATCACGATGCAGAGTACATTCCTAGAAATACTGTACGAAAAAATAGTCACTCAAAAGCATTCACCATTGGTGGGTTGTAGTGCATCTTGTAACCTCTCAAATCCAAATGGAGTTATACGTGTGTGTAATAGTGTTACATACGCATTTTGGTTTAACAAATCTTTTTAAATGCTATCGATGCGATTGCACGGAATTGAGGATTCAATACCAACCACAAGGAAGATTGGTGAGCAGCTCATTTTGTGGAACCACATTTCAGTGTCCTCTCAAATGAAGACCGCTGACCTTGATATTTGTTTGGAGTACACATCGAAATATCTAACTCACCACTGGGAATTCTTTCGTTTGGATAATACAAGACATTGGAATATCATCGGAGAAGACAGATGGGTAAGTTTCTGGCAATCAATTTGATTATTCAGTTGTCTATCCATGCTCTATAACTGTCAATGAATTTTCCTTTTTGTACTCTTTTTACGAGTCACTACTAAATAACAGAGGAAAAATAATGATAAAACCGAAAGTGTTAGGTTAAGATTAGATATGAGCGTAAAAAATGTAAAGCGAAAAGTGAAATTCAGTGGAAATCATTACAAAGCTGATGATAAAGCAAATACGATTAAACTTAAGTCTCACCGCCTCCCAATGTACTTATTGAAAGTAGATAATAAGCAGGACAAGTCCATTTTTAACTAGTAGAACAACTTAATCTACTGAGCGAAACAGACACAACTACATGTTTTTACCGCAAACCGAAGCTACAATATAATTAAATTTGAATTGAATTTAACATTAAAATATATGTAAATCCTGTCCATTTATCCTTTCTCCACGGAATTCGGTATTTTAACTAATTCGACCTCGAAGAATCGATCTAGGTTAATTGTGACAATAAAATACCTTGTCCTAAGGGTCTTTTCACAAAAGAGCGACAGGTATATGTCGCCTGAATAAGGTGTGTCGCCCAATTGCGGACGCATACATTATTGTATGCTCACTGCAGGCCACCTATATTAATACGTTCAGTGCCGATCCTGCACTGAGTCGGCGCTTTATAATAGGGATCGGGTGGTTTTTAGCAGATAATTGAGAGCTTTAATCAATCAGGAGTTGATGTTTGGCAAGCAACGAAGGCAATAATGTACATGTCTAACTGTCACTTAGATAACTGCAGTATCGCTTTCTTTGATAAAACGAGTAAATAATGCCTTTAATTATGAATGACAGTATTTTTTTTCTTCCGTTATTAAATGAAATCAGATTCAGGACGAGCTGCCGATCCCAATATGCACAACGCATGCGTAGTATTCTCTTAAGTGACTTCCTCCTCTGAAGTTAAGAAGCTATTCAATAAACCTCTCTATCAATGACGTCACACTTTGTTTTCGTGTGTGCTTTCCTATGGAGCCAGTGGGGGCTTACGGTCCACTGCAGAGCACCATAGGAAAGCACACACGTAAACAAAGTGTGACGTCATTAGTACAGATGCTTATTTGTCTATTGTTAATGGTTAATGTAAAACGGGTTCGATTTTGTCTTAAGGACAGCCACCTACAGTTAGCTCCAAACTCTTAGCTTAAGTGGGCACGACATCAAGAACTGAAATGAAATGAAACAACTTACAGTCCACTCAACTCTCACAGTGGCACCATCTCAACGTCAACTCTGTTATTGCCGTGCCTAGAAAAACAGCAGCAAACAGCCGCCTTAAGACCTTGCTTGAATTTCTTGTACTTGAACTCGTAGATGAAAGGGTTAATGACGGAGTTGAAATAGAAGGCAAACGCAGACATCCTAGCGACATACTTGCTACTCGTTGTACCACAGAAACTAAGTTGGCTTTCGTCCGCTGTGCCAAAGCAGAGAAGAAGATGTATATATGCCGGTGTCCATAGGATAATGAGAGCTCCTAAGACGATAGTAAGCATGCTGACAAGACGCCGTCTAGCAATCACAAGATCATAGGCCGCTGCCCTTGCGTGTTGCAGGTTCAGGGCTTTTGCTTGTCTTTTGAGAGTGACTTGAATCTTGTAGTAGGCCAGACTCATCAGTGTTAGGGGCAGTAAGTAGGACGTGAAAAATGCAAACGTTTTTGTAAACACAGAAAATGCCCAATGAGAATGTTTGGATTCCGAGCAAGCCTGATCGGGATCGTCGCTGGGTTCGATGCTAAAGAGTACTGGTACCGAAAAAACAAATGACGTCACCCACATCAGGGCTATCAGGATTTTCATCCGTGTTGCTGTGAGTTTTCTTGCATAATGTAGCGGATGCAAAATAGCAACAAACCTTTCTAATGTTACCACACAGAGATTGTAGGCCGACGCATAGCTCAAGGCCCATCTTAAAAAACCAGACGCTACCAATCTGCAGAATAGTATTTTGCCGCCAAAGCTGGCGGGAACATAATTGATGAGTTGACAATCAGGGACAGCAGTCAAACTGCTGAAAAATACATCCAGACACAACAGCATGTCAGCCACAGCTAAATTGACCAGCAGATAGTTGGTCATGTTGTGTAGGAACTCGACGCGCAGGATGACGTAGCACACTAAGAGGTTTCCTAAGACACCGATAACTCCCTCTGCTGCCATGATCTGACAGACCCACTTGCCGGTAGTAGTCTCCGGGATGTCAACAGGTCCCTGGGTTGAATTCATAGTTGAAATTTGCAGCAGGTTGTTTGTCATTGACACATTTTGTTAACTTAAAGGGCCTAATCCTTTGATCGTCAAAATCTGTTGGGCATTTGAAGGCAGCAGTGTGGTTAAAGGATTCCTAGCGAAGAGCCTGAAATGGGTGATTGATGAATATACCTGATGCTGCGTAGTAGGGGCCGGTTGAAATCAGCTGTGGATTACACGTACCAAGACATGCACATGACAGCAACAAAGTAGTCAGTGTTTGTCTTTCACCACAGAAAGTAAGCTGCAATGAAATTATCTTTAAGAAAGGAGAGCATCCATCGAGAATTAGAAGTGCTGTGCTTTTGTAGCAAGCTTGTAGCTTATCACGCACGCTGTATGCTTACTGAAAGCCACTTGGCGGCCGCTCACTAGCGTACAGTATCCTTCAAGATTCAGCGTCATATTATTCTGGATCACAATATTTTTTTGCAGTTGATTGTCAAATGCTAGATAAATGAATGATTGATGAGTGCGGCAAAGATGGCAATTATGTTTAGATCTGGTCGTAATTTAGAGAGGTAATATACCGCTTTCTTTGATAAATAGTCCGTGGATAAATTGGGTAAGGGACACGTAGGCCTCACTGTCATTAATCTGTATTCTCCCCGTCAATGATGTCGGTTAATTTAGGGGGTGACAGGCAACTTACCAGGGAAATTACTGCTTTCATTTACTTAAGTTCGTTTTTTATAAGTCACCCATTACAATTAAATCTGAAATAATCTCGAGGTAAACAAAACAAATAATGAATAAGGAATGCAAATTCGGACGTTGCACAATGCAGTGCGCCACCAAGAGTTTGCCACAGAGAGTTCATTTTCCCATTGCATTGTGGGAGATGGTCGACAAATTCGCAGCGCGGGACATTTGAAATTGTTAGTTTTTCCGGTCAGTTGGTTCGTAAGCGTATGATTCGAGTATCTGTATGCCCGTCTCTTTTCATTTACTCAATATGCTGTTTTTAGTAAGGCGGCAGAAGACTATACCCCAATTTATAACAAATTAGCTGAACTTGTCTACTGACACTCATTTAAATGGGCCGTGTTTTGTCGACCGTAAATTTGAAAAACGGACTTTGCATGGGAAACTCTTGGTGGCGCACTGCATTGTCAATCGATTATAGAATTGTATCGTGAGCCCAAGTATGAATTCTTGTACTCTTCGTTGCAAAACACCAAAAAAAAGGTAAATGAAAATAAAAGAGGTTTTTCAACTTAACATATTATGGTATATTCAAGTCCAAGCATAACACACTCGATCTGCCACATAGCACCTAGCAAATCTCCAAAGCACAAAAACACAAAAACATTTCTAATAAAGATGCCTCTATTTAAATATCTCTATTAATGTTGATTGCTCGGTAGAGCGTATATAAGTGTGTACGTACGTGAATAAAATGATTGTAGAGCGCCGCAAATAAAAATTAAAAATACGAATACAAAAAAAAACAAACCGTTACTGTTATACCAACCTAAAATAAATTCGCCTTGAATATTTTTAGATTTATGTCGGAGAGTTAATATATTCACATCGTCGAATGTATACGAAGCCGTCAAATGGTCAAGTGAAAGTACCTAAGGTTTTGTATAATGTAATAACTGAGAAGACGGACAGTAATGCATCCAATTGAGTGACAGTCGACATTTATCGTCTCTTGACATCTTTAATTAAAAGCGTTAGAGTCGTGTTAGGTAATAATTTACCATCACAACATCTCTCCACATCCAATAAAGGTGTCTCAGCACTTGAAGGGTGCTTTCCGGAGCACGAGTTGCATGCAGTGAGTGAACTAACAGGAGCAGAATACCATTGAGCACTGTAGCGAATGTTGACGAATACAGCTTTTAATTATCGTCCTGCAAGACATTAGCATATAACATTGCTGGCTGATGAATGCATTGACAAACTACCACTAAAGATGTTTTCTCTTCAACAGCCGCTTGAAAACGCTCGGACGGAAAATTGATAACAGGTACTTTGATGCGGATCATTACACTTGTTTTTGATTCACGGACTTTGAAGAGATGTGCTATTTCGAAACAAGATGTGGTTGCACATGATATGTTTAAATATATTCAAAAGGCAGATGCACTACCGGCGCGTCCAAAACCGTAATGGCAGAACAAACTAGCTACAAACTTCTACCGTCATCCACATCCCTTCGTGAAGGAGGAATGGTGAGTGAAAAGTATTGGATTAAAACACTGACGTACAAGACAAGCCTGACCCATGACAAAACCTGCAGTTAACAGAGTTCCGTGTGAATACGGCAAAGTTCACATTGGTGGGACAGAAAGAGACATCACCACCAGAACCAAGGAACACAAAGCGCGTGGCCAACACGGGAAAACATGGACTGAAGGAAAACCTCGACAATCAATCGTCGCACAGTGAAAAAAACCCATCATTAACTGGAAACAACCAAGCCTGACCATGCATTGAGCTTTGGCGACCCCCTCTTTCCGAGGCAATCGAGATTTACTACTGCAACACCGTGTTCCACAATGTATCAGCTAGGCCTATATCATCAACGACATGAGCTACCCACAACTCAACGAGCATCCTGACCACAGCTAGGCCCATGGTCTGTTGGGATTAGGTCCATGGTCCTCTTAGTACGCCTATGGGTCTTCTGCACGTTAGACACCTATCTGTCAATCCTACCTGTATCTGTGCCTCCACTCAACTGACACGCTATTTATAACGCACAGGTGTCCATCCGACACCTGTGCTACCAAACACGTCCGTGATCACCACGGATCCGCCACACCGTACATCCTATCATTTCGCCCTAGCGACCACCAGTGATTCCTGTTAAGCCCCAGCACCCCAACAGTCCGGCAGTCGCCTGCATTAAGACAGACAGAGCAAACTGTCTGAAACGTCTAGGTACCAAACCAGCTCCATAGCCGCAAGCGAGAGTTCAAAAGAGAGTTGACGTAATTGTCAGAGCACCGCCCCCCCCCCCAAAAAAAAACATCAGCTGTAAGTTGCAAATTGTATCAACAAAAGGACTAGCCATGAATGCAACTTATGAACCCGATGACAATGAGAAGGTAACTGACGACACGTGGATATGTCAGATCATGGCAACAGAAGCAGTTGTTGGTGTCTTAGGGAACCTCTTAGTGTGCTTCGTCGTCCTGCGGGTCAAGTTCCTACACAACATGACCAACTACCTGCTGGTGAATTTGGCTGCTGCAGATATGCTGCTGTGTCTTCAAGTGTTCTTATTTCATCTTTCTGCATCAGAATGTGAGCTCATCGCGTTTGCTCCAGTAGACGTTGGCCTGAGAGAATTATTCTGCCGACTCATACGCTCAAAGTTTTTATCATGGGCAATGTGCTATGCCTCTGCCTACAATCTCTGTGTGGTTACATTAGAGAGGTATATTGCCATAGTTCACCCTCTACACTATGCGAGGAAACTCACAACAGCACGGATGATAACTTTAATTGTTATGATTTGGATGATATCATTTGTATTGCCTGTTCCATTTCTGTTTACAGTCGAACCCAGTGATGACGTCAACGAGGTTTGCTCAGAAGCGAATCAACCACACCCTGCTTTCCCAATTCTAGTCAGCATATTTTCTTTTTTCTTTGGATATTTGCTGCCCCTAATATTGATGAGTTTGGCCTACTACAAAATGCAGGTCACTCTGAAGAGACAAGCAAAAGCATTGAACCTGCAATATGCAAGGGCAGCTGCCTATGATCTTTTGATTGCTAGACAGAATCTGGTCAGCATGCTTAAAACTGTCTTAGGAGCTCTCATGATACTGTGGACACTGAGTTATTTAGCTACCCTTCCTTGTATAAATCTAAAAGAGAAGGGTCTGTTCTTGTTCTGTGGATCAAAGGGCTACCGCTATACCAAAGTAGTTTGTAATTTACTATTTAATTTTAATTCAGTCATCAATCCAATCATCTATGAGTTTAAATACAAGAAATTCAGGCAAGGTCTTAAGGTAGCTTTCTGCAGCTGTTCTAAAAAGCATGGCGGTAACAGAGTTGACGTTGAGATGGACATATATGCTTGCAGGCAATAGGCCTAAAGATACTTAATATTTCTGTAATGGTAAAGTTACACCTAAATGACCGGTACCCCAATCATAGTGCTGCGGCACACCAGTTCCCTACTATCACTGAGAAGGTCCAACTTAATTAGAATACGTTTCAAAGAACAATCCCCGTGCGCGTAGGCGTTAGCTTGTAAAGGCCATCCAGAGACTGTATCCGCCTCCGTTTATGAATAACTAGTGACGTGCTGTTAATTAACGGCGGGAAAAAAAAACTGTGATTGATGATTAAAGGCACCAATAGCTTTACTCAATTTATCGAAGAAGTTGGTCTTGCAGCTCTCTTTAAGTGACAGTCAGACATGTACGGTTGCTTCTTTCATCAACTTCTCATTTCCTGAAGCTTCCAATCATCCGCTAAAAACCATCAGATCCTTTATATAAAGCGCCGACGCATTGCAGCTTACGCCACTGAGCTTCAGTATATATGACCAGCTATATGTTTGCTACAAGCACATCATTCGAAATACTCGATCAACATACTTTCAGTGGTATCGGTGAGAGATCTATCTGATTAAAAAACTGATATCAAACAATATCTGTATTTGAATGGAAATCAACTCTTTAACGATGCAATGGATACCTTCCTTAGCATTTCTTCGTTAGTGAGGAGTGGTGGTTGAAAACTGTTGATAAAAATAATACTGACGCAAAAAGACAAACAAATCCCAAGGACAAAAAGCTGCAATTGACATAATTCCGTGTGCATGCGGTTAAGTCTACTTTGGCGGGACTGAAGAAGACCTGAACCAAGCAAGGAACGCAATGCACGTGGCCAACACGAAGACTGCGAGAATCGCCCATCCGTCACCAAACGTTCGCACAGTGAAGATCGCACATCAACTCAACTTAACAATTTAACCGACCAAGCCCGATCGCCAGCATCGACTAGTGACACCTCGTCTTCACCGAGATAGCATCCAGATTTACAAACCCAGTACAGTTCCTCTATACATCAGCTATATCGCCATCTGATACCCACTACTCAACAAGCAGGCCAACCTCTCTTAGGGCCACATCCAGGGATATCCTATACCTTGGCACCCGTCTACCATTCCTTCCCACACCTGTTCGTCCACTCAACTGACACGCTTCATCGAATGCACAGTTGGTCACCCCTCTTAAGCTCAGTATCCCCCAGCAGACCGGTAGTCTCCTGAAGACGGTCAGACAATACTGTCCGAAACGTTGAGTTACCAAACTGATTCTTTTCAATGATGTCAGCGGAACCAAGCATACGTCTAACGGAGAATATACTACATAGTGCTGCCACAAACCTCAAATCTTTTGACTGTCCACGCTGCAAGCCTTTACGTTTTACGTAAATACTTGGATTAATAACATTTTCTATTACATGATTGTGAACAACAAATGAATCTCTCTAATAGTTAACATCATTATCAGAACACCATACTAAAACCATCAGCGGTGGGTACCAACAGAAACGATTAGCCATGGATGGACCTTACGAACAAAACGGCAATAAGGAACTGACTGGATTTAAAGGGATTTGTCAGTTCATGGCAGCAGAGGGAGTTATTGGTGTATTAGGAAACCTCTTAGTGTGCTACGTCATCCTACGCGTCAAATTCTTACACAACATGACGAACTACCTGCTGGTGAACTTGGCTGTTGCTGATATGCTGCTGTGTCTTCAAGCAGTATGTTTTTATCTCGTTACGCCAGCTTGTACACTTATCGCGTTTGCTCCCGTAAGCATCGGCGTAAGGGACTTGTTCTGCCGACTTGTAGCCTCAAAATGTTTAGCATGGGCATTGTCCTTTGCCTCTGCCTACAATCTCTGTTTGGTTACATTAGAGAGGTATATTGCCATAGTACACCCTCTACACCTCGCGAGGAAACTCACGGCAGCACGGATGGTTACTTTAATTGTTATGGTTTGGGTGATATCGCTGTTATTGTCCGTACCTTTTCTTTTTACAATCCAATCTAGTGATGACCCCAGCGAGGTTTGCTCAGCAGTTAGTTATCCACATCCTGCTTTCCCGATTCTGGTCAGCTTATTTTCAGTTTTCTTTGCATATTTGCTGCCTCTAACATTAATGAGTGTGGCCTATTATAAGATGCAGGTCACTCTCAAGAGACAAGCAAAGGCCCTGAACCTGCAACATGCAAGGGCAGCAGCCTATGATCTTGTGATCGCTAGACAGAACCTGGTCAGCATGCTTAAAACTGTCTTGGGAGCTCTCATTGTCTTATGGACATTGTGTTATTTGGCTACCCTTCCCTGCTTGCATCGAACAGAGCAGGGTGTGTTCTCCTTCTGTGGAGCACAGAGCTACCGCTATACCAGATTAATATCTGTTTTACTGTTTAATTTCAATTCAGTCATCAATCCAATCATCTATGAGTTTAAATACAAGAAATTCAGGCAAGGTCTTAAGGTAGCTTTCTGCAGCTGCTTCAAAAGGCATGGTGGTAACAGAGTTATGAACGTTGAGATGGTACCAATATGACATTTGAAGTATGTGGCTAAAGATTTCTGGAATGGTAGTAGACTATCAAGTAGAGCAGTCAGCAGCAGGCCCAATCATCATACAGTTAGGTACACCGTTTGCAGAGTGACCGATCGTTTTACATTGACAATCAACAGGAGACAAAGTGTGTAGCATCTTAACTTCAAAGGAGGAGGTCACTTCAAAGAGCACTACGCATGCGTTGTACATATTGGGATTGTATAAACTCGTCCTGGCCGCAAAATGACGCAAACTGATAACGGAAGAAAAAAATACTGTGATTGATGATTAGGCCTAAAGGCATAATTACTGTTTACACTATCTTCGAAAGGCGGTATTGCATTTTTGTAAGTGGCAGCCAGACATGTACATTATTGCCTTCGTTGCCCGCCATTCATTAACTTCTGGTTGATCAAAGCTTTCAATCATTCGCTTAAAATCACCCGATCCATAATATAAAGCGCCAAGGATGCGCCACTGAGCGTCAGTGGCCTACAGTCAGCATACAATATAATGTACATGCTTGCTAACGGCACAGCAATCACAGTGCTCGAGGGATGTTTAGTTTTCTGATGACCGGCTAATTTGATATTTTCATGTACTAGTCTTGATGCCTTAATTAAGAACTGTTTTCATTTGAGTTTCCTGACTGATTTTCAATATTATACAGTTCAACCTTTGTGCCAACGTCCATCCACAGTTTTGACAATCAATTGTTGATATGAAAACAGTTCGAAGATAAAAACATACGTGAAAGAGGTCAACCATGAATTCAACGGTTACCAATTCAACCCAGGGACCTGTTGACAGTCAGGAGACTACTACCGGCAAGTGGGTCTGTCGATCATGGCAGCAGAGGGAGTTATCCTCTTAGTGAAACCTCTTAGTGTGCTACGTCATCCTGCGCGTCAAGTTCTACACAACATGACGAACTATCTGCTGGTTAATTTGGCTGTAGCCGACATGCTTCTCAATCTTCATGTATTTTTCTTTCATTTGACTGCTTTGTCCGACTGTGAACTCATCGATTATGTTCCGGCCAGCAATGTTGGAAAATACTTTTCCGCAGATTTGAAGCACGCGGCTTTTTAACATGGGCCGTGTGCCATGCTTCGGCCTACAATCTCTGTGTGGTGACATTAGAAAGATATGTTGCTATTTCGCATCCGCTACATTATGCAAGGAAACTCACAGCAACACGGATGAACATTTTGATTGCCCTAGCTGATGTGGGTGATGTCATTTGTATTTTCAGTACCTGTACTCTTTAAAACCGAAGCCAGCGACGATCCCGATCAGGCTTGCTCGGAATCCAAACACTCTCATTGGCCATTAACTGTTTTTGTGAACACGCTAGCATTTTTCACGTCCTACTTAATACTGCCCCTAACACTGATGAGTCTGGCCTACTACGATTGAAGTCAGTCTCAGAAGACAAGCTAAAACCCTGAACCTGCAACACGCATGGGCAGCAGCCAATGATCTTGTAATTGCTAGACGGCGTCTTGTCAGCATGCTTACAATCGTCTTAGGAGCTCTCATTATCATATGGACCCCGGGAAATATGCTTGCGCACACCGGACGAAGGTCAACTTCTTTATTGTGGTTCAAAGGGCAACAGATATATCGGTGCAATTTGCAGTTTTGCCTTCAACCTCATGACTGAGCAAACAATTTGGTCCTGGGGAGAGCCAAGTCAATAAACAATGTGGTCATGAAACGGTTAATCCCTCGCACGTGACAGATCACTCTCCCGGATGTGATCCTAAAAATAGCATATTATCGTACTTGCGCATCCGCAATACTACCAGTGAGTTAACATTTCATGGAGTCGGATATACACTGGCATGGGACTACGCCCCTACGTGGGTGTGCGTGCGTCATTTCAAAAATATACTGACGTTACAATTCGAGTTTTGTGTGTATATTCAGACAGGAAAGCGCTTCTAAACACAATTCACCTTTGGCACGTTCAAATAATTAATTATTTTTAAAAATGTATCTGTTTTGATTTCTTGGTGGAATATTATAAAGTGAGGGATTCGATAACGGAGGAGGACAGTAATGGGTTGATTTTCCATTAACTGAAATGTGGTAATGCTGCTGGGCCTGACGGAATATGTGGTAGCAAACTTGATACTTGTAATGAGAAATCGGCCTCAGTTTCCATGTATTATTTCAGTGGCCATAGGATATTCTGTTAGTCCCAAAATTATGGAAATCCTCTGTTGGCGACCGACTCTCCTAACTGTGACTAATTATATGCAGACCCATACGCGGGGCTTCCTCCCCCGGAGTGTCATGGCCTAGCGGTTAAGAGCACTGGACTCATGGTCTGGTGTTTCAGAGGCAACAGTGGCGTGGGTTCGAGCCCGGGCCACTTGTGCCCTTGAGCAAGGCACTTAACCATTATTGCTTCGTCCTTCGGATGGGACGATAAGCCGGAGGTCCTGTGTGTTGTATAAGGCCTTACGCACGTAAAATAACCCAGTAACACTTAAGAGAAGGGTTTGCCCCCATGTTTCTGGCCTCCTAGTTATTCTCCCTTGTGGAAGTCCTTAGGAGAAGAACCAACCAAGTACCAATTGAGAATATGCTGGGGAAAAAAACAGTGATTTTTTTTGGGGGGGGGTGCAAAATGTGCTTTTCCCCTCTAGAAAAAAATCCTGAAGACGCCAATGTGGAAACAGTTATTGCGAGGAAATGTTTTGCGAAGATAATCGGAATATAATCGGGTACAATGACAAAGACAATGCAATTTCTATACGTGAATAACTAATATTTGATTTAAGGAAAAAGAAGGGTGGGTGATCTTTAATTATTGTTAAGATATCATGTATGTAAAACTTTTTGATGTTGGTGTCTACATAAAATGCTGGATTAGAAGTCTAATACTGGGAAATTGAGTGTTCAGAGCAATCAACGTAGTATTTTTAAGGCGCATGGAATTATTTAATGTTCATAGCGAATTTTAATTTTATATCAGCCATTATAGTCCTCAAAGCGCCCCCAACCGCTCTGTCATTTACTCATCAAAGCGCCCCCAACCGCCCTAGCACTCTAGGCTTTATTTCTTGAGGGGTAAATACAATTTAATATAATTTTATACAAGTGCTTAAACAGTGACGTAACCAGCACGGGGGAAAGGGAATATTTGTGAAGGGATTACTAAAAAGGCCTCGTAGTTATTATACATGTACATTTAGAGGAATGGATCATTGCTACAAAGTTAGCATGCTCACATGTAAAATTCTTTTCATGGACCCTTTAATTAATATTCGGGTAAAAGGTGTACATACAAAATTTAAAAAGAAATGAAAAGCAACAGAATAAGTCATATATCATGGTAAATATCAATTGTTAAAAATAAACATTAACGTTACATTCAAGTTCCATCAATATTTTCCTTAAAACTGTTCGTGCCGTTATTCAAATGATTTGCAATGAAGTAATGCTATTTTTTCAATTGCTTACTGATTATCGGATCTGACTTATGCCTGTTATGCTGTATGTGCTTTAAATATGTACAAATTGTGAAGTTATGGCCTTAAGTATCATATGATTATTCCATCATTTTTTCTTATTTTAATAAAGTAATCCTAATTATTTAATATATACGCTGCCGCCATTATTATATCTACAAAATACTAAAGCACTTTTCGTCTATGGAATTACAGTTAAAGGCATATAGGATCATTTGCATTTATTCCAAAAGTAACATACCGAAGTATTACCTTTAAAGAAAATCATTGAGATTAACGATAGTACTTGTACTTAAAATCTCGTAAGGTTATTCCGTGTGGAATGCTGTCAGTTTGAACAAATCAAGATGATTTCCAACGATAAGTCAAGGAGCTGACTTTTGGAAACAAAGACTGTTTTAGACTAGACGACATCGTGTTTCGTGATCAAAAGGTTGGGCATGGTTTTTCACTGTTTTATCGAAAGGTGTAATGTCCACCGAGCTGAAACTTCAACAGATTAGGTTTTGAAGATTCATCATTGGATTTCGGGTGGTATTTTTTGTTTGGAAACAACAAAATGCATGAAAAGCAAATGATCCTAAATGCATTTAAATAAACAGTTACTAATGTAATTTTGCTTGATGAGTACTTGGATATTGCTTTCATTGTATTTGGAGTATTT
Organism: Patiria pectinifera; assembly: GCA_029964075.1. Taxonomy (NCBI): domain Eukaryota; kingdom Metazoa; phylum Echinodermata; class Asteroidea; order Valvatida; family Asterinidae; genus Patiria; species Patiria pectinifera. The sequence goes on along the minus strand of CM057132.1, from coordinate 12,180,923 downwards.
TACTCTCTTCGTTCTCTGTTCAGCATTCAACAATGCATCACGACGTCGTTCGTAGCAGAAAACAGGTGTGTTTTTCGAAGAAGACATTCACATTCTTGATATTGTTGAGGTAATCTGGTTCAAATTAACCAATAATATATATTTTTTGCATTATGCATTATTATGTCACTTCTTCCACAATGTCTAGATAAACGTTAATTGGCATTTCGACATATACATCAATTAATAGCATATCACGTGCAGTTAACATTCACAAATGTAATTGTTTTCAACTTGTTAATTTATTTATAACGTAAATGGGAAAATCTAATGTATGCATTGCATAAATGTTAAAAGCTCAAAACGCCGTTTCTAAATAAACTTGATCGTTGTGGTTGCTGTACAACATCGTCCTCGTTGCTCACTGATGAGTCTGTATTGCAACAATTATGATCATCATGATTATCATCTGATATTCCTTTATGTCGTCTGTTTTAATTAAAATGTCTTTGATAAACTAGAACCACAGTTGTATCAAAGTCACTCATTCCCTTTTCAGTTCAGCAGACTGTTGCGAATGAACATTACTTGGTACTTGCATTTTGGTTTATACTTTTCATTGTATAATTGCAATATTTTATTCTATTCTAGATAGCATTGATAACACCCCTCTAAACTCGAGTTTTAAAACTCATATATCAACTGTGAACAGATCCCATATTGCAGGCGATATCGCGGCCTCACAAAAGTTACTGCAAAAACGGTGTTTAGCAATTAAACACTAATCTTTTCTAAACATCACTTCCTTGCTATCATTTTCTGAACTTGTTTACTAAACATTTAGAGCATTGATGGATAACATTTAACAATTGAACATTGATGTTTAGGAATTGGACACGTAATTTTTATAGCTTCTAAACATAATTTACAAGTTGATAGTAAGATTGTGTTTATTTGCTAAATACAGTTTTTGGGGAGTAAGGACTGTCTGGCGTATCACTCGAGATTTCCTGGAACGAGAAGTTTCCATCGGGGAGATCGCTTCTCTCTGCCTTGAGTGATGTTAATGTTCACGTACGTCGAGGTGTCGTCACTTGCCGCCGCATCGCTGTTCTTATGATCGTTATTAGGAATATAACAGTATAGTGACTCGGCACGCGTAGCTGCGGCTTTTGGGACATCTTCGTACCTACTAGTGTTTGGTTGTGAGGCGATATCGAGGCCTGATGGAGTAGCTTGTTGAGACTGAGCTATCTGGTGCTGCGATCCTGAAGATCTTTTCTTCACTTTGACACATCTAATTACCATGGCGATGGCTAGCAGCAGCATGAGCAAACCTCCAACGGCGCCCCCAGCCTTAACCACGGGACCCGTCAACACACAGTCCACGGTGGTGGAATCAGGACTCGGACTCGAAGTGGCCGAGACGTTTGTCAGACCACGTAGCGGTAGTACGGTGCAGCTGGGTCCGTCGGTAAGGTCACGGCCGGCTACGCACGTGAACTCTTTGTTCCTAACATGCTCGGTGATGTAAAGATGCAGGATAAACCCTTCTCCGGGACTGGTCAGTGTCGTGGGTCCTGGAGAGACCAGTGAACGAGAGCCGGACTCGAGCCAGGTCAGCTGGGTAGGCGCAGCATGCGATGGGAGTCTGCACGCCAACTTGGCGATCGTACCGACACTGGGCACTTCGGGATGAACCTCACAGTTTGGTTGGGCCGTGGAATTCCCACTTGGTTGGGCATTGACTGTCAAAGCAACGGCTCTCTTCACTTTATCAATAGAATTAGTAGGCTCGTGAAGGAGACATTCGTAAACGCCCGCATCTTTGCGGCGAACTTTTTGAATAGTGAGAGTGTACAATCCGTCAGCCTTGGATGCAGTCATGCGATCCTTGAACTGATTTTCGACCCGTCCACATTGTGTCAGGTATTCCACAATATTATTACCAATTCTTTTCCAATACAAAACGTTGGATGACGGGCAGTCTGGCCCTTTATCCAAGAGGGTTGCTCCTTCGCAGACCAGAGACACCTTGTCTCCCTCAGTTACTGATATTTTCTCAATGCGACTGGGAGCAGCGAAGTTCAAGTCAAATGATACGGCCGTAACAGCAGCCACAGCAACGGCAAGGAAAACCAAACGAAACATGCTGCACAACGTCTTCTTATCCCCAATTGGTTTGGTAAAGGAAGGTATAAAGATTTTCGAATCGCAACAGTGATACAACTAAAGTGTCCTCACATTGGCAGACGAATGGTGGTTTTCACGGATATTTCTGCAAACGTGGTACAGGGTTGTACGTCTGTTACACACATCAATTACTTTGTGTCCAGGAACATTTTTCAAGGAAATGTATTCGTCTGTAAATCTGTAAACTGACACTTTTGTGCCCTCACAAACCAGCAGAATCATCATTCGATGTTGTTGTTTCAAAGAAATTCGACCGTTTTGAATTTCCGTCCCGCCTTTCACGAATTGTTTTGGTGTTGTTTTTTTCGAACCACATCCTTAACTTTTTCCCCTTTTATCAATTACGAAATCAAAACATTTGATTCAAAAAACATTCAGCCTACATTCCGACCGCATACTTCCGCTACGGTCAAACATGGCTGTTTGTTAATCCTCGTTACCATTGTTGGCAAATGTAGAGACAAATTTTGACAAAGTACACGTAAACTTTTCAAAATAGGTTTTGCAAGTAGAGAGTTTGCAAAAAGCGCCCTCGCTGTGGTCATTGTTCCTCTGTGTCACTGAATTTAAATTAAACATGTTTGCATGTAAAAAATAAAGTCTAGATAGCTCGTAGTTCATTCCGACCTGTAGTGTACAAAAAAGTGAAGCCACGCACTGGTTCCCGATCCTTTCATTCCAATGTGGGGAGGGAACCAGTCTCAATCGCTCCAATTGTTCAAATTTCATGTAATTAAAATAGGGTCGTGTAAAAGAATACGACCTTTTTTTTATCTCTAAACAGGAATGTTATTTTAAAAAATAAATACGTATGCGAAACCACAAAACGTCCGCCGTGTCAGAAGTAAACAACCGGGTTTTTTCGTCTTTTCTCGGGAAACGTGCGACATTATTTTCTATTCAAAAAGACGTTTGACATAGGATAGCTAAATAAGCCAAAACATTTTTTTTCTGGGATTTCAGTCCTAAATATCCCTTTAATTACTTGCGTGCATATGGCATCGGATTGCCGTGCTGCGCACTGCATGTACTCACCGCACGTATCCTGTGCGGTTTCCTGGTTGTGGGCCGGGGATTGCAGAACTTCGGCAACTAAGTTATCTTTAGGTAAATTATTATTTATTTAGCCATTCTCACAACATTATAAAGAAAGGCAAGGAACAGCAAAAGTACAAGTACTGTGGTCCGAGGACCTGCTGCACCGTTAAAACAAGCTAAAATAGATTAAAAAAAAAATTAAAAGCCATAAAAAAGCATATTATTACATAAAAAGCAAGTACATTATATATACATATATAAACAAGCACTAAAACGTTCCATAAGAAAGACACTGACAGAAAAAAAACCTCAATGAATTTAAACATGAACCCAAAAATTGAGGGAGATTACCGAGATAAAAAACACAAACTATGACTAAAACGGGGACGGATGATTAAAAGGCAAAGATACAAAACAATGAATGAATTAAAACAACAAAAAATATCTTAGGTGACTTAAGCGGGGAAAGGTAACAGAAATTACCATGATCAAAAGAATGCTGAAGGACGATGACAGAAAAACAAATGTCAGAATGAAAGAAAACAACACTGAATTTAGTCGTAAAAAACAAAACTTTTACGAAAGAGAAAAAAAAACCCGGCTAGAGTTGAGAAAAGTGCTTAAATAAAGGCTTAATGATGGGAAAAAACCAATGAATTAAAACACACAAAAACCAAAAATTTTACAGAGAATGTAGGAATTATATATAAAAAAAACTGCATATTAGGCCCCCCCCCCAAAAAAAAAAAAAATCGGTCTCTGGTCAGACCAAAGTTCCGGAATTGACGCGGGGACGCGGCTTTTTTTTTTCTTCTTCTTCTTCAAGCTAGGAAAGTATAGACAAGGTGGGATACTATTTTGCTTTGTTGGTGTCCTCATGTACATTGTTGTCCTCCATAATTTGCCTTGGTGCTCTCGATCATTTGCCTTGGTGCAATTTCCCATTCTTTGGTGCTCTTTGGTAAAAAAAATTGAGGAGGTGCGGCAATAGAGGGCGCTGTTGGAGCTACCGCGGAACATTATAGAAAAAAAAAGATTGACGCGCATGATTAAAATCGACGCGCGCGCTGACCAGAGACCGACTTACTTTTTTTTTTGGCCTTATATAAAAAAAAAAGCACATTAAAAAGACTGGAGCGAGGAAGTTGATTACAATTCATTCAGAAGAGCAATGAATTGTAATCAACTTCCCCGCTCCAGTCTTTTTAATAAAAATTTTAAATAATTTTTTTTTTAAATAAAAACGTAGGCAAATTTTGAGTCTCGTATGTGACGGCAAGTTATCAACCAACAACATTACAGACATTTCAGCATGTACTTACACAACACGTATCACCAAAGAAAAGAAAAAGACAGCAAAATGTTCAAAATTCTTGGTGAAATAGCTGTAACATTGAGGTTTCTGCCCGGAATTACATTAATATGAAAATGGAAATTCGCATTAGCATAAAAACACTGAAGGCACCAAAATACTCTTTGAAATGGCAAAACGAGAATTGAAAATAAGGCTGAATAGGACACAAAGGTACATTATCAAGGAAAGCATTAAAACAATCACATTTTATCGGTTTCAAGTATTGTAGGCTGTATTATAATTGCTGTAATATAATGTACAAATCGTGGAGTTATGCTTGGACGGTCCTTTACTGTCCTAATATCCCACTAATCCTTTTATTTTGTTCTTATTAAAACAATTAATCCTGTTCACGGTCGCCATTATTATATCAAAGTCTTTAAAGCCTTTTTTCAGTGTATGACATTACAGTTAAAGAAACAGGTGTAAGTGTGCTTTTGCGAATGTATGTTTTTCATTGCATTTGGAGTATTTTACTCCATTCGTTTCTCGGTTCAGCATAGATAACATTTTATCACGACTTCGTTAATAGCAGGCATTGATATTGTTGCGGTAATCCAGTTCACAAAGGTAAAAAGTTTCATTCGTTGTACATTATTTATGTTTAGCTAAACATAATGTAGGCCTAATTGGCATGTTGACTTAAATTACTCAATGCATAACACATGCAGTAAACATTCACACGTGAGACGATTTTTTAAGAATCTTCAAATTAATAAGAATGCAAAAGGGCAAATATATAGCTTCAAAGCTCCGTAGTCCCGTTTCTAAATAAACTTCTAAACTCGGCAATTACAAAATAGTTATCGTCCTCATTGCTTACGGATATAAGTATTTGATTCTAATCTGTAATATTCATTTTTTTTTTTAAATTAACGTATCCTTGGTTAATTAACACCATAGTTGTCAAAGTCACTCGTTGCCTTTTTGTGTATGATGTTACAAGTCATGTTCGCAGACTGTTATGAATGTACATTGCTTGATACTTGGTCAATATTTTTCATTTAATTTGATTATTTTATTCTATCCGTATCTCAGGACAGTATTGATAAAGGTAAAGGTCCCATAGGCAATGTTGTCCGTAGGGGCAGTGGGATGTTAGAGGTCCACTGTGTCTTGGGCACGGCATATGAGTGGCGGGGCCCAGTCCTCTCCTCTCGCCGTCTTACCTTCCCTGAACGAATCAGGCACCCATTTTACTGTTGGGTCGTCAGAGAGAGTTTTCCAGTTCTGGTCCGAATGGGATTCGACTCGCCAACCTCCACTCCGTAGCTCCACGCTTTAGCCGCTCGGCTACGAAGCCCTCTATAGTATTGATAACGTGCCTTTAAACTCGAGTTATAAAACTCGTATGCAGTCACTCATGCGTTTGTCGCAGAAAACAAGTGAACAGTGATTTTATTGCAGGTAATGTATCGACCTCACCAAAGTTGTAGTGACTGTATGGTGTATCATTCGAGATCTCCTGAAGCGACAAGTTTCCAACGGGGAGATCGTTTCTCTCTTTGAGAGATGTTAATGTTCACGTAAGTCGAGCAGTCGTCATTTGCCGCCGCATCGCTGTTATTCTGATGATCGTCTGGAGTAGAATAGTATACGGCTGATTCTACGTACCTACTAGTTTTTGGTTGTGAGGAGATATCGAGGCCTGCTAGAGTAGCTTGTTGAGACCGGGCTATCTGGTGCTGCGATCCTGAAGATCTGGTCTTCACTTTGACACATTTAATCACCACAGCGATGGCTAGCAGCAGAGTGAACAAACCTCCAACGGTACCCCCAACCACGGAGCCCGTGAACACGCTGTCATTGATATCGCTGGAATCAGGACTGGGAGATATCGAGACCTTTTGCAGACCACGTAGCGGTATTACCGTGCATCTGGGTCCATTAGCAAGATCGCGGCCGGCCACGCACGTGAACTCAGCGTTCCTTACGTTTTCGGTGACGTTAATGTTCAGGGTGTAGTTTTCTTCGGGACTGGTCAGTATCGTGAGAGCTCGAGACACCAGTGGACGAGAGCCGGACTCGAGCCAGGTCAGCTGGGTAGGCGCAGCATGCGATGGGACTCTGCACACCAACTGGGCGATCGTGCCGACACTGGGCACATCGGGATGAACCTCGCAGTTTGGTTGGGCCGTGACTGTCATCACTACGGTTCTGAGTGTGTCAATATGATGATGAAACCCGTATAAGAGACATTCGTAAACGCCAGCATCTTCGCGGTGAACATTATGAATAGTGAGAGTGTACAATCCATCATCCTTGGATGCAGTCATGCGATCCTTGAACTCTGTGTAGACCTGCCCACAGTATGTTAGGTATTCCCAATTATTACCACTTGTCCACAAAAAATAAACGTTGAATGATTGGCAGGCTGACCCGTTATCAAAGCGGGTTGCTTCTTCGCATTTCAGAGTCACATTGTCTCCCTCATTCACTGCTAAAGTCTCAACCGGAGGATCGAAGTTAGATGATACGGTCGTAGCAGCCACAACGGCTAAGAAAACCACAGGAAACATGCTGGACAACGTCTTCTCAGTGTCCCCAATTGAGGTATAAAGGAAGATCTTCGAATCGCAAGAGTGTTACAACTAAAGTGCTATATGACAATTGCAGTGGAATGAAAGTTTTCAATGATATTTCTGCAAAAAACGTGGTACAGAGTTGTACGTCTGTTCTCTTACACACACCAATTTCTTGGTGTCCAGGAAATATTTTTAGGAAATTTATTTCTGTGTAAATCTGTAAACTGACACCTTTTCCCCTCGCGAATTAGAATCATATTTCGTTTTTTGTTTTTTGGTTGTTTTTTCTTCTTCAAAGAAAACCGACAGTTTTGAATTTCCGTCATGCCTTTCACGGTTTGTTTGATTTTTTTTTCGAACCACATCCGTTTATGTTCCTCTTTGATTCATTTACGAAATTAAACATTTGATTCCAAGAACATTCAATACACCGCTAGACGAACATTTGGCTATAACGAACATTTGGCTATTACGAAAATTTGGCTATAACGAACATTTGGCTATAACGAACAATTATCCCCTTGGCTCCCGAAACAGTAAGCCTGCCGATAATGCTGAGCCTGCATACTGCCAAATTTACCAATGGCGTCCCTACATTTTCTCCTGCAAATAGGACCCATTTTTGGACCCTGATTTTATCAAATCTGCTCTTAGATAATAGCCCAAAAGCCGGGAGATGATCCTCTGCTATATTCGCACGATTCCACCGATTTTGAAACTAGACGGTCTCGTTTTTTACAAAAAATTGTGGGGACACTTTCTATGCAAATGACTCGCGTAGAACTTTTTGAAACCCTACTCAAAATTATTGCACCCGCTGTCGGTCTTATTGCGCCATTCTGATACATCGTCTGTCTAGCTCCCTCCCCCCACCACACCTAAAAATAATAGTAACTAAATACTGTTTAAACATGTGCTCGTTTATTCAGAAATTCATGAAACATAATATCCAAACTGATTGGATGTTCCAAAAGTGTATTTTCCATTTGCAAAACTTCTTTTTAGAAGCCCATTCATAAGAGATGCACTCTTGGAAAAAATGGTCCGGTTAACTTATTCTTTATGATGGGACTTGCGGTTTTGCCGAAGTCAACTGATCGTGATCGGCTGACTGATAAGGTTTACGCACAAAACCCTCGGTCAGTGAGGAGTTGCATAGAAAGCTGGCCGAACCACTTTTTGCGAAAGTGTGCCGGTAAAGTACCGACGCTCCTACCGGCCAGCATTTTTTTTGGGGGGGGGGGGGGGAGAAAAACGAGATCATGGTCATGCAGCTTCGATATGTCGTCTTCCTCTTCACCCCCGGAAATTTGGCAATCGGAGAAAAGCACAGTCCTGTAAGTTACCACGATTAATGGGTTTTAACATAAAGTGCCTTTTTCCATGTTTGTAATTTCTTTTGCACGAACACTTTTTTTTCGCTAATTGGCTATGTATTACTTCCCGTAGAAAGGGAATAGCGCCACCTATTTTATCATTTTACCTGACGTCTATTTTGAACAGCGCCCCCATGGAAAGCTGGTGTCTTGAAGCCAAATTTGAAACGAAGCCGGCGTTTCGTTAATATTCAATACTGGGAACCATACTTTTTGTGCATTCACCAATCGTGAAATACGATGGTTGGGAAACCAGACTTCCTGTAAGGCGCGCCAGTACGTGCGTATTTGCATTGACATGATTGACGCACGTACGGTAAATTTTGTGGCCCATTATTATTGCACAACTTCTGGAAATTAGTTATTTTTAGGTTATTAATAAACACAAGGAAATTGTGCTTCTTGTTTTTGACCGACGGTAGGTTGACAACCAACCAACAACATTTCAGTTTCAGCTGTTCTAACTGTGGGTGCAGCCTTTACAAGCTGAAGTGTGAGAATTTACGTTTGTCGTCTGTTCAGCTGTTTGTTGGAGTTAATCTGCATTGAACTACAATTTTGTAAGAATAACTCGGTCATCATGATTACTGATAGCCTAACTGTTTATCGTTGTTTAGGATTTTATCTTTATACCGAGACGATGATTGAAGAAATAAAAGAACGATTACGCTTTTATCATGTTTATCATGTTTATCATGTTTATCATGTTGTTTATTTGAAATGAAAGAATGTTTTTGTTATTTTATTAGGCCTACCTACATGTATACTATAGAATAAAAACGAAGTGGGAATATTTAAAAGTAAAGTAAACTGTAATATGTTTCAATTTACAATGATTTACTACATAGGCCTACATATGTAGTATGTATGGTTGTCGGCTCACATCTCAGATAGGTAATGTTAGTCGTTACCCATTTTGTTTTGCTTGGGCAATTGATTGTGCATGTATTTAAGTGTAACTACATGTAGTACAGAAAGAATGAAGTATCAAGACACCACTTCGTTGGTTGTGTAAGAAAGTCTATGCAGAGTCAAGAAGAATAGCAAAGTAGGACTATTTCTAACAAAATTGGAAACTCAGTCCCAGCATGCCCAAATTCATGTCTTTTCAACATTTTTACAATGACTGACCTTCATTGAGATAATCCATTTGATGAAAAAAAGTGGTGTTAGGATGCAAGGCAAAAAAAAAAAATGTTTAGCGTGCCTGATGTTCCTCCAACATACATGTAACTACAGGTAAGACTCAACGTGCTGTAGCTAAGATGGCATCGACTGGTAAAGTCGTCACGCCTGCCCCAGAGACCTCGCCGCTACGAAACCCATGGAAAGTTCCCGCTGCGACGGCCCCAGCATGTTCCCTGGCCAGCGTGATGGATGAGGAGTTTGCCAAGAAGTTGCAGCAAGATGAGGAGACGAGGACGGGAAGGGTTGATACAGGAGGACAACAGGCACAAGGGTAATTTACTAAGATGAATTGTAAAATGGATCTTGTGAACCCCCCCCCCCCCCATTTTCTTGTATTGCATGTTTTCAGTACCTTAAGTTTTGGGACTCTCATACACAGTATTGAGAGTCCCAAATTTTCGGACTACATGTAC